>OX637867.1:9509056-10056556 GCA_951802705.1 Netelia virgata | reverse complement strand
TCTCTCTCTCTCTCTCTCTCTCTCTCTCTCTCTCTCTCTCTCCCCTCCTCTCTCTCTCTCTATATATATATATATATATGTGTGTGTGTTCCTCCCGTTTCTCGCTTTCTCTACGAGCCGCCTTTCCGAATTCGGAGTTTAATAAGCGCTAACTGCGAATTACGACGTTTAATGGCCGTGCGTTAAATACGGTCGAGACAGCTCGCTCCACTATACGTATAGGTACCTACGTTACGTATGTACATATACGTATAGATATACAGTGGGTGACAGAAATGTAGCGAGTTTTCGGTGTGGCATTGGTGTCGTGGGAGGTCGTAGACCGACGTTCACGGCCTGAAACTACGTATATACAACGTAGGTTTACCAGACAGTGTCATATAGACGAAACGCAATTCAACAACCGACCGACTCCACGAGAGATACTCCCCCTCCCCATTTCGTTGCCTTCGCACACTCTGCGCGTCGCCGCTACGCGTCGCTCTCTTCCCCCTCCCCGTCTCTCTCCCCCTCTTTCCGTCACATCGTATCTCCGTCACATATGCTCATTGTACTTGCCCCCTTCTCTTCTCCGACACACACACACACGCGATGTATACAACGATAAGTCACACGTGGTACACGATTAGCTTCTCTTTCGCTCGTTCTTTGCTTTCCCTTTAACTTTAACGGGGATCACAGTGTGACCGCGTGAATAAAGTGATTTTTGGGAATTTGTTTTTAAAGAAAACTACTACATGGAATGTTTTAATGTTTCATGGATATATTTGGGGATATATAATGAATACATGGTGAAATTTATGGATCAAGAAAATTAAGCGGGTTATTCGCAATATTCTAACAGGTACTACATTTTTCAAATTTGCTGCAGTTGTAACTCGAAGACAAATCATCCGATCGATTTGATTCTTGTTGCAGCTTCTTTTATAATATATGTTTCTCTATACCATAAATTACGAGTTTTCCGATCGAATAAAAAGTGTAATTTGAGTAGGCCAAAAATAATCAAGTTTCAAATTTCGCGCGAAGATTTGATGATTTTTCGGCCTGCCAAAATTACATTGTTGTTCAAAAATTGTATCATGTATTTATTATATATCCACAAATATATCCTTGAAACATTTGAACATTGCAGGCAGTAGTTTTCTTTAAAAAAAATTGCCAAAAATCACGTTTTTTTCTTAACTTTAAGTCGAATTTCTTAACGATTGTACTTTTCGCGCGATCTTTTTTTTTTTTATTACGATACGCGAGTAATACCCATAGGAACGCACGAAGGAAAATTGTCGCGCGAAGAGCTCTCTCGATTCTCACAATATTACCGCACGTAGCTTTTTTTTTCTCCTCGACTCTGTTCCGTTACGTCGAACCTTTTTTTTCACAAAAGTCACAATGACTCGAGAAAACTTGCGGGCAACCTTGCGAGAAAAATTCAGCACACGCGTGCACCCACAAAAATTCGAATCCCTCAACGCGTTACGTCGCGACGTTATTTCTATGTTGATTCTTCGATCCCTGGCGAAAAACCTTCGCCAGCACGATGCAAAGCTTCAATTTCGTAACTTGCACGTTGTCACCTTCGGTGTATTTTTTTATACCTACATCGATCTACTTCTCGTCTTTGTATTTGTATATATATATATACACACTTGAAGCATTTATAAATATGTATACGTGTATTAATTACCAACTTATATTTATCTTTAATTGAAAAATATTACATTTTGATTATACTTATTAATAACCCAACATTATATATTATCCATTAATATTCACATGTATATATGTAAGGAAAGGATACTTTCCTTAGTTTGAAGATGCCGCGCTTCTCAGGCTCCGCGCGCCTTTTAGTCAAATCGCCGTCAGATGGTGCGAAATAGAAAAAGATATAGAAGAATTGACGGGAGTCTCGTTGTAGAGCGCAAGTGCGACAGAGTAGAAGGAATAGGAGAATTGAGGAGAGACATAGTAGAGCATAAGTGCGAAATACGGAATAGATAAAGTGAATAGATAGAGAACGGATAATAGTAAACTTTAATTGTCGTTTCTTTGTTTACAGGTAAGGTTGTAAATAGTGTAAATAATGGTTATTGAATAGTGAATAAAAAAGGATTCTCCACTTTGTTTACAGAGAAACATATTTTCGATTACTATATCGCCCTGTACATGAATTGTCCTATAAAACGACAATTCTTGTTTAAAATGGCAAAAAAACTGCAATTCGCATTTAAATGTGTGGCATCACCAAGCGACAAAAAGACAAGCGTAATTGCCATAACCTCTATTACAACAGAGGACAATAAGAAGTATGCGTTGCCGGAAGATGAAATATTTGCAAGTCACCATAATGAGTTGACAAAGACAGAAAACTATAAAAGAGTGAAAAAAAGCTTCAATCAGAGAGGCCAAGAAAGAAGAATATGGATCACATGTACAGAGGAAATGGAGAAAACTTATTTCGACAAAGATTATAATATAATATTCAACGATTTGTATCTAGAACAGATAGTGGAAGCCAGTATAGTAGAATCCACACAGAAAAAAGGGAATCAACTAAATTTGAAACACATAGCGGAGAGGTTTATGATCGAGAAATTTGTATGTAAACACTCAAACGCGAAGCAATGGTTGGAGACATTTGAGAAAGAATGTAGACGATTTGAAATCAGTGAAGATGATACAAGGATTGAAATATTACGATTATTCCTGGACAAATCATGTTTAGACTGGCATTCAGCAACACTAACAACGTTGACAATGGAAGCTGGATGGCCTGAATGGAAAGAAAAATTCTTGGAGTCATTTGCAGACAAAGGATGGAGTACAGGAATATATGCTATATCCTACAAGTATAAAGAAGGTTCATTGATGGAATATACTATGAGGAAGGAGAAACTATTGCTAGATATGGACAATGATATTGGTACAAAGACTCTAGTGATGCTTATAGCAGCAGGATTACCCGAATTTGTTAGAAATAAAATAGATCGAGAGAATTGTACAAATTCAACCGGACTACTACACGAGATTAGAAAGTGTGAAAATCTGGTGAGTAGAAATAATTTCGTAAAAAAAAACGAGGACAGACAATACAATAAGAAGAAATTTGAAGAGAAGACGCCATGTAAAAACTGTCAAAAATTGAACAAAGGTATTAGATATCATCGAGAGGACTCATGCTGGTTTAAAAAGAAAAATGGAAATGAAGCTGGAGTAATTGGAAGCAACTCAGTGATAGAAGTAGATCTAAATACAGAACAAAAAAACGAGTAATCACACCATTGATTAAAGTTAAAATATTATTAGAGGAGAACCTAGAAGTAAACGGAACATATGATCCAGGTTCCCAAGTCTCTCTAATAAATTCAAAGTTAGTTAAGATAAAGAAAAAGACAGAAGATGTAAATAAAATATTGTTAAAAACAGTCAATGGTGTGACACAAACAAAAGGTTTAGTAACCATAAAAGTAAAGATTTTTGAGAAAGAGGAATACATAGATGTATTCATTATAGAAAGAGATGATTTTGAAGATTTTCTTATTGGGTTGGACATAATAAAGAAATTCAACCTGATTCAGGATGAAAATTTACAAATATCACAGAAAAAAGCAGAAACACGGATAGAGGAAAAGAAAATAGAAGAAGTTAAAGTAAATTTTAATGAACATGTGAATGAAGACGAGTTCAGAATAAACTTAGATCACTTGGATAATATAAAAAAAATAAAGATTGAAAAACTAATAGAAAAGTATAACACAGTATTTGCAAAAAATAAATATGATGTAGGCACTGTTACAGACTACGAGGCTCGGATAGACTTATTAGTTGATAAATATTGTAGTAAGAGACCATATAGATGCACCATAGAGGATAAAAGGGAAATAGAGAATCAAGTGGCAAGATTACTAAAAAATAAGTTAGTTGAAGAATCTTACAGCCCGTTTGCAGCACCGGTAACTCTAGCATTCAAAAAAGATGAAAACAGACGATCAAGATTGTGTATAGATTTTCGCGAATTGAACAAAATCATTATACCACAAGCCCAACCATTCCCGTTAATAGAGGACCTAATAATAAAAACAAGAAACTGCAAATACTTCACCACATTAGATATAAATTCCGCTTTTTGGTCAATCCCACTACGCATTGAAGACAGACAGAAAACAGGATTCGTTACACAAGAGGGGCACTTTCAATGGACGTGCCTACCGTTCGGATTAAAAACATCACCAGCTATTTTCCAGAGAATCTTATCCAATATCTTAAGGAAACACAATCTAAAAGACTTTTCAGAAAATTATATAGACGACATATTAATTTTTTCAGAATCATTCAAAGAGCATATAGAACATATAGAAGAAGTAATGAAAGCAATAGTAAAAGAAGGTTTCAGGCTGAAATTCAAGAAATGTACATTTGCAGCGGAATCAGTGAAATACCTCGGACACATAATAGAACATAATACAGTAAGACCAGTGAAAGACAATTTAATTGCAATACAAAATTTTCCCATTCCAAAGACCCAAAAGAATATTAGGCAGTTTCTGGGAAAAATCAACTTTTACCACGAATATATACCGAGAAGTTCAATATTGCTAGACCCGTTACATAAACTACTACGAAAAAATGAAAAATTTGTATGGTCCGAAGAGTGTGAAAAAACTTTTACAAACATAAAAAAATTACTATGTTCTCAACCAGTGTTGGAAATATTTGATAAGGACTTACCAATAAGAATTTACACAGATGCATCACTAGAAGGCATTGGGGCAGTATTTAAACAGCTCCAAAAGAATGATAAAGAGAAGCCAGTAGCATATTTTTCAAAAAAATTGAATGACTCACAAAAGAGAAAAAAAGCAATTTATTTAGAATGCCTGGCAATCAAGGAAGCAGTTAAGTATTGGCAACACTGGCTGATTGGGAGGAAATTCACTGTATTTTCAGATCATAAACCATTAGAGAACATGAATATTAAAGCTAGAACGGATGAAGAACTTGGTGAATTGACTTATTATCTGTCACAATACAACTTCGAAATTAAATATATTCCGGGAAAAAATAATGCGGAAGCAGATAGTCTGAGTAGAAATCCGGTACTAGAACCACTTGAAAACACAGAAGACGTGCTAGAAATTGTTAATCTAATAAAAATAAAAGAGATCAAAACAGACCAAAAAGAAAATAGAACATTGCAGAAGACCAACACAAAATTAATAGAAAAAGATGGAGTGTTCTATAAAAAGGTTAGAAACAAAGAAAAGATAATTCTATCTGAAAAGTTAAGCTTAGAATTAATTAAGGCAATACACTCTGAATGGTGCCATATAGGGATTAAACAAATGATGAATAGGGTGTGCCCTTATTATATAGCTAAAAATATAACTGCAAATATTAAAAAAACGTGTATAAACTGTGAAATATGTATTAAGAACAAATCCAGGGGGCAAGAGAAATATGGGCTAATGTCACAATTGGGGCCAGCAACACAACCATTCGAAATAATGTCGATTGACACCATTGGAGGCTTCGGAGGGCAAAGATCAACAAAAAGATATATATATGAATTATTTATCTTTATCGATGACGAAGGAATAAAAAAGATCGATTATTAATATTAATAGTAGAATATTGAATATGATCTATTAGTATTAATAATAAAATATAGACCATTGAGTATTAATATTTATCGGCAATTAATATTTGATTACCATATTACTTCGCAAAATTCTATCATATCAAATATCATTACATGTATACAATAAAATGATAAAGAGATGATTTTTCGTCCAACCCGTCTAAGAGATACAAAGTAGATAGAACTTATCTACGATTTATCGAGGCGTAAAGTAGTCGACGGACTTATCCCGCAAATCATCGACAGACCGAAGAAAATTCACGAAACGTGTACGATACCACTATCGTAGACTCGATGAAATCGATAGAATTTAAACGTCGTAGAGCGAGCGAATCTACCCGCGCTCAATTTAATCGAAACCCATACCCACCAATGATACCATTTTATACCGGTTGCACTTTGCCGGAGATAAATGCCCAGAGATCCGCTTATAAATTACGGTTTAATAATCTAATTCGCATAATGTGTTTCCGAGTCGAAACTATATAGTTACCGGCTGCGATCGCGCGTACTCTCGTAGTCGGCTGACCGCTTCCATATACCTACCATCCTCCTTCACCTCCTCCTTCTTCTCCTTCTCCTTTCTCCTTCTCGTTCGCCTCTACTTCTCACTTCTCTCAACGTTATCCTAGCTCGACACGAAGCGCGGAAACTTTGTCCGGTCGACAAACAAGTTTAAACCCGATACTATATATATATATATATATATATATATATATATATATATATATATCGCCCATTATTTTCTTCATTGGTGGTCGACGAGATTTCCTCTCCCTTACCTTCGAGTCAGCAACGAATTTTAATTCCCATGTGTTCATACACACATACATATATACATACATACATACATACACACATCCATATATATATATATATACATGCATATATATATATATATATATATATATATATATATATATATATATATACTCAACACGTGTACGCGATGGCATTTCTTTTTTAAACGTTATGCCGCGTGCATGCGCCCGTGATTCTCGTTGACCGGGTCACGTTCACCACGTTCAACGTTGGCGCGAGACCGCCTCTATCGTCGGCACTGCCACGTCACCAACTGGGTCACTCTCGTGATCTGATCGATACGCGGTGTTCCACTCGGGCTAATATGCACAGCGTGCATACCATATACCGACTTTCTTCACGTTTCACTTCGAAAAAAAAAAAAACATAATATATAACGGTTTTTTTTTTCTTATCTCGTTTCCATCTCGAATTTACCTTCGTCGCGTGTTACGAGACACGAGGAAGCCAATAATTCGGCGAGCTTTTGAAATTTGTCAAAATTTTGTTTTAAAGAAATTTAACGTCGTTTCCGGATATTCGAGGGTTCTTATTCGTTCGTATAACGGTATATATATAGTTTTGGTAGGGAGTTGTGAAGATTTGAAAACCTGAAGAAAATTCTAGTACGAAGGACACGCGTGCGAACGATAAAATTTCGATGCGAATGAGATGAGAAAGAGAGAGGGAGATAAAAGAGATAGAGAGAGCATTGTTTCCTGTAAAATTGCGACGTTTCGATCAAGCTGGTCTTGTATTACTTCTATATGAACGGTCAAGCGGCGTAAAGTCAGAGAACGGGTATTCAATTACAGGGGGTGGATCAGCTGTGATAGAACGACGTTGGCTCACGGACCCAATAAGTCGACGTGTTCTTCTTGCAAACCGAGGAAATACACACAAGTTCAGAGCTCTCTATGTAGGAGGAAAGGATCGTCGATTTCTCGTACGTCGCCGTGCGACTATCGATATCGACGTCAAGACTCTCTCTCTCGCTCTCTTTCTCTCTTTCTCTTTTTGTCCGCTACGTGCAATACGCTTTCCTCTATTTTTTCAAGAGCGAGAACGCGTACCGAATTATTTTTTTATTTGCTCATACGTTATATATTACGTGTACCTATAAAATACGCTATGTGAATCCGAAAGGAGGATCCCTCTATTACATTTTACGATGTTAACTCGATTGACGTTCAAGTTTTCAGCTACGTGCGAACTTTATCGACGAATTGAAAATATATATATTTGTTTCGTTGATTATCGACAATCTGGATCTTTCCCCGTATTATAGTATACAGAATCTTTCAGCGATCGGTAGGATCTTTAAATTTGATACAAAAACATAATGAAAAACAAAATTGTCCGACGGAGTTGAGAACTTTTCGTAAAAAAAAAAACTCATAATTTATAAATTTATAATTTTAAATTCATGCGAATCACCGGTTTTGCAAGTTTTTAAAGTTTCCGTTTCAACGTGTTGAGAAATGTTCTCGCGAATCAAGTTCGAGGGAGAGAGAGAGAGAGAGAAAGAGAACATTCGAAAGTCATCGCGAGCCTTCTGGCAGCTGGTACGAGTCTTCAGACGTCCCAACGACTCGGAACAATTTCACCTTCGTCTCTCTTAATCGCGTACGATATCCATACTCGTTATACGTAAGCTCTACAATCTTATCGCTCGATCTTTAAACAGGTAAAGCGCGCTTGTTCAAAGATACAACCAGAAAAATGAAAGAAGAAAGAACGATCGTGTCTACGAGTGTGTCGATACAGGTGGTTCGACAAGGCTCTCGCGACTTTTCGTGCCAGTCTCGACAATGTATAATTTTCGAGCAAACGGCAAGTCACCGGCGGCTTCTAAAACATGTTCGATTAAAAACTCGATAATTCATTAAAATTTGACGGATCTCCGATACGTGGAATTCTGTGTGTCTCGTGGCTGTGATTCACGATTGAATTCCAGTTCGAATGATTCACATTTATATATATATATATTTTATTTTTTTACATTCTTGCCTATTTCTCCTGATTATCGTTATTCGTAAGAATTGTACCTCACCTAGGCCACGCGATTCGTCATATCGCGAATCATGTATTCGATATACATATTTTTGCGTCGAGTCTATCGATTATAATTTATACTTCATGAAACGTTAAATATGATAAATTTGTTATCAAATTTATCATATTTTACGTTATTTTAACACCTTTAAATCCTCATCAACTTTTCGTCGTAATAATTCAAAAGCTCGCGACGCGTAATCGCTAATAAATTTGCAGCGACCCTTGAAAAAAAGGGGTTGAAGCGATCCCTCAGCCGGATCTACGGACGGTCTGATGTAAATACAGAGACCATGTATATATACGTATATATAATTGTATACAAATCTTAAAAGTGAGGTTCGTGGGTATACGCACGAAAACCGCGAAAACCCACCACACTCCGATGAGCGTAACCGTGTATGATATATATATATATATATACACACACACACACATATCGTATGGTCGGTCTCGTTCGCCGTGGTGTAAGCGCGGTATATAGTATGCAGCGTATAATATACACTACTCGACGACCGTGCTACTTTAGGGTCAATGCATTGCCAAGGTGGCGGCCATGTGGCACGCCGGCGCAAAGCGTCGAGCTGTGAAGGCGCATGTGCGCTTACCCTCGTCCATTTGTGCAAGTTCTTCGTGATATCTCTCTCTCTCTCTCTCTCTCTCTCTCTCTCTCTCTCTCTCTCTCTCTCTCTCTCTCTCTCTCTCTCTCTCTCTCATCGTTCAAGGCGACTACGCGAGTAAGAGGGAGATGCACAAGTTCTCGTAGCTTTTGCTCATAGAAAAAGGAAACGGGAATGTGTGCCGAGTGGGAACCGGGAGATATTTGAGAATGAGAGTGAAAGAGAAAGAAACAGATTGTTGGTTGGATTATATCGCGAGAGAAACAAAAACGCGTAAGGAAAAATTACGGAAAATTGTAGCGCGACAATATTTTCTCGCCTGTTATTTACAATAACGATGTTTTATTGTCAATAATATTATCAATATTCGAGTAGAATACAGTTCGATGTTGTTCCCTATAAAAAAAACTTCGGTTCAACTATAAAGTTTAGTTGCAGCCTCGATGAACTGTAATATATTTGAACCGACTATATTTTCTCTCGGTGTAGACGAGAGAGTGTGAGAGAGAACTCAGGAGGGGTGGGGGGTCTCCCGTCGACGCGGAAAGTTAAGAGTGTAGATATATCGAGGACCGAGCAAAACACGAGGGACGGTGGAACGAAGAATAAAGAAACAGAGAGAAAGAGAGAGAGAGAGAGAGAGAGAAAAAGTAAAAAAGAAACGAGAAGATGGAGAACGCAAAGTTCGATATTACGGTTACCTCCTTCTCCTCTTCCTCCCTCCGTCACAGATAACGCCATCGCTCGCTCCCTCTCTCAATATACGAGCCGACCCGTCTTTACGTACGACCCTCGTCCGAGCTTTTACATCGTACACAACTTTTTGGCAAATATGAACAATTTTTACGAACGATCCGAGCGAAGAGACGATTTTTTTCTTTTTTCCCTTATTATTTTTTCTATGCATATACTTTGTTTCAAATCTTATATATCACATTATCACGAAACTATAGGAAGGTACGTCCCGGCGACACAAATTCGTAAGAGAGGACGTGAGTGAAATGCTCGAACTTTCGTACGGTTTTCGTATCGGGCAATTTCGTTTCATTTATTTTACGATTCGCGAGACCCGAACGACGACGGCTTTTCGCCAGATACGTGGAGGACGTGAGTAATCACGAGTGCTGCAAGCTATAAAATAAGTTCTCTGCTTTTGAAAAAGCCGAGTGACATCGTTTTAATCTTCGTCCGGTATATATGCCGGATTATTACGTTACGAGAAATGTCATTAGCCAATCTCACGCTCTCTCTCTCTCATTCTCTCTCTCTATCTCTTTCTCTCTCACTCTCTCATTCTCTACGGCTTGAGGATCATGCTTTTCGTACCGGATCTCTCGGATCGTTGAGTGATATACTCGAGCGACGCGTAAGGGGGCTAATGGGGGGGGAGGGGAGGATAAGAGGAGAGATATTTTAAATCGTACTTGCACGCTACTACGTCCCGTTGTCGTTCGCACTCTCGACGGTACCGTCACACGGTAACATCCGCGACTAATACGTACCTTGCGACGAGTCGTTCTCTGGCATCGTTCCGAGGTCGTCGACACCAAAACGTGGAAGCGAGAACGAGCAAAATCGAGAAAGGGACGAGTTCGCGCTGTGAGAGAAAAAACAAAATTTCATTACGAATAATCGTCCTTTTTTTCGCGACGTCCTTGATTCACGGACGTTTCCGTGATCGTATAAACGAAACTATCTTTCTTTCTCACCGCGCGAAGTATTTTTTACATTCGCTCGAGTTCTCGTATCGATAATCGATCGATAAATTCTCGAAATCAAACCTTTACGAGTTTCGCTAGTTTTATTCGTTTGTTATTTCGTCACTCGGTAGATAAGAACGAACGGCGTGTTTACAAATTTTATAACATTTTATAACATTATATCTTCACGGGTGGTCTTCTGCCTCTCTCTCTCTCTCTCTCTCGTCAATTATCTCGACGATAATTGATATAAACTCGAATATCCCACATTGTCCGCGTTCGCAACGTCGCGTCGATCGAAAAGTGCTCGCGAAATACGTTTTTCTCTGTTTGGAGTCTCCGTTTTATACGTCGATCAACATTTTATTACTCTTTCGCGGAAGATACGAGCGGATGGTATATAAGCATATCGGAATATAGAAACTCCAACGAGAGAGAGAGAGAGAGAGAGAGAGAGAGGGAGAGGTATCTCCCCATCCCCTAACTCCCCCGACTAAGAGTTCGAGCGTGGGAAAAGTTGTCGATCCGGCAGTCGAGTCTTCGTATCTTTATCTTCTCTCGAAACTTCTTCCACTCTCGCTCATCTATACATATTTTGCTCGTGGAAGTCTCCAAGTTCCTCGATAAACTGGTTCATCATATTTTCTCCTTTTCTCTCGTCCCTTTACGTTCTATCCGCGTTACGGAGTTTTCCTTTGTACCAAGTTTGAAATATCTCGTCGGATCATTATCGATACTTTTTATTTATTTGTTTTTTCTCTGTTTTCTCGATAAATTTTTCGTCAGGGTCTCTCGATATCTTTTTATAATTTTCGGCAGAATAACTGTATTTTTTTATGTTTGTAAATTTTGTTTTACACGCTCGGTGAAAACTCGTCGTCGTCGCGGTTCACCTTCGACCTCGACATTTTCTCTACCGCCACCCCCGCTCTCCTGGTGTTATACTCATTTTCCCATGCTCGGATCCTTCGCTTATGCAACCAACTCTGCGTTATTTCTTTTTTCTTTTCTCTCTCTCTCTCTTTTACTCACGGGTGAACTTCCTTTTTCCCGTCGTTCATTCTCGTTTCTCCTCCCTCGCGCGCTCCTCGTTCTTCTTCACACGCTCCGACAGCTCACTCGTCTCTCGTTCTCTTCCGGCGATGACTTCTCGTTGTCTCGAAACGACTCAACGATTAATTACGAAGGGAAACCGAGAGAAGAGAAAAAAGAGAAAAAATCAATTGAATTCAGCTTGATTTGTTTTTTTTGTTTGTTCTTTCATAGTAACTGCGAGAATGAATGAAACTCGCGTGTGGCACACGCATCCGCCCGATGGTACACCTCGGACAGCGGACGGTTTTAGAAAGCAAGGCCAACGCGATGTTACATTGCCGTCGTCGTCGTCGTCGTCGTCGTCGTGTTGTCTCTCGCGCATGAATTGCCACTTGTCGCACTCAACGACGATGACACTCGATAAAGAGACACGTATGCGAATGAATTATCGTCGATTCATCGAGACGACTTTCGCGACGAGTAAATCCATCCACAGCTGCGAATTTTTTATTAGGTCGGACATAAATAAATCGTGTTTATAATAATAATAATAATAATAATAAAGAAACAACGCGTTGACATTTTAGCCAGAGAGTACTTAATCGCGTTTCTAAATTAAACATAAAATATAATGACATTTTGGCCAATAAGTCATTGCGTTTCTTCTTAAGCTGGATTCATACGTACGTTCATAGAAAAAATACGCAATTACTTTTTGGCCAACCTGTCAGTTTACAGAAAACAATTATTCTCGCAAGAAAATTTGAATAATCGACGATCGCGTTCCAAGACTTTGTATCTTCGTTATCATTTTTTCGTCTCGTCGCTGGGCGAACCGTTGACCTCCCATTATAAATTTCCGTTTCTCTTTCGCGTCTTTCGGTCGAGTTTTCAGTCGTGTGCTTTCACCGCGCTTTTCTCTCTCTCTCTCTCTCTCTCTCTCTCTCTCTCTCTCTCACACGGCTCATCGAGCACAGAGAGCGCGTAGGTATACACGATATAAGGAACCTTCCCTGCCCCTCTAATTAAATTGAATCACGGAATCCTCGAGCAGGAAATACCCAATGAAGACGTACATTAACAAATTAAAGTGCTACGGTTCGAAGGGGCCACTTGGACACTTGCCAGTGCGCCGTGCTCGACCGGTGGCGATAAAAGCTTAGAACTGCGAACGCTATTGCTCGCCGCATAAATATTTAACAAAAAAAAAAAATATCTATACATATATATATAATTTTCGCGATGAAAAATATTAAATATACAATTATCGATTAGTCATAAAATTCATTGTAAAATCGTTAATTTATTTCCTTCGGTGAATAATTAATAGTTCGATGGGGTGTACGCCACCTCGACGCCACGTTTGTTATACGAAATTATGAAGTATCGAGGAAAGGCTACTTCGTAGCGTTAAAGCAAAATTCATCACTATCTCCGTTTACAACGTAATATACGCATCTAGCAATTCCACACCTGTAATTCCATACTCTCTCTCGCTCTTTTATACACACACACACATATATATATATATATATATATATGTATATGTACGCACCGATACCAAACCGCAGCGTTGTGCTTGTGTTTCCGGTAAACCTCCGCGGAGGTCGTGTGGCATATCGATCGAGCTGACGCGCGCGTGTTGCCTCTCAACCCACGGCGCGCGCGTGTGCCTTTCCCTTAGTCCGCAAATCGGGCTCTCTCTCCGTTTGACACGGGCAAAAGGGCGCCGAGAGAGATATATAGGGAGTGAAAGAGAGAGAGAGAGAGAGAGAGAGAGAGAGAGAGAGAGCGAGAGAGTGAGAGCGATGGGGGGGGGGGGTGGAAATAGGAAAACAAGCAAGAGGAGAAACATGAGTTTCGCTCGATAGACAGTGCCCATGGGAAGCGAGCGATAAAGCCGTCGAGAAACACTGATAAAAAAAAAATAAAAAAAACTCGCAGAGTGTAAAATATACATCGATAAGAGGAATGAGAAGCGCGCGATCATAAATACGAAATAAATCAAATGAAAGTATTCGTAAAGTTGGCCAAGATCTTAAAATTTCGCGTATCATTCTTCCAGAAAAAGATTCAAACGATTTTGAAAATAATCTTGAAATATCTTTCGAGAAGGTTTTTTTTTTAGTCTTATCGTTAGTCATCGAGAAACAAAATGAAACGAGAAGTACGAAGAAAAATGTTCGTGCGGAACGCGTTATAATGCGCGCGCTGTTCAAGCGTGTATCTGGTTTCGTAGTGGGGAAAAAAACACGCGCCATTCTTTTCCTGCGCGTTGCTTCATCCATCCATCCATCCATTCATCATTGCCCTCGGTCCGTTTCATTTCTGCACTCTATTTCCACATATCTCTCTGTCTCTCTCTCTCTCTCTTTATAACTCTCTCTCTTTCTCTTTATTTCTCTCGCTCTCTCGACGACTCCTAGCGTCGAAATGGACAAGTACAACTCGACGGGACTCGCCTTGAGCGAGTCCCGTGGTCAACGCGATTCCCGTTGCCCCTTTCTCGTCACCGTAACCGTTCTTGTGTGGACGGTGCTTGCTCCCTGCACTGCTCCTTATTCCTTATGATGCACGTGTTTGCGATTAAACCCCGCGTGTGTGTTTTAATGCACGCAAGAATATATATATATATATATAACATAGACACTGTAGGCATTCGTTTGTAAATACATACACGGCCCCTTTTTAATTGCTCGAGCCTCCATGCCACACCGCTCTCGTCAACTGCGTATATATTATTTTTCTCCCGCGTATGATGCGTTGCCACGGCTCTTCAACTCTCTCGCGTCTCTCTCGGCATTTGGCATATTCGTATCCTCGCGCGCCATTCCGAGCGCCTCCTCTCTAACGATGAACTTGTTGCGAGGAGATTTAGCGGGACGCGAAAAGTTTCGTTTCACCACAGATATACGAGTCCCGGTTTAGCTCAGTTTATACACACTAGAGTATGTATTTATATATTTATGTATATATATATATATGTTATACGAGTGCGTTATGTATATAAAGCAGGTGGAAGCACTTTCACCAAGGCAACGTGTATATTCACAAGTTTGCAGAGTCGACAACTTTACCCTCGTTATTTTCACGTATTCCTCGACTCGCTGATGTATCGTACGGTTCACGATATTATTTATCGTCCTGTTGTATCGCGAGTGAGGCGCGACGACCAACGTCACGATACGCTGATAAGGGTGTATGATTTTATAATACGCAATTTTAATTATCATTGTAGGTCAGAATTTGACGCGAATCCTACCAATCGATCGTGACACGATGATTGCGTGAAAGATTGATATTTTTTTCCCCGATATATCCGATCACAGTCTCTTCCTTTCGACTTGTACGTCGCAATAAGATTCGCCACTTCCTGTACACGTATAGGCTCGCGCGATAAAAATATTCATAGTCGATTACGAACCCTCGTACCAGAAGTATAATGATGGAAGTATAAATCGAGAAAAGTCTCGATAAAAATTATTTCGTAGAGCTCTCCATTGCGAGAGTGCTCGATCGATCGACCATTCAATGTAATCGAATGCGACAAGGTCACTATTTCGCAGCTGGGAATAATCGATCGAACTTTCGATGTCCATCGAAGCCGACCATTTATATGCATTCGCTGTATATATAAATATATGCGTGTACTAGAACGTAGCAGGTTTGGCCTAGCATTATACATACCAGTACATTGAAGATCGGCAAAAAAGGCACAAGGACTCTCGCCGGAGAGTTCTCGACTTTGGTTGTGTAGATATATAGGCATAGGCTCTGTAAAACCGGATTTATATATATATATATATATATATATATATATATATATATATATATATATATAGAGAGAGAGAGAGAGAGAGAGAAAGACCAAGAGAGAATGAGAGATAGATGGATACCACGATGATCGCGGAGATATTCGAGCGCGATATCGGTCTCGTGGATCGAATCGATAATGAAGCGAGGAAATCCACGGACTCGGAGAGAACCGATCAGAGAATGACGTTTTTTTTTCGTACCTTCTTCTCCCCTCATGAATCTTTTCGCTCGTTCTCGGGGTACACCGTCTGACACGTAGAGTCTCTCGAATCACTGCCGGGAAAATAGACGTGACCGTAGACTGTCGCGATACAGAAGTTATTTCACGTGTAAGAGAAAGAAATAAAACGAGAGCGAGAGACCGAGGGAAAGAGAGAGAGAGAGAGAGAGAGAGAGAGCAAAATGTATAATCGAGAATATAATTCGCGATAAATTCAACAGTGAATGTCCAATGAGGGGTGGTTTGACACAGAGAATAAATTTGTACGGAGAACTTCGATAGAACGCGTGAAATATAGTATAATCCATTTGACGTTCGTCAGAGCACCCTGTGCCCTCTCTTTCACTCACTTACTCTCTCTCGCTCGCTCCTCCTCCTTCTGCTTTTAACCGTACGTATATACGCGCAGCGTACGAACGCGAGCTCATATCGCTCGAACAATCACGCTGAAAATGAAATAATGTGGTAATTAGTGACGCGATCGAGTACCTGAAAATCGTTCGATTCTCTCTTTGCTGGACAGACGCTTCGAAAACATCGATCGCGAGAGACTGGTGGATCGTACAGCGCAAAAGCGATGCGAGGAAGGGACAAGGACGGAGAAACAGAGAGATGGAAGGAGAGAAACGCGTCGACGGCCAGCCGGAAAATGGATTGCCTCAATTTGTCCGATTGAAACTATCTCGACACTATGCTTGGAATTCCTAGTAATCCCCGGCGCGCTAGTGGATGTTTCTGCTTCTGCTGCTGACTGGTCATGGAGACTCTCTCTTGCGCTCTTTCTCTTTCTCTATCTCGCTCTCTCTCTCTCTCTCTCTCTTTCTCTCTTCGTTCATTCGTCTCCCTCACTCTCGTTTACTCGCTCGCTTTTTCTCTCATTTCGTGTTTTCTACACTCATTCTCTATCTGCAGGCACGGATACATAGCTTATATATATATATATAAATATATATACGTGTCTTTACCGGAAACCAGTTTGCCTTCGTTGTACATGGCTCGTCGATATTTCATTTGACCCGTTCGTGTGCATCGCGTTCTCTCGTCTTTTCCAATCTTACACATATATATTATAACCGATGGTCCAATACATCTATAGATCTACGTATTATCGAGATATGCCCATCCTCTTTTGCTTCGACGATCTTTGCTTCTGGCTCTGCTTATATATATATATATATATATATATATATATATATATATATATTATATGGCCTTTCCACGGTTTATAGTCTTTTTGCTGCTGCTGGCAGCTTATCGTAAATTCTGTTTTGCGCGCCACTACCGAAGCCAACGTATTTATCATAGACTATCGAAAATTTGAATTAATGATAGAGAGAAAGAGAGGACGGGAGTTTTATTGCAACGATGCTTTGTTCGACTTGGAATATCTCGTATTTCGCCACAATTTCCCAATTGAGAAATTTCAATTCGAAAGTACGATAAATTGTGATTTCTTGTCATTTACGAATTAATAAGAACTTTGATATTTAAATACAATGAGAATTATCTCGTTGAATTTTGACTTGGCTAAAGTTAACTTTAAGTTTCATTTGGTTCATTAAAACAAAATTTCGTCTCGTCTCCTCGGTATAAAATTGGGTTAATGAGACTTTGCGTGTTAATGCCCTATAGTCGGGAATAAAATTTCGAGAGGTCGCCGGAACGAGACAATTTTTTTTCCTTTTTTAACGAAACGCTGTAAAAAAATATTTCGACTCTCGAAAAAAACTTTGTTTTGCGCTCGTCGACGTTTGCACAATTTCGCGAATCGCGTGTACCGCGTACATTTCGTTATACCTACTCTCATCTATATATATATATGTATAAGTACGCGCACGGGTACACCGCGTGCAACGCGTTCCGCCATACAGCGACTGTAATTTTCTTTCTCGCACTCCAAGCTTCGCGAGAACCAACGAGAGCTCGAAACTTTTATGATTAATGTCTTTCGGATCGCGAGAGAAATGGTTAGCGCGAGAGCAGGGGAGAGAGAGAGAGGGAGAGAGAGAGAGAGGAAGGAAGATAGATAGCGAGAGAGAGAGAGAGGGGTGACCGTGACTCGCGCCATCTTGTCAGGGCAAGCCTTCGCCCTTCTCGTGTCGCGGATATCGTCGCACGCTGCAAATCCTATCTCGAAACTTTTGTCATTACCCATGCTAGCCCACATACGATACCAAGTTCCTTCGTCGATCCTGGAAATCGCTCACACCAGACGTTTTTTTTCGCTTTTTTTTTTATAATTTTTTTTCATTAATATTTTTATCGAACAAGAAAAGCGTCGTGTAACGCCTTTTCGTAATTTCCGAAACGATCGACGCCAGGAGAACGAAAGAACCGGTCAATTTTTTCGTAAAAGTACTTTCGACGTTAGAATTTATGTCGTCGATGAAGTTGCCATCAACAATTACCAGTGTTACAACAATTACAATTATAGTGTAATTAGTACACACCGAGAAACGTAACGATATAGAAAATCGTACGGTTAATCGTCGAGAGAAACAAATAAATGAGAAACTAAGAAAATCGTTACGTCTCGTTGTTTCGACGAAATCTTTCGTTGTTTCGAAGAAATAAGTAAGAAGAAAAAGATATGCCGAGAGTAAAGAAGAAATAATTTTGAAGCCTCGTCCGGAATTCCCTCGTTGCGTTTGTATCTTTCACTCTACTGTGCCCCTCCCCCCTTAAACACACACACACACACACACACACATCCTCCCCCGCGCCCATCCCCTGTCCCGTCTTTCCGAGTATAACCTCGATCGTAAATATAAGCGCCTCGCGCATTCGCCGTCCTAGTTTCTCACAACGAAACGGTGTCGAGCCGACCGACTTTCCATCGCTGCGCGCTCCGCAAATCCCACCGGCCTCCCGTGTAACGCTGTACACATTTTGTATTACGTATAAACACACGTATATATATATATATCGTACGATAAGTTTTTTCATTCCTACGTTTGTCAGTACCGGCAGCGGGCATCCCTCGCTGTATTTTGCGCCTATAATAACAAAATGAAATGCGAAAGAAAGGAAAAATAATAAATACTGAAGATATGAGAAAAAAAATATATATATTTGCTCGTAAACGAGAATGATGGAAATAAAAGCTGAAATGGAAATACTTATATCAGTTATTGTTTCGTCATTCGTGCGAACGGCCGAAGCCCTTCGTATCAGTGTAATATACGATAATCTCTCCTCTCGTTCTCGCTCTCTCTCTCTCTCTCTCTCTTTCTCTTTCTCCCCCCACCCCCTCCCTCTTTCTATCTGCCTGTACGTTCATGGCATATCAGCAGCAATCGGATGGCCATCCATCTCAATCGCAGTTTATTAGCCTGACCCCGTCGCGTATACATACGCTTTCGTCCTGCGTGCCTCGTTCTCGTCGACGAGTTTACACGAACACGTATACGCGTATACACACACAAACACACACATGTGAGTGATATTCGCCATAAATCGTGCGCTCGTAACTTCGTCTCGTTTTCCCGATAATATTTTTCTTTTTCAATTATGTTTTTGGTAACAAATTATTTATACGCAATGCGACTAATCGTGGAGAAATTTTATAGCGGTTTATCGAACGAAGATTTAAATCGTTGAAATTTCGCGTCACGATATTTTCGGTGGAAATTGTTGGTTTCGTTTTTTCGCGTTGTTTTTATTTTTGTTCGAATGCTTGGACGAGGAAATAAAGAAAAGAGATAAAAAAAGGCTCTCGAGAAGAAACGTGTATTTGACGAAGCACTCGAGACGACTATCTCGCTCTTCAACCAATTTAATTTTACTTCGTCTTCGTCGTTGTGTCGTCCCGTCGTCTCTTTTACTCAGGCTTCTCCGACTCGTCCACTGCACGCGCTTCTATCCCCGCCACGAGCTTTCACTTTCTACATCGTACCTCCTCCCCATCTCCTTCCATTTCCTCTTGTGCACGAGACACGTACTTATTATGTTTGAAAAGTTTAATATTTTCTTTTAGTCTTTCGTTATTTTTTTCTCTTTTCGCATCTCTCTCTCTCTCTCTCTCTCTCTCTCGTTCTCTCCGGCAATAGCGCATTTTTCGTTCCGTGGAGTACCAGTCACTATTTCCTCTCTCTCTTGCCCATCCATCCTCCCTTTCGTTTCATCTCTCTATCTCCGAGAGTTGCTTCGCTCTTCGACGACGATAACGAAGTATTGCCCGGGCAAACGGAGAACGAGAGCGAGGGGAAAAAGAATAGAGAAATTTGTCGCCGTACGCTAGGGGGGGGGGGGGGAATGCTGTGAGAGAAAAAGACTGAAAGAGCGTGACAGAGAGAAAGAGAGAGAGAGAGAGAGAGAGAGAGGAAGAGGGTAAAAGAACGACGCGTGGATACGGCCTCGGGGCTTCGAAGAGGGTTGTTCAACGCCATTGGGAACGGAAAGAAAGAAAAAGGGAGAGCGAGAGAGAATGGAAAAGAAAGAAAGAGAGAGAGGAGAGAGAGAGAAAGAGCGATAACGCCGATGCTTCTCCGGCCGTACGTCCGTCAGTCTAAACGCCCGAGTGTTCCGACGCGAAACGTCAACGTCATATCTTCTCTCGGCGATTCCCTCGTCATTTGCGTGTCGTCGACGAGAGGAGGGCGACTCGAGGAAAACGACAGAGACGAGACGGCGCTGCGTCTACGCGGGATGTGTTCCCGATAAAACGATAAATCTCACGTTTTGTTCCAACAAATTGTCCTCTCGAGCTCGATGTCATCCCCCTCCCTCTATATTATTTTTATTCGCGCGCAGCTCTTTTCTCCTCGCTCGTTCCAACGTCCATTTCTTTATTTTTTGTTTCTTCTTTCCTTTACCTACGCGATAACGAAGAATAAAATAAAACAATAAAAAAATAAATAAACTACATCGTACTTTCGTCGATTTATATCTCACTCCGAGATTCCCAAGTTCTTTTCGCGTCGATTCATCAATAAAAAGATCAATCCAATTAATTGTATGTTTTACGACCCCCCCCCCCCCCCGGAGTTTTCTTTGCCTTTTATCAATTTTTTGTATTATTTTTTTTCAAATCGAGTTTATACACAACGCTGAAATTTTTTCACGAGCCGCAGAGTTATATTTTTTAAAGCCATCGGGCGATCTCCTATCTCTTTCTCGGCGAACAATTTTTCTGCAATATCGCATAGCACGTTAAAGGCATATCCCTCGGTGTGCGAAAATGGGCAGGATGCGGGGCAGGGGCTGGACGTGTTGGGGCGGTTAGGGGGTGGGGAGGGGGAGAAGTTGCTCGTTGCACAGCAGAGACGTCGGAGCTTTGGTGAAAGAAGCGAACGAGATACGAAAAAGGACGGGAAGGGAGATGTGGAGGGTGGACTGAAAGTTGGGGGTGGAGAAAGGAGATGAAAAGGGGAGGAAAGAGACGACGAGAGAAGACGAAGACTCGTGCTGAAAACGGTCGGGCGTTTTCTCCACAATCCGAGTCTTTCCTTCCGGGAATGCTGGAAGAATTCTCTCTCGTACCTACGAATAATACGTGATTTCCTTCCGATATCTCCGAGAGAAACGTAGAGGGTGAGGAGAGAACCGAGAAACAGAGATGCCGGATAGAAATGAAGGAAGAAGGAGAGAGAGAGAGAGAGAGAGAGAGAGACGACACGAAATGAAGAAGGAAAAGCGAACCTGTAAAAAGAGAGGCAGAAGGCAGATGAAAAGCACGAACCTGCTGTACTTCCGTCTCTATGTCGAGGTTCTCTCTAAGCGAGAACGAAAGGAATCCGAGCGTCAAATATCCTTCTACTTAAATGCTCGTGTTCAGTCAGGCTATTAGATCTTTTCATCGTGTCTCGACGATGATAACTTTTATTTATACGAAACGAAAAAAGAAATGAAATAAAACGTTCTTTTAAAATACGAAATAAAAAATTATGATATTTTCTTGTTTACGCCACGTTAGGCGAGGAAACGCCTGGTAATCTTTTGATTTATTCGTCCTTCGTGAAATTCTACTGGACGTTTGTCCGAAATAAAAGCGTCGCGAGACGTTCTCGAGTATGACCTCGATCTCTTTTCCCCGAGGGATTTGAATCTTTTGACCTATCTATCCAATTAAGGAATGCTATTATAATATTTCAACTTGCTTTCGTCGCAGTCCACGTTTTTCTTCTTTCGTTTACCTTCAGTTTTCTGATTTGCGATCTTCTCGCGGTGACATAAACGCCACGAAGAGGTTTTTATGCAAACTTCGAATTTCAAAATTCTCACACAAATTTTTCATCGAATCTCGTAGTTTGGAAAATATGAAAAGCATCGAGTAAAATTGGAAAAAAGGACGAATTTTGTTGTTTCCCGTTGGTCGTAAAAGTAATACGCGATTCAAATAAATAAACACGTATGAAAACAAAAACAATTACTTTCTGGCTAATTAAATAATTATGAATTTTGTAAGAAATTTTCGTGTTGTTTCATCGATCGAATAATTTTGTATTATCTCCTGCAAATTCAAATAATAACCGGAAAATCTTCTACCAGTCTCGCGGATTACACGACTTTGGCTCGTCTCTCATCGAGCTAACAAACGTGCCCTCTACAACTCCTGTTCGATATAATTTTAAAATCCAACTGTATGGTTTTCGTGACTCACGTTTTTTCGTTTTTTTTATATCTCGTATCGGTCAGAATCGCTCGTACCTGATAATGAGACACAACTTGCACGCTATATCGCTATCGTCTTGCACGATCGAGATGTTCCACGAGTCCTCTCGTACGAGGCTTACGTATCGCACTCCCTCGCTATATCAAACATGATACGATCTTATCGTCGCGACGCCGTATTATAATGTAATCTTATCGTTCGATCGCAACGATCGATATAATACACAAAAATATGGCGACAGCGAGAGCGCGAAATTTTCTTCCTTAAACAAAAACTTAAAAAAACAACGAAGGATAAAAAATAAAAATGATATATCGTATTTTCTTGAAGGAAGATTTAACTCTGAAGAATTCGGTATATTATCTTTTTGTCTCGGTACTTGCGTAGCTCGTGCTGTGTACCACCCTCGTATACTGGCTCGTGTGTCGCTGTGGGTACGATAATGTACAATGGAGACCCGTTTTCTTATGTGTGCGAATATATATATATATATATATATATATATATATATATATATAGAAATATACGTCGTAGCGCCTCTCTCGACCCGTTACGTACTACCGGTTTTCTTGCGCAATAACGCAATGAACGCAGGGGGGGGGGCATAGCGAGTCTTGTCGTCTCATTCTCCTCGTGCACCGAGCGGTTTATCGTGCGAAAAACTCGTAAACGGAATACTCGGAAAGGGATTTTCTCACGAGCGCTATATTCTAATTCGGTCTTTCCACACTCTTGAATCTTTTTAACGCGATCTCTACTTCTCTTATCCGTCTATTTTCTATCGCACGATATCGCATTCTTATCCGAATTAATAATCGACAAGGTCACGTATACGTAGAAACTATCGCTGGTATATATTACAGAAATAACCAATCATTATTTTGTTATCCGATAAAGATCTAATAAATTTTTTGTTCTCTTTCGTTTCAGGTAAGTTTCTGAAGTTTGGGATTTGGAATGTAATGGACGGGTTTGCTCGGCCGATTCTGTATTTACAAGTAAGAAACTATTGGATAATTTTCCGTTAATATTGTTTCGAGATGGGTGAACTTTTGAACTTTGATACCGTTATACGTTTACAGGAATTATATATATGTGTTTGTGTGTATGTTTGGGTATATAACATTCGTACGATTATTATTGCTGCGAAATAATAATATAATGGATAATTCTCTATAGATACAAACAATTAAAAATAACGATAAAATGTTATTTTTATTTATCGGAAACATCAATCAAAATATATAATCTCTATTCCTTATTTTTGGAAATAAAGATTCATAATTCTTTTCTTAAAATACTTATTGGAATTGCGTTTATTTTCTTTTAAAGCCGAAACATTTTGAGGGTATTATGTAAATCAACGGTCTTGATACTATTCCGTTAATCATCGCGATATCGAGGAAAAAGCGAGGCAGAGAATCGCAGAGTATATCGGATACGAATCAGAAGTAGTAGCGACTGCGTCGAGAATAGACGGCGAAGAATGATAATAAACAGAGTGAGAGAGAGAGAGAGAGAGAGATTTTGATTGTTGATTTGATTTATTTTTATGCCCTAGTATTCCTTTTGGGCAAATTATAACTTCACAGTGCTTTTCAATTTTCCACATTTTCATAATTTTAGGAAATATTACGCAGAGAGAGAGAGAGAGAGGGATGCAGAGAGGGAGGCAGAGGGAATAGCAGATCTTCGGTTTATCCTGCTCTCTCGGTGCATCAGTGAATAGTGGTACATGGTTACCCACAAGAGAACAGAGATGAGACGAGGGGAGATAGGTAGGAGGAGTAGCCCATTCCAGGCATACTTTACGTCCGGCTTGATTTGCGACGTCAGACTTGCGATATATATATATATATATATATTAATAGCTTATTCATGGCTGGAATTGGAGCGCAACGACTCACCGCTGCCCTCGCGGTTACACACACAATGTCGTGAACGACAGATTATCGAGTTAGAAAATTTCAGCATACCAAAAACCTTCATCCCTCGCGAAAATAAAAACTGTCGTCTCTAAACACGCGAAATTATCGATAATTATAAATAATGATCGAGTCCATAAAAAACAAAAATCACGATCGCCGTAATTATTCACAGAAAATTATAGACTCTTACATTTAGCAAACAAACATCGACGATACAAATCACTATCATACGGTTCGTTCTTTTTAATGATTTTTGTTGTTATTTTTCATTCGTATCGTCACGACACGAAGGCAGATTACGATGATCCGCTCCATGTGTTCTTGTTTTTTTTCACGACCTGGGATAGTTCAAAATGCCATGGGGGATAGTTCAAATAGCGACGGGGTAAAACGAAGACAGAGATGAGAACAAAGAGGGATGAAGTATAGAAGGTTGTGGAGAAGGTGGAGGAGAGGAGATCGCGATATAAAGTTCGCTTATATATATATATATACGGAAAAACGCGCGAGAGGGAGAGATCGAGAGAAGGTGGAAGAGGGAGAATGATGTGCTTGAGAGAAAAACGGGTAGGTCGGCGGAATGCCTCCCGGCAACACCGATGGTAGCGGTACGTACATAGTGGTATTAGTTGTGCCAGAGGTAGTATAATCTCTCTCGTGGCCGTTCGGGCGCGAGAGAGCTCTGGACTTCGGCCAAGCGTAGCATCCGCTCCACAAATGTCGCTAAATATATACCTAAACGTTATTGCGCTCGCGGCCGCGTGTTTTCGAGCCACTGTCGTGCCTCGAAAAAAATATACAAAAGTTTCGTTGCAACAGATATGTACATAAAATGGCCGAGCGTGCGAACAGGATTCACCGAAAACGTACGAAAATATGTATATTTATATTATTTATATAAAATCGCGCGACTCGCAAATTATCGCGTAGTTACAAAAAATTGTAAAATTTCATCGAATTCTTGTAATCCTCGAGAGTCGCGAGTCAGATTCGCAGCTATCGCGAAAATTTATCAATCTTGAAAATCATTCACGTTTTTGTTTTTTGCCTTAAATCGTACCTACTCGTTTGGTCCACTTAACCTTCGTCAAGGTCACGGAAAAATATTCATTTTAATTTAATTTCCGTTCGACGAAAGTTTCAACCCCTTAATGGGGCAGCGAGCGGTACGAAGTCGTTAATTAACTTGGTGAAAGGGGAAATTATATATATATATATATATATATATATATATATATATATATATATATATATATATATATATATATATATATATATATATATATATACGCAACGATAACAAGACCGGTGATTATCAGACGTAGATACCGGGGGCTGTGCAGTGATATAATAGAGTTGCCTTGCACCATAACAGGATTTCACGCGCGGGTTTATTATATAGATATCGCATAGAACACGAAACGAGAGATCGTAAGAAATGGCGAGCAACGAATGTACGGTGATGGTAAGGAGGAAATATACACTGTGCACGTATTAGCTCGAGTTTGTGTTACATAGATCTCGAGACGTGAGCGAGGCCAACTGGTTAGCCAAGAAGGCACGTCTTATTTCGCGGTCGTTGATATTTCACTTTACCCATACAACTACGAACGACGTATGGGTCTCCGTGTCTATAAGCCACGTCGCCTATCGCCTTCTACATACACGCGCTCGCTAGAGTCTCTTTCGTCGCTTGGCTTTCTCGCGATAAAAGGCCGATTGCGATTTCTTCTCGCATCTTTAAACTTGAAATAATAGCTCGATCGTATTCTCACGCACGACGGTATCCGTCTTTATGACTCGAGAAAGGTGCTCGAGAGACTAAGCGCGGCGTGATTTCTCGTTTATAAAAATATATGAAATAGCAACTGCTTGATTCATCGTTGGTTCAAAAGGTCGTTGACCTTTCAAGGTTATTCGAATACAAGCGTTTTTTTTTTGTTTTATTTATTTACGATTCACGCTGATGTTGATTTTTCTTGATAATTCTCATTTACGTAATTCGACGTATTAATAGATGTTAAATTTGTCTATATTTAATATTCTTATCTATAGACACATCTGTATATAATTCGTAGTGTTATCATCGATCCAGTCGACTACACCTCGGTTTATGTAGCAAACACGTGCGTGATATTTACACCGAGGTATGATTTATCTATGTTATATACCCGGTAACGATTCGATCGAGCTCGTGTGTGTTTCGAGTAACCGATCGGGATAGAGAAATTCCCAAGTAGAAAAGAGTATATAAGGCATGCTATAGTTAATATCCACGTAGTTTATACATATCTGCTGTATATATATATATATTAGATAGCGATGGACGGAAGTGGTCACGTATTTTATTACGGCACTTCAATCGCCACGTCGACCAAGTAAGTAATTCGAATTCGTATGAAATCGTGCTTCTCCGCGTCGTCCTCTCTCTCTCTCTCTCTCTCTCTGTCTTTTCGCATCGTATAAGACGCATAGAAACGCGTTCCTGATGGAATATAAGAATTTCAATCGACGCTAGACAGAGAAAGGGAGAGAGAGAGAGAGAGAGAGAAAAAGGAAGGAAGAGGCGAATTCGCGACTAGTCTATCCGCTCGCTTTTCTCGATGTCTGATGGAGCTCTTCCGCTCGTTGCTTCGAGTCGGGCGAGAGAGTGCGAGAG
Organism: Netelia virgata; assembly: GCA_951802705.1. Classification (NCBI taxonomy): domain Eukaryota; kingdom Metazoa; phylum Arthropoda; class Insecta; order Hymenoptera; family Ichneumonidae; genus Netelia; species Netelia virgata. The sequence continues at coordinate 10,029,471 of OX637867.1, read as the reverse complement.
AGCTTGGTGTGGCAGCATCGATGCCCACTCGCGGATGATCGTTCTCTTCTTCTTCTTCTTCTTCTTCTTCTTCTTCTTCTTCTTCGTATTTTTTTCGTCTTCTTTCTTTCGTCCTCCTTCGCTTTTTCCTCGTCCTTTTTTTCTCATCGAGCTCTCCAAGCGCCACGAACTTTTCCAATACGCTCAATGCTCGCCGACGCTTTGAAAAATCCATTCATACACGGTGCGCGTGCCCGCGCCAATCCAAAGGAGAAATCCCCCCACCCACCTTGTCTGTCGTCTCGATTGTTGAAAAATTCTCATTGAATTCTCGCGAAAAACGAGAGAAATACGAGACGGCTTTTCGTCGCTCCGATAGTTTGATTTCACCATGAATAAACTAATGAATATTCCGCATCCAAAAACGAAGTGGCAAACACTATTTCTCATAAAAAATATCAAAATTTAACTTCTTCGTACGATATTAAATTTTTTAATCGATTTATTCATTAAAAATCATTCTCTTCCTCCAAAATATTATTAATAATAAAACAAAAAGAAAATAGTACAGATTATTTAATATAGCGCGATGATAAATTCATTTAAAAAAATATATTCTCCTTGTCTCGAAGTGTTTAAAAAACTCGTGACTTTTTCGCGTCTCGTTTACTCGACGCCAATCTAAACTATCGCGTTTTCTATACGATGCGTTGCATCCTCTCCCATCCCTTTTTGCTTTGTTCCCCCGAAGTTCATAGAAGTTGTAACGTATTGAATACGACGCGAGATATATATCGTGTGTGGGTAATAAAGTTCGGTCTTTCATAGACATCGTCGTATATATCGCGGTGGTTAGCGGCAAACTAAGATAACCGTAACATAGTAATTTATGCCACGCATGCCTCCGATCACGTCGAGGGATGGTACATGTCTAATACTCTCCCGAACGCGAACGCGGCATCTCGCCCTCTCTCTCTCTCTCTCACAGACACACCCACGCTCTCTCCCCCCCTTTTCTTACTGACAATGTACCCTTGTACACCCGGAACTAGCTACCTCCGGAGCATCTTCAATGTCTCAAAGTTCCATAAACTCGATCGTCGTCTACTCGGACGAGTAATTTACTCTCGAGACCCTCTTAAACTTAGCAAATTATCATAATTGCACGACTCTTTAAATGTAAATATTTATTAATTATAATTGACGAATCGTTTTGTAATTTTCTTCGCGTAGGTATACGTTCGACGAAACGTTTTTATTTGAAAAATATTTCCGCTGCGGTTGAATGAAAGTATATTTTCGTATCGATCGAATATTTTTCTCGTCGGGTTTCGGGGTCGAACAATAGAGCCTCGATTATAGTAGGGATGGATTTTTTTTCCGAGGGATGAGAATGCATGTCAATCTCACTCGTTTTTCGCCGCGGCTACAGGCGGATCTTTTTTTCCAGCTCTCGCGCGGGACGTATGAAAATCCGTCTGTTGCCTGGAGTTTGGCCAAAAATTCCGAAACGACGAATCCAATCTGTCGGGAGATTTTAAGCCGCGCTCTCGCTCGTGACTGGATGGATCGTACGTTTGTGTACGCTCTTTTTTTTGCCGTTTTTCCCTTCCCTTGACTTTCAACGAAAGAGAGTGTGTGAGAGAGAGAGAGATAGAGAGAGAGAGAGAGAGAGAGAGAGAGAGAGAGAGAGAGAGAGAAAGAGACAGAGCGGGTGGGGACGAGGCTTTGCGCTGTTTCGCGCGGGGCCGAGAGTCGGAAGTTAATTTGGATCATGTCTGAGGGTGGAAGCAGAGGTGTGATATGCCGGCTTCACGCCCTGCTACCCTCGACGAGAACCCGAGTGCTCGAGCTAGCTACCTCCACCTCCGAAGTATTTTATATATCTTTCGAGCCCTCGAGCGCGTCAGTGGCGTAAAGTTGCTCATTCGCTTTTTTTTTAAGAAGCTGCAAAGTACGCGCTATTTATTAAACATTTTTGCAAATATTGCAGCAACACGACTATAGGGGAAGGGAGGGCAAGATGGAACGGCTGAGTTCGTGACGTAAAAAACATAGAACAAAAAAATATAAATATTTAATTACCATCGGTATTTGAAAAGTACTTTTAAAGGTATCTTATAATGCCATTAGTAATAATTAATTATGAGTAGGATCATTGCGATATCGAAATAACGGTTCAATTATACAAAAATCTTGAATAAATTTGAATCGCGAGTTCATTCGGCTTAGACTCGTACAGTTGTGATGAAATTTCTTCGATCAACGTCGAAAAATTTGGATCTTAATTTTATTCCATTTCGACAAACTTTGTGTCGGATGTAAAAAAAAATTGGTCCGAAAGTTGAAAATATCGGTGTCCCGGAGTCAAAGACCGGCTAATAACCATCGCCGTCTAGAAAAAGAAACCATCGGAAAACATATTTTACGATCTCCATTTTGGTTTGCGTTGCGACAAAGTCGCGGTTGAAGAATGAGGCACACTGTAACCGGAATAAAACGGGATATTTCGCGTCGAATGAGAGCGTTCTCGTTTTATCTCCCTCCCGTCTTTACAAAGTATTCTCTGCCATGGTGTTTCTTTTCCTTTTGTTCTTTTTTTGTACTCGCTCTCGCTCGCTTTCCCGCTCTTCGCGCTCAAGCCTCCCCCCTTCCACCACGCCCCCCCCCCCCCCCCCCCCCGTCAGCATCCCGACCGTCGAGCGCTGCCTCGAGCGTACCGACGTTTTATTATTGCGTCTTTTCTCAAAAAGGTCTTTATTTCGCGAGCGTTTATGTCGCAAGATTTATACGACCGATGTTTCAACGGGTCGCCTGTACTGTGTTTTCGCGGTACGGATATATGTACCGCGACTTTTGATTAAAAAGTGAACAAAAAAAATATATATATTCGACGAAAACAAAAAAAAAAGCAAAGCACGAACAAAAAAAAACCACGTAACATGCCAATTACTCGGCTTTTTGACGTAGATGCGTCGGTTCTAGGTTTCTTTTTTTTTCTTCTATCCGTCATTTGAAAATGTTGAAGACGGCTCTCCTTTGTCGGCGATCACAAAAGCATAAGTAGGCAAACAGACCCCTCCTTATCTCTACCTCGTTACGAGGAATACGGGAGACAGGTAAAAGTCCAGAATAACGTTGACGCGTAGACTAGAGAAAGAAAGCGAAAACGAGAGACAGGCAGACACGGTAAAAGAGAGAGAGAGAGAGAGAGAGCGATTGAGTGAATGGTAGATAGATAGAAGAGGAATAAAACGTGCAAAACGGGAAAAGTGATGCGAGACTGAAGAGAAAAAAAAAGTAAGAGAAAAAGACGAAGGACGAAGAGCCACGAGGGAACGTTTCATCCCACGGGATAAAGACCCCGTCATCTTCGGGGCGTGCGTTTTTTCATGTCGCGGAGCTCACACGCAGAGGGGATGAAATAATCGCGAGGTCGAGAGAAAGAGAGAGAGAGAGAGACTGAAGGAGCGAAACACGATTTACTCGGTGTGTTATATTACGTGGGAGTTTGTCTGGTTGGGCTCGGGCGAATAAGATATATAACACACCTCACAACGATGAGGGACACTAATAGAATCGTGGAGGTATTCGTGTTGCCGGGGGAAATCGATAAGGCTCACGCGCGTTCTCGAAATGCGTCGAACGCAGACGCTGCTCAACGTGTGTAAGGCTCGAGGTGTCGACGTGGCTTCTCGCGTGATTATAGACTTTTTCACAGCTTCGTACATATATATATATATATATTTATCAGCCAATTGCCGTTTGCTTTATGCGGATACATAGAAGGTTCGTTATTTTGCGCCGAGGAAAACAAAAACCCACGCGTACTTGTATCGAATTCGCTGTTAGGTGAGAACGAGACGAGAGTCATTTTAGAAACCGAGGGCGTGTGTGTGAGATACAAATTATTAACAATTTTATGCATTATTTGCATAAAATTTCGAAGTTTCGATCATATTTCCTTTCTTTCCCCTTTCGTTAATTCGTTTATCAATATCTTTTTCATTTTTGCGAAAATAGAAAACCCATCCAGACTCACGACGATTCGTTTAAATTTCAATATTTGAAAAAATAGATATATTCATACGACAAATATTTGAGTAAAATTGTTCTTGTTGTTGATTTTTTTTTAATTGCAGAATGGACGGTCACGAAATCGTTCGATAATTAAGCCATTTGGGTGTTTGAAAGAGCTCCGCGGTGACAGAAACTATCGGTTTTGTATCGAATTTCGAAACTCGACTATTGAAATGCATTAGTCGGTGGGAAGTATCTGCCGTATAAATCACGGGATTTGCGCTAACGCGATTTCGCGTTCTCGTTCGTGTTCACCGTCGCGCGGTTCTCTCTCTCTCTCTCCCTCTCCCCCCTCCTCACTTATATACATATATCAATCGCGCACGATGATTTAGTTAACGCCGAAATGCAACCCCGACGAAATAATACTCCCTGTTATGCGCAAGTGTGTAATAGAGAATTATAGTGCAACGTGTGTTGTTACACAGGTTGGCCGGCTCGAATTCTATAGGCGCACACGCGTTACAAATACATATTTATATCGGATTTTAGGAACGTGACCGGACCATCGCGTCATACGGTAAACGGAGATGATATCGTCCGATATCACGCGACTTTATCGAAAACGCGGATCGTTAAACGGTCTATTTCAAACATCCGCCATTTCCCGTTATTTCCAACGTTTTACACGAGAATAAATGGATATTATCATTTTTTTAAATATCACCGGGTGATATTTATAAAAAAAACAATATTTTCATAATGATTACAAGTTATTTATGATAATTTGCGAAATATTTATACGTGATTTCGATCGATCGAACATCGGCATATCTTCTGCCGAGATATTTAAAGTTCGCACGGGCGTAAGTTGATAACCTTGAGCGTGTGTGTATACAGTTATAGAGCGGATCGTTTTTATTCTAGACGGTAATCAATCGAGGTATCACGTTCCCTCGTCATCCTCAGTTCGCTTAGCCACATAGTGGCTGAATCGGAGGCGGGGAGGTTAGAGCACAAGTTGTCGATTCTTCGACGGATCGATTCATCGAGGTACGCACATCGCGTAACTGCGAAACTGTCCCGGCCGTTTCCGAGGCAACTCTACAGTAAATTTATATATATATATTTTGTTTTCTACTGTCAGAGGATAGTATATAGGAGAGTTTATAATAGGTTATACACGTGTGTATTTTGGCATCGTCGTGGCGGGAAAAGAGGGGACACACGAGGTATCGAAACGCGAGAATTCTCGTTCTCTTCGACGCGCGACGGTCGGAATCTCGAAGAGCACTTACACACTCGCGCTAGCACACCGAGAGAGGAGAAAGCGACCCACTTGGAGCTCCCGAGTAATTATAAGCCTTGAACCGAGTAAACGAGTCGCGAGAGAAGCGGCAAAACCGTCCGAGAGTGCATGGCAATTGTTTTTTATTCTTTTTTTTTTTCGCATCGCGAAGTTTTTTCGTCATTGTCACTAATTTGCGACGATAATTATACCAGAGGGAAAAATCTTACCGCGTATTTTCAAAACGCGTCTTTCGCGTTTATCGCGATGGCAAAAACTCGTTTTTAAATATCGAATTTATCATCAATAAATTCGTTCGGAAGACGGACGACTTTTCATTGTTTCGACAGACGGTCCCAGGTTTATCCTCGAAATAGCCGAGTCGTTGGGATAAATTGATTCAACTTGTCTAACGGAACGAGAATAAATGGGGTGAAAATTTGGCACGAGGCAGCGAGGTTCGTTTTACACCTTGGGTCAATATAAGGCACTTGACAGAGAACACACGCGCTTGCGTTTGCACGTCTGTGTATGTGTTTAATGTGCGCGAACGCAAGGGAATATTTTCGTTCAGCTTAAATGCGGGTAGGAAGAGAAATAAAGGGAGAAAGCTGATGCGTGTGGGCGTCTGCAAAAAGTTGATAATCGGACTTTAGCTGGTTCGCCGGCGTGTCGAGCGCGCGCGGGGATCGTACAGAGAGAGAGAGAGAGAGAGAGAGAGAGGGAGAGACGGTTTGCTCGGTCGTGCAAACTCCACCACGGCTATCGCGAGCCAACCCTATGGCTACAAACCAACCGATAACCCAATCAAACCAGTCAGAGCCGAGCAAGCAAGCGAAACGAAAGAGAGGAAGAGGGAGAGAAAGAGAAAGAGAGAGAGAGAGAGAGAGAGAGAGAAACGAGCGAGAGACTCTCGTGGCTTGGTGCTCTCTAATGCTATAAAGTATTCAAATGAATTAAGCTCCCCAGGCGAGCCACGGGGATTTCTGTGAGCCATTTTTGTAATCCACAGGAGGGCTTGGGCGATGGACGAACAGAAAAGAAAGAAGAAAAAGAAAAGAAAAAAACACAAAGAAAGAATAAAACGGGCGCGAAGAGTAAAAGATCGAAACAACTCCCGGAAATATTGGATTGTCGTTAGGTATACGAAAAGAAACAAAACAAAAAAAAAGGATATAATTCACTCTGATTCGAGGTAAATTCGACAAATTTATTAAAGCTATATGTATATTCGTTAACTGTGGTTCGCGTAAAAACATAAAGAACGGACGAATAAACTATTAAAATATACACGGTATACGTATTATTTTTCTCTGTATACACGGAGATAGAAAAGGTCGAGCAAAAACCGCGAAGTTTATTAAGAAATAAAAACATTGGGTGTATAAAAAAAAAAGGAAAAAAAAGTTCGCCTCCTTCGCCAAGTGAAATTTCTCTCGATCTCTGAATTCTCTACCCCGCTTACGTCTCACGTACGGATACTAAATGCAAATATAAGCATTATTCGTACGTAAAAATATTTGTACTCTTACGCAGAATTCGAGAGAAAAAGTGTTTTGTCGGTCTGGAATCCGCGTGAAAACGAGATATAAATATATATATGTACTCGACACTTTTCTTTCTCTCTTCTTACTCTCTCCGGTTATACCGCGGATCCGTCAGTGATACGTCGCTGACTTGGATATCACCGTGAAAGCACCATCCCGTTTCTCGAATGAAAATTCATGAGCGTAAACCCGCAAGGAATTGTACATATAGACATAGTACGCGTGTGTATGTGTATGTGTGTGGTGTGTGTGTGGTGGACCGAGAGAAGGAAGAAGGTGAGAGTAGAGAAAGGAAATAAGAGAGACGAGATCGCGTATAGACTATACTCACAGGGTAGGTGTGCGAAAGAGAGAGGGAGAGCGAGTGAGAGAGAGTGAGAGAGAGAGAGAAAGAGGGAGAAAATATAGATAGAGAGACAGAGTGATACTTTCGTGTACTGTGCTGAAATGGAATTTGTAAGAGCGCACGTAATCGCTTGTCATGCTGAAAAGCTATGGGAGCGAGGCGATTCCTCCTCGTCTCCGCATACGCGATGTGTTACGAAGATCTTGTTTTTTTTTTCTTTTTTTTTTTTCATACATCATTTACATCGCTATATATGCCACAAGCATTGTCTGTCGTTTCGTGAACGTGAACAATCAGTACGAGATGTTTCAATTTGTAATGTCATCGCGATGACATTGGAAAGTATACGGCGTTAGTCATCGTCACGAGAACGATGACTATAGAGTTGAATTCGTGACGACATGAAATTTGAACTTTGTCGTCGTCTGTTGGTGGAACATTGAATAATCATGGTCGTCTGGAACGTACGAACGTGATATTCGTGTTTTGGGTGAATTTTTGTCAATTCGGCAACCGTATTATAAAGTATTTTTGAACGAAAACAGAAATTTGATCTTTGACTATTCGAATATTCACTGCCGGGACTTGGGATATCTCGACGAGGCGAAATTTTGCTCGTCGAATCAATGAAAAACGTGAAATTTGGGGGTTTCGACTTTTCACTTGTGAATTCTTAAAATTCGGAAATAAAACCGTTGATATTTCTGTTGTAAAAAAAATTTGCGATCTCGCGACCAACCTATAAAGTCTTTTCCGATAAAAAAAAAGGTCGATCTCCTTAAAGTTTCGATGATCGAAACATAAGCATAAGAACAAAATTTTATTCGTAACTTTCGTGTAACGAACAAATTATTTTCGTGCTAACGACTTTGATACGAACGCTTATGTTTTTGTTTCCTGAATGCGCGATGTTCGTTGAATTTGTGGCACGAACAATGAACGGTATCTGGATTTCAATTAAAGATTATATCGGTAATAGTTCATCAATTATTCATAATATCGCAATCGTCGCGGTGATTACGCGCAACATACCCGAGTTGCAAAATTAATACCAAGTTGATTAAATACGCGACCATGTGTGTGTGTGTAGCTGGCGAACGACGTTTACCCGATGATTCTATCGAAACGATGACGTATCCAGCCCTCACCTCCCCGCATTCGCGAGAGCTCGTTGATAGATCGATATCGATTTAACGAGCGAGCAATCTCTCGACCCTTTTTCGATGAAAAGATTTATCAGCTCCCGTCTCTATAATTATCGCTATCGCCGCTATTATTATCGTGCGAACTTTAAACTATCCTCGAGCCAACGAACTACGGCTCATTTTGACATCGTTTATAAATCATCGTTCCCGTTACGGTTAGATTATTCTTCGTCTGTTTTCATACGTGTTTATCAAACACGTGAAATGACATACATCGAGAAGCACACCGGAGTAGAGAGAGCTCGTCGTTGGTACGAGTGTGCAGCTGGCAACATTAATAGGAAAAAGGAGCGAAGTTTGTGTACGTGTAGGTGTTCACTTGTACTCGTACGTGTATGTGTGTGTGTGTGTATGTGCATGTGCGCGAGTGAATATCGCGTGTTTCAAGGTCGTTAAAACAGTGTGCCCGCCACTGTATGTAGCTCTGTCTCGATGTCGAGTATTAACACCGGAACTCACGTAATCACATTCTGCCAGAGTCAACTCTGTCCTCGATATATCACATATTTACATATATGTGATATATATAATGTGATAATAAATATATATATATTTATTTATATAAAGATAAATATATATACATAACGACAGATTGTTCTTCGTTCTGTTTCCTCCCTCGACGTCAATTATCCGACAGTCTCCACTCGATCCTTAATTACATTTATCTCGAAGAAATTGTCGAAATTGTGAAATTTTATCGGTCTCGATCGGTAGGAGGGTCGACGCGGAATCACTTTTTTATCGCCTCGACGACGGATTATCATTTGATCGTCGCTCGATAGCGACTTTGGCGATTTAACGCTCCAAATTTATATCAATACGAATTTAGTCGATTGCGGATAATATTCATAAGCCGTGTGGCGAATATATCGTCATGAACAATGACGAGTATCGCGAATGAATAAAATTTATGCTTTATGAATAATTCGGGAAGGATGGAACGTCCGTGGCGAATGCAATCATTGTTTTCGATTCGAGGTAGCGAGCGAGAGAGGAACTAGAGGGATCGCGAGGGGCGTCGGGCCAGAGGTGATTATGCAAACATTTGTAATCTCATCGATCTGATACGTACATCGGTGGATATATCGATGGGTGTATAACACAGCTGTACTGTAAATTTGTAAATTTGTAAATTTGCAAATTTGCGAAGCTTTACAGTCATATCTCTTCCTCTTTTGTTTTATTGTTACATATATAATATATATTCATATATCCATCCTCCCTAACACCCCAGTAATATATATATACATATATTACGGTGGTAGGGAGAATTGACTTATCTATTGACATTCCGCGAGCGAGTGAGCGAAGTGCACTGGCCTTTGTGGGTTATCGTTACCACGGGATCAACTTTGGCCCGAGGAACTCGTCGTCGCCGATGACGACGAGTCTATATACGCTTACCGCGAGATCCGCGAGAAACGGTTTCGGGCAACGCCGGTTAGATTACTTCGTACGATACATAAAATATATGGACACGCGATCGTGTGTGTACGCTAGGCGAGAATGTTAAAAAAATGAACAAAAATAATACAAAAAAAAGAATGAAGGAAAGAAAATAAATTCCCATGAAACTTTGCTGGGCCTCGTTGTCGTACATGTAATATATACCGAGGATATTCGAGAGCTGTGCACGAGTCTCGTCGTAATTCATGAGATATATTCTCGTGAGTCGAACCATCTCGATTCTGTCGTGCCTCTAAATCAATTCATTTTGTTTTTGTCAGTTTCTCTTTACGTACGATCGCTTCCTGTGAAAATAGCCTGTGTTCGTTATTTTTCTTTGAGATTTCCTTTATTACATCGATTGTATTGATTCGAGATAACAATACTCGATAAAAAATGTACTGTTCGATTAAACGGAAAGTTTGTTTTGGGATTTAACTTAATATTGATTTCATCCAATTGAATTCATTCAGTTGGATTAATTAAATTCACACTTCAATTAGTTTTTATTTATTAGTAAATTCTTTTGTCGTCTCGCTGTATCGCGAAACCCCGATGAAAACAAATCGATTCCGTCGTGCCTATAAATTAGTTCATTTTGTTGTCAGTCTTTGTTTCCGCGCGCTCGTTCGCTCTAACAATAGCTACGTACGTTATTTTTGTTTAGATTTTCTTTTTTTTTTAAATCGAGTATACATCGAAGTAACAATGCTCGATGAAAAATGTATTATTTCTTTGAAGGGAAAGCTATTTTTCGATTCAAACGAATATTGATTTCAATCGAATTGAATCGATTGAAATAATTCAATTCATATTTCGATTAGTCTTAATTTAGTAATAACTTCATCTCGGCTAGGTGTATCGCGAAAAATCGATAAAAATAAGTCTATATCGTGCATTGCCGTTTCGTTGTAATTGTAATTTAATCAATTACGTAGCATATATCAAGCCTTTATTACGCGTATGTCGAGGCGAAGAGTTCTAGGGAAAATTTTTGCAGGTATTCTGGCCTATAATCTTCTGTAACATTTTTGTTCTCTCCTTGCAAAAACACCTATATGTAGGTACTTATACACGTAATTTCAACGAGCCGAGAGTAGAATAGTGCAAAAGAAAAAATATGGCATCAGACCGAAGGGAGGCTCTCGCGTCGAGTCGAGATATTAATTGTCTCTATTATAAGAACGTTAGAATCCACGCCACGAACCAGAGAGCGATTCGCAATTTCTCGGGACTTTTAGACAGACCGTTGTTTGGCACGAGACGAAAAAAAGACTCAACGTCTACAATAAAGAATCATTAAATCGGTATTTGTGAAAAGAAAAGTGAAGACGGAAAACGAAGCTCTAGAAATTTCAATCGCTCATATGAAAAGAAGTCGTCGCCCTTTTATCGCTGAATGTCTGAAGGCTCTCTAGCTTCCTCCGTTCTCCTGTAGAAATCGCGTTTTCCGAGAGCCAGCGAGTGAAATTTTATCGTCCTTTCTACCCTAGCGTCTTGGAAAAATCGTTGTTTCTGTTCTCTCTTTTTTCTCTTTTTCTTATTCCTATTCTCGTTCGACGTTTCTCGATAGGTAGGTACTATTACTCGCGTTTCTTTTCTCTCTTTTTTTTATGCCCTCCTCATTTCTTCCTGCAAAAGCTCTCTCGTCGTCGTCATCTCTCTCTTTCTCTCTCTGTCTCTCTATCTCTCTATCCTCGAGCTTTTTGTTCGCTCTTCACGCGGCGGCGAGCTCACGGTCTTTGGCGCGCTAGCCGCGACCGTAGAAAAAACGCGGTACGATATTCCGCTGGCGTCGTTTCAGTGAGCTCGCGATATATACTCGCGAGCCAGCGTCATACATATGTATGTATATATATATATATATATATATATTTAACGTACAGAGAGTGAGACGCGCGAGCGTGGGCGTGTACCGCCGGAATCTCCGGAATATAAATATATACGCGCGGAGGAGAAGAAGGAGAGAGCTTTTATCTTACGTTCTCTCCCACAAAGGTTCTTTCGTACGCGCTTCTATTCTTGTCCATGTGTGGTACATACCTTTCGCGCACTCTACATATATACATATATATATATATATCATGGCGAAAGAGACTTCGATACGGCAAATGACACACGCCATATACAGTAAAATATACAAGTATCAGCCATGAAGCTTGTACATTTATGTCCTGTATCGCGTTAACGTGTGCCGTGGAGTATTCTCCATTGTTCGTTGAATCGATAATTCTACAGTCGGAAGAAGTCGCGGCGGTGGGGTGGGGGAGGGGACGTTGAACGAGATAACGAAATACGGTGTGTTACACGGTATCGACGATGTTAATAACGTGTACGTATGCGCTCGAGCTCTTTCGACGCGGGAATGTTTCGAAAGCCTCTTTAATCGTCACACTCGTATCGACGTTCGACGCTTCGTTGAGATAACGTAAAAAAGAAAAAATAATAAACGATGAAATAAAAAATAACACAAAAGTCTCGCGACGAAACTCACGAACGATATTACGTTTGGGGGATGCTTCGTGATTCATCTTTCGAGAATCGGCTAATTTTTATTCGCGAGGTAAAGTTTCGCGTTTTTGCTTCATCAAAAGAAGAACGTTTTGTTTACCGCGCTCCGAGGGAAATTACGAGGGCGAATTGCGCGCAAATTTTACTTACCAACTTTTTTAAATATTATTAAAGTGTTTGCGTTTCGCGAGAGTGAGACAACAAAATGCGGGAAAAACAACGAGACAAAAAGAAAAGAAGTGATATTTCTTCCTGTGCAATTTTCGAGGCTTTTGTTCGTGCCACGGGACGTCGAGCTGTGTTCACATCGGAGGTAATGGATTTATGGAAGCGGTATGAATAAACGAATCGGTCCAAGTGCTCGGGGTGAAAAGGTCTCACGGTAGATTCGCGGCGTTCGAAAAAAGGATGGAAAAAAATTGGTGATGCGAACGCGTTAAAAATAAAAAGCGGAACGAAAAAGGAAGAAACGATTGACGGATAGTGGGTGTATTGGATATCGAGAAATGAAAAAACAACGGTTCATCGATCGGCTTGATTGGCTTCGCGTTGTCGTGGTACGTGGTCGGTCGACGATACATAATGGGGGGAGGGGGGTTCGGTCGAATAAATAAATACAATATAATAAACCGTGTGTATACACGTGTATATATATATATATATATATGGATGATATGGATATCATTGTGTTTTTAGGGGTGCATGCTGCACACAGAACGAGTATCTCGGTGCGCTGAGTAGCGGGCGGTCGGTATGGCGAACCGCGCGTGCGCGCGCACGCCTCGCGCGAGAGAACGCATTGAATTTAAATTATGCCACGCGCTATATCTCAACTATCTCACCCCGCCTGCTCTCTCTCTTTCTCGTTCTCTCTCACAAACACTCTCGCAGCACGCTACGTATCCGATAATACCGAAGGAATATATTTTTACTTAACTCTTCGCGCCAGTTTGTTCGAATGAATTATATGACCAGGGAGTTCGCGGTCGTGTTTATTTCCGATTCTTTGCGGTTTCTCTCTCTCTCTCTCTCTTTCTCTCTCATTCTCTCTCATCGTACCTATCGATTTACATTACCGAGCGTTATAAGCCGTTATTAGATCTCGGTAAAGCCCTGCTCGAAGATTATGAGAAATTATTCAAATGCCACCACGATACCACGTGTTATTAAAATATCAATATTATTATAGTCCGATCAACAGAACGACAGAAAAAAATCTCGTTTGCCACGCGAATCAACGTAATTACACTTATTTATTCTCGCGTGTTTTTCAATACATCTCTTAATCGTACGATTGAAAAAGAATTGATTTTTTTTTGTACTAAATATGCATTTAATATGATTCCCTCTTTCTCTCGGTGGTATAAATTAAGGGCGAGATGTACGTTGTGGGTAGCACGGAAATAAACCAGCTGATCACTTTTGTGTCTCGTGCTTGGAACGATGGTAATCACTGATCGTTATAAAGCACGAACGAGTGCGATGAGAAAGCGACGTGCGCGAGAGGGAAAGAACGAATCTGTATTTGTGCGTTTGCATATATGCGAGGGGCCCATAAACGGCGAGATAGCACGAAACGTGTATGAGCTGTCGGAGGGCGGCAAAGGTTTGAAAAGCGAACGGGAGAGAAAGAGAACGATCGAGGAAGAGAAGATTCAACAATGGACAGACGAAAAAGCGCACCGTTTACTGACGGATGAGGCTGATATGCAAATGATTTTCTCATACGTCATTCACACGCGCTCGCCTATCTCCCGTCTACTTCGTCGGCGCGGCCCATTGACTTGTTGATTTCGTAATCTGCATACGTGATGTATAAACAAAAAACAAATAATAATAATAATAATGCGAATAATAACAACATACGAGAATATTACGCAAGGTAATAAAAATACCAAGAAAATTAAAAAAAAAAAATAATAAAAACCTGTAGCGAGCAATTTTTCATTAAGTTGACGATTTGATTTTATTGCCAATGTCATGTTCACGCATGGCTCGATAAACTTGATGAAATTATACAACGCCCATCGCCGCATGCCGATGTACGGTATTTTTACACTTGACGTGGTTGAAACGAGGGAAAAGAAATATATGTATAACTGAGTGAGAGCCCGTTGAATAATTAACTGCCTTTCCTCGGCGTGTCGCGTGGAAAAGAGGCCGAGCGTACGTGCCGAGGAGCCTCTCGTTTTTTTCTTCCTCCTCCGCTCTCTCGCTCTCTCTCTCTCTCTCTCTCTCTCTCTCTCTCTCGTCAACGAGGATACGAAGTACTGTATACGCGTGAAACGAGGACGAGAAGGAGGAGGCGGAGTTGGAGCAAGAGAGTAGACAAGACTGACACACGACCGAGACCGCTTTACGAGCTTGTGTGTCCGTCTTAATTGGAACACGAACTCTACGGAGAGAGCCAGGCGTGGGGTCCCGGGAGCGCACCGTTCGAGTTGAGAACACAATTATATAGCCCTTCGGGGAACGGTACGCTGTATTTTCGTATATTTCCCCGTTTTACTTCGTAGATGCGTTCGAGTTTACGAAATTTCGTGTCGATTAAAGACCGAGGGAGACGAAAAAAAAAACCACCAACGATAAAAGTTTAATAAAATTTCTGTTTTTTTATTCTTTGCCCGTGCGCGTACACAAATTCTTACGTATCTATATAAGTGCTTTCGTATACACGATGACCCATAAATAATTGAACAGTTTTTTTGGATAATCGATTTTAGATGTGCGTATACGTCCTTGGACTGATGTGCTCCGCATTAAGAAAAAGAAAGAGAGAGAGAGAGAGAGGCAGTCTCGTAAATAATCTAGTCAAGAACATCAGCGTACGGCTGTATATACAATATATATATATATACATAACGGTGTCAACGTTGTATACGTTACCAGGTACATACAGTGAGCGCGACAGCCGCGAAGAGTAATTATCGAACGATAAAGCGCGCTTTCGCAAGGTGAACGCGAAACTGCATCGCGATCCTCGTTCTCCATCTCTCTCTCTCTCTCTCTCTCTCTCTCTCTCTCTTTCTCTCTCTTTCTTTCCCATTCTATTGGCAGAGTGAGAAAGCGCGTGCGACCGTGTCGCCGGTCGAGGCTGTTTTAACACCGCTGTGTTGAAAATAAGCGAGCTGCATCCTCGGGCACGTTGGCTACGTAGGAGTAGTAGTATTAGTAGTAGTAGTAGTAGTAGTAGTAGTAGTAGTAGTAACAGCAGCCGTAGTAGGTATAACCCGGTTGAGGGCGGACGCGGAGGTTCCATTAGCGCGCGTGCACGCTTCTCGTTGTTAAGTTCATTCTCTCCGGATAACTTACGTAGCTGTGAGTTCTGCAATTTCTCTCTCTCTCTCTCGCTCTCTCTCTCTCTCTCTTTCTCTTTCTATCCCCCCCCCCCCTCTCTGTCTATCTCTCTTTCTCGTACCGCGTGCGTGTTTTTCCGTGCTCTCGCACCCTTCGCGCTTAAAATTTTGTTTTCCTTTTTTCCTTTTTTTCTCTCTCTCTCTCTCTTTCTTCGAGCACGACCGCCTGTTAACCGCGTATATAATCAAGTGTACGATTATGACTGAGAAAATGCATTATGTGCAACGGGGTGGACGTGAAATGTATATTCAATTGCGTACGTGCAGCCTATTTCTCCTTCGTTATCTCTGCATTACTTTCTCGCGTTCTCCCTCGGTCTCCCCCTCCAACCTCCCTTCCCACTGCCTTTCCAACTCTTCGTATTTATCACACCGAGTTATGTACCTACGACCCAAGGCGTATATAGACGGCTGATAAGAGACTCGAACTCCATTTATAGCTGTTTCCTCGCGATGTAACACCGGCCAATGTTGACTGATATTTTGGCACGAGCTTTGCAACTCCAGGGTACGAAAAATTAAGGTCTGGATCGTAAATTAATTGTACAAATATATTTTGTGTTGAAATTAATGAAATTCCAGCGTAAATACGAGCCAGCGATGACTAATTTGCTTACGAAATAAACGAACTGTCTGGACTGCTTGTTTTTCAAACATGTGTGTTTGCCTGTATATATATATATATATATATATATATATAGGTTCCTTATTTCGAGGAAGGTCAGGGACGCCCGCCTCGAATGTCCGCATAAGCGATTTTCGGCTCGACCGAAAGATCTCTCCTGGGCCAGACTATGAGTAGACAAGAAGGGGGAGTTTATCGAGGTCGTCCGTTTCGCGATTCGGTTCCAAAATATTCATATAAATATATATATATATATATGTCTATATGTAGGATATTACTCTATATTCACGCCGGCGTTGTCGCGGCTTTTATACGAGTTTACGAAGTCTCGAGCGAACTTCGAGCCTTCCCCTCCTACCTTTACAAACTTTCGACGTAAATTTTATATTCGCTGATTAATTTGCAAACTAGAACTTCTTGCTTTGTCGTTTTTTTGCCATCGCGTCGACTTTCGTCCTTATCCATCGACCTCCAATGTATATTTGCGTTTAGTGTTTTAATCGAAATGACCATTTCGTTTATTGCGTTTTCGTGCAGTCGTCGACAATGGCACCTTGGGATCGAGACCTTTGTTTTTCGCGTCACCCGACCTCTTCGTCTCTCATCCACATCCTTCCTCGGATCGTTCGACTTTGCCACGGTGGTATAGGAAACCGGAAGTAACACTTCCCGCAAGCCGGTTTCATCCGTTCACCCGAAGTAACGCCGTAATAACGAAGAGAACGAGCTGGGAGCCCTCGATCTCTATCCAGGAAGGCAGTTCATTATCCTCTCGGGACTACGCCGCGTTCCGGTTGTTCCACCTATTTATCCCTTTCCTTCGGTCTTGTGCCGCAACCTGCTGTCATGAGCGAAGAACGCACGACGCGTTGGCACATACCGGTTCGGGTGGTTGAACTGGATTCTTCGAGGATATAGAGACACGTATGCCGGAAAGAGAGGCACGAGGAGAGGAAATCGAATGGAAAGAAAGAAACGAATCGTTGTTTCGTACTCTTGAATTTTTATACAATCTTCCTTAGTTTTCCATTAATCGAGTCGGAACGATTTGGCAATTTTCTTTAAACTCGAAACTTACGGTTTTCGAACAAAAAAACATTGGCTCGTGCAAAAATTCACTCGAGTCGCATCGATTGAAACAATTAATTTAATTAAAACGTGCGATTCGTCGATACAAAATTTGACTCGTATACAAATTCACTCGAGTTCGATTGGTCGGCCATTTTTTAAATCGAATTTTGCAGTTTGCGAAAAAGAAAAAAGAATAAAAATTGGCTCGTACACAAATTTACCCGAGTCAGATCGTGTGAATAATTTTTTAAAATCAAATCATAAGTAGTTAGAATTAACGAAGGGAAAAATTGGGTCGTACGATCCGAATGTATTTTAGTGGGTTACACGGAATGAACAGCTCGCGTATTTCATGTAACGAGCCCACACGACGTTACGGCGCCAGGAGAGACGCCGCTTCTCTTTCATTGCAACGAACGCCAACGAGATTATAAAGGCTCGTCTTTCCAACTCTCCTCTTTTCCTCCGCCTCTCTCCCTCTCTCTCTTGTTTGTTCTCTGTATATACTTATCAGCCATAAGAGAGTCAGAAAGAGAGAGAGAGAGAGAGAGACCTCGTTGAACCAAACGCCTACACGCCTCTTCCGTAAGACGTCAGCAGACACGGACACACTCACACATACAGACACGTGCCTCGGCATGTCGAGCTGCGATAAGCCAAAGGGAGAGTCGTAAAGGTCGCGATCCCTCATATTAATTACTTTCTCATGCACTCGACGAATTCTCTCGGTACTATTTAATTCAAACAAAAATCGTCATGTTCCAAGATTAATTGTCACGATTAAAAAATAAAATACTTAAATTCAAAATTAAAGGTACAATTTTTATTTTCGTCTCTAACTCGTTCATCATCAAATTTTGACAAACACGAACGATAATAATAATAATAATAATGATGATGAATTTATCACGAATTTGGTACCTGACCTCTTCGGTCCTACGCGACACACGACCGCAAAGAAATACAAAGTAAAAGGAATTGCACGTAAGGAAAAAGGACAAAGCCGAAATGAAAAATATGTCCCTTCGTGCAAAATAAAAACAGCGAGTACGCGTCGGCTGTTCTCTTCTGCCTTTCTCCCATGGTGGTTCGTGCGTTTCAGAACTGGAGAGAAACTTCTCGTACGCGAGAGAGGGATCCCCGTAAATCTTGTTCTGCCAACGAGTGAAATAGTGCTCGCTCACCGAGCCTCTCGTTCTTCCCTCTCTCTTCTTCGCGCTCTTGCCTTCTCTCTCTCTCTCTCTCTCTCTCTCTCTCTCTCTCTCTCTCTCACACACACACACATACATGAACACACTCACATTCACTGACTCGCTCACAACGTTATATTCTACTTCGCAGTCGAGTGACTTTGCACGATATGCGCCACGCCGCGTTCTCTCGCACACGTTCGAGGTGAGCGCGTATCGCATATCACTGGCCATTACGCGGACGCGCCAACTGGAATGCAAATGAAGCACTCTCTAATCGTAAGTAGGCACGGGAAGACGGCGGCCGAGTGTAGAGTCAGGGCTGGTGGGTTAATGGTAACGAGTACTGGATGTGTGCGCGTCCGTGTATATATATACACGAAGAGAGACAACCCAAATATATATATATATATCTATATCTGAGTTGTCTCTCTTCGTACAGTGCATTACAGGTACATTCTAAGTGTCGAGTGTACCAACGAGAAGCTGCGTCTGCTCAACTCGCCTCGCTAATAAAACGAGAAACCCGACAGTTCGAGCCGGGACCTATGTAGGAGAACGATACCGTACGATAAACGTCGAGGAGCGCAGGTGCGCCTTATATCCTCGTGAAACAGCAAGTGGATAAAACTTTCGATCGTTTCACACCCAATTTCCTCCTTTTCTCGTCATTCCCTGCGCTCATTCTCGATCACTGAGTCTCGATGGACTCGCTTCAAAATGTGGTCCTGTTTTTCTTTTTTCAATCTTTTATGTTTGTTGTTTGTTTATTTACTTTTTTTTTTTTGCAATGCCGATCGAGAACGATCTTTATTTGTTTTTATTCATTTATTTATGACTAATTGTATGTTTTTCATTTGCTTTACGGATCGATGAAAGACGATGCGGTTGATCGAACGTTGAATAAGAATTCGCTCGCGCGAAAGAAAAGTAATTCGAATCGAAGAAGAAAGTCGTTCGAGTCTCAGACGACGTAATTCGCCGCAAATTAGTATTCAGTTCTTACCTCCGGCGCGAACTATAATTTTTTCTTTTTATCGTCGAACGGGAAGCCCGGAGACCTCGGTCACGATTGTTGCCGGATATGTCGTCGTCATCGTCATCGTCGTCGTCGTTGCCGAGTCCATCAGCGAGATGTTCCGCTTATGGCCTTTCGTGCAGAATCGTCAGCTGGAGCTCATAACTTTTTATTGTTAAACTCTCGTGTGTGCGTTTACGGGCGAGGTCTGCGGCGAATTCTGGAACTAAAGAGAAAGAGAGAGGGAGAGAGAGAGAGAAAGGGAATGAAATATACAGAGGGCGCGCAAAACCGGAAGTAGCGGTCGAGGAATTGTAACAGCGGTACTGTAGAGCGTACTACAAAAGGCATCGCAAAACTATGCACATCGTCCAGTGTGCACGCCTGTTGGTTGCGCATTTATGACGTACAAGCTCCGTGCGACTATCTCGTAGTGGTTCGAACATTTTCTTGCGAAAGAACGAAAGAACGAAGGAACGAAAGAACGAAGAAGCGAGGAAGGTTGCAAGAACAAAAGGTGGTAAGAATGTACGCGAGGTAAAAAGTGTTTAGAGAACGTTGGTAGAAAAATAAAAGAGATCGTGTTTTACTCGAGTGTCATTGTTTCTTTTTTTTTGTCTCGCAAACGAATACACGCAAGCATAAATATTTACATACAAATGTACATATCCCCAGCTATACGACGAACGATTCGTAAACTTGTGTTTTTTTCACACAGCCGAGTCTTTCGTGAAATCGTTTGGTTGTTATCGTTTTTTCTTCTTCTTCGACAAAGCGGAGCGGTCAGTGAACTTGATCGTGTCGGCAAGTATGACTTTTCCATTCATATGCAGATACGAGTCTGACGAGAGAAGCAAGGACCGCGAGCTAATCGATCGTTAAGTCGAGGTCGATGGCGCTATTGACAAAAGCTTTCTCTCTCTCTCTCTCTCTCTCTCTCTCTCTCTCTCTCTCTCTCTCTCTCTCTCTGTCTGTTTTTTTGTTCTCCTTTTTTTTCTTGTTCCACGCTTTCATTCTCACGCGAGCCCATCCATCGGTACCTGTGCAGAAATCGAACTCGTCCGCCGTTTCTCTTACTAGGCGGTGTTAGCGCGATCCTCCTCCCTTTCCCTACCATCTCCATCCGGCGATTAAATCTCGATTGATTGCTCTTATCGACTACCCACGTTTCCGGCGATCTCTCCACCCTCGTCGAACCTCTCGTTCTCCTAATCTTTCATTCCTTTACCTCCGATCATCCGTCTATATATATATATATACACCTCTCGTTCGGTCTTTAGCGCGGTTCTCGCATCAACGTGATATTGAACAGATCGAAACTTGGACGATACGAATAAATTTCGTATTTCGTTGAAATATTATGATATTTTTTAATTCAACGATTACAAATTTAATCATCGAACTTTGATTCCTCCATTCGGTGAAATCATCGTCGAACGAATATCGTCGATATCTTCGTTAACAAAAAACTGCCCTTCGACTTCGACGATTCCGTTAATAATTCCCAATGGAAAAAAGAAACAGGCTTCGATAAAAATTGGCGATTATCGCGCCTTTTTTTTCGACCATCGGGAGAATCCTTCGTCGCGCGATCAGAGCCGAGAGAAGAAAGCTAATTATATCGGATATTGCGTATCGTAATAATACTTCATTATATTTTAATAATCCATCCCGTATTTTCCTAATGACTTCGGCGATTTGCACAAGCACGACGAGAATAATCCTCCCGATGAAAATTGTCCGACTTGGTACTATCCGCGGGTAATATTCAACTACCGCGGCAGGTGTCTAATTGCCCGAGAGACGATCGGGAGAAAGAGAACCCGGGCCGCGCCGCCTCGTATTGCGAATCTATACACACTCTGTATTTCAAGTGCGCGACGAGAGTGTAACGATTCGCGGCCAAGTCTGTCCCTCTTCCTCTCTCGCTCTTCTACTCGAGCAATCAGCGGTGAGAGCAATCCCATCTTCGAGAGAAGTGTGTGTATGTGTGGCTGAGGAGTGAAGTGGTGGAAGGGGGGTGGGATAAAACCGACGAACTACATAGCGACACGATCACGCGCACCGCGGAGCCTCTTCACCGACGCGACCCACGAGTTTCTTCTCCCTCACCGGCAATTTGTTCCGAAGCCTTCTCGAAAACTTATTCAATTATCCGCCAGGTTGGCAAAGAGGAGGATCGTTGTAAAATTAAAATGAGATAAAGGTGGAAAGGAGATAGATAGAGAGAGAGGAGTTTGTAACAGGATCGTTGAAGCATCGAGTAAAAATATGAGAATACTCGTTAGAGAATATACGCGTTTATAAATAAATCCTTGCAAGTGACGGAATCATTTTTAGCGTTCGCGCTGATATAAATTGAGGATATGCTCGAACCGAATGAGACGTTTTCTTTTCCGAATAATTTCCATCCGAATTATATTACGTGTTTTCCATTTTTGTTTTCTTTTTCATCCGTAAATATAACACGATTATTCGAATAAAATGAAATTTTCATTCTCGTTTTCAATTACGAAATCGTTAAGAAAAAACAATTTTTCGTTTTACGACTTTTCTACCACGGAATCGAGCCAATCTCGATAATACATTGGAAACTGCAAGAGTTTATCTAAAAAGAGAGACGCATATTGAATGGCACCTTGGGAAGTGAAAACAAAAAAAGGAAAAATTGGAGAAAAAAAGAAAGGAAGTTGGGTAGAGAGAAGCGATGGAGAGAACGACTGATAAATCAGAGCCGGCGGTGCTCTCTGGTATTGGTATATCGTTGAATTTCGTTTAATTCCCTGGTGGTGTCTCGACACCGACAAATCCGCTCGACTCTCGGCGTTTAATCGATACACTAGAGCGAAAAGCTTGGCTGTATACCACGGTTAAGCGAGATGGTCGCATCGCTTGTACAGTGGAAAAGAAAGAAAAAACAAAAGTTTGACCCGACCTCGATAATGGCTGGGTTTCGGAGCTCACCATCGACCGCCAAAAGTCCGGAACTTAACCCTCTTCGTTCATTCCCCTGACCTCCCACCTCTCCTGTGGGCTCTCTCTCTCTCTCTCTCTCTCTCTCTCTCTCTCTCTCTCTCTCTCTCTCTCTCTCTCTCTCTCTCCTCTTCTCTTCTCTTCTCTTCTCTCGTTTCGAGGCTTTCGGTACAGGAGTTGTTTGATAGTTAGCCTTCGCTGTGAAGCGTCAGCTAACTCGCTGACTCTACCAGGCTTTCGACACTCCCTGGATTAACAGGAAACCGTTTACAAGCCGGAATACTACGGGTCTTATCTAACAAAGTTGTACAGTATATGAAATGGTTCGATTAATCGATTTTCCCCCGTAACGATATCATCTTCGATCCCTCCCTCGCTCATCATTCTCACATCGGTCGTCGCATCATCCGCGATCCTTTGTCAATCTCGATCGGTCGATCGCGTTCTTAGAATTATTTCTAGGTGTTTTCTTAGTTTTTACCGATTAAAAGTTTAATCGATAGTCGTTAGGAGATTGTTTTTTCTTTACAATTGTGTTATTTTCTCTTTTTCTTTTTTCTTTAATCGTGAGTGAACGGTTAATTATTTCATGCTTTAATTGCCCATCTGACATGCTCGACGAGCCATGCTTCCCGTAGCTCGTGCAGCGTGTTTATAAATGCGAGTGCCAATTTGGCGCGGCGGGCAGAAAGCACGTCGATCGTAGATTTAAGCTTGATGAACCGAGCGTTGATTTCGGATCTCTCTCTCTCTCTCTCTCTCTCTCTCTCTCTCTCTCTCTCTCTCTCACACACACACACACATACACACCCGTGCACGCTTTTCGTATATAACGCGTACGTATGAATACCATAGCGGAGATATTCACTGGCTTTTGCCCAGTAGAACCGCGAATAAGAGTTATGGAGGACGAAGCCCGGGTGTGTATATGGAACGCGGTGGTATATGGCGAAGCACAGCCGGAAGAGGATTTTGCGATAACGCCCGTATAACAGTATTAAGTTGTTACTCACGCTTCTCAAGTCGCTCTCACCGCCTCGTACCATTTCCATTTGCAGCGTTGAATTTTCTCTCGTGAATGCACGCACGACTCGATACTCCGTATCTCAATTGAATTTCTCTAATCGTTAATTATTTATATAATTTATGAATTATATTTCTTTTCATTAATTATTTTCTACTCTCTTTTCTGTTTTAGGTAAGTTTGGGATTCGATAAGACGCGCGAACTGCAAATGATAATTCGTTCGATCGAGACCAACAATTCGACGGCAAGAGAGGATAGGCGTGAGCATCAAAATAATTGATTCGTAAAATCATCGTGTAATTAAACACGATAATGATTTTCTTTTTTACCAAAATTATTCGTAATTATCTGTAGTACAATAATTTTAGATTATTATTATTATTACTATTATGATTAAAGCGATACGTCTACGTCCGTTTTGCACGAAAAAACGATGCGGGATCGAGGGATTAATTTAACGAGCGTCCGAGCGATTGTGCGATTATCTCGAGAAATATTTGAAAATGCCTCGAGGTTAAAAATTTGAATCTCTATAGTGGTCTTATCGACGTTGTGTCTCGCGAACGAGAATCGGGTTTTACTCTTTTCACGTATTAAAATATGCCACGCGGAGTACACTGTCTCGTCGCTATCAATCTTCTTACTCGACTCGCGGCGTGCGGTGCGTGTTGCGCTCAGCGGTAAACTTTCGCGTTCGCCCGGTTAATTGAATTAAAGGGCACAAATTATTTGAGCGAAGCCGAGAACCCGCTCGCTGGTTCTCGCTACGAGGTTAAACCCTGCGGCGACTCTGTCCGAGGCGTGGCCTAATAAGCGAAACACCGTGGCAGTTTATGTACCTCCGGGCATATTTCGTAGAGGCTATCTTCATACCTATATCTATATATCTATATATATAGATATATGTATCTATATATATTATACACACATATATATATATATATATATATATATATATATATATATATATATAGATATAGTTATACATACATATATAGAATTATGCGGCGAGGTAGCTAATACGACATTCTTGCCAGCAAGGGTAGCTCGCTAGACATAAATATATATATATATATTTCTGTCTAGCGAGCATAACCTCGACCCTTTATCTTCGAGCATCCCCGGAGCGAAACTACCGGCACCCGTTTTCTTGGATAAGAAAAATCTTCATTTTCCCAGAAGAAAAATTGAATTAAATATCTCCAGGGCTCGGACGAAGATGAAAGGAATCGACTCACGTTTCAGAAAACGGCTTGACTTTCGTGTCGCGTAGATTTTGCTAACGAAGCATCTTTTTGCGACTCCGAAGAATCGGTAATAATTAGTACGAAAAAATAAAATCGTAAACGGTAAGAAAGTTCGTGAATTCGTTTGAAATCGAGAATGATCGTAGGATTTCCTTTTCTTTCGAGATTTCGGCGGGTCTCAATTGCACTGTATTTTTATTATTTTATTTTTTTTATCGCGAACGGTGATATTACGCGTTTGTTAAGTTCGACCTCGCACTCTCGCGATCACCGTGTTACGTGTCATAGTCACGCCTTTTGCTTTCGCTTTCACCTCGCGTGTGCCACCGCAAACGTTCGGTCGGTCCGGTCAACACGCGCATACACGCGACACGCATCGTATCTTATCTCACACATATGCAAAGGCGGAAGCGTGTCCTTTCGTACTTATTTATATCGTCGAGTTAAATCTTCCATTTTCGCATATTTTTCATTATGCGTATTCCCACCATTTTCCATATTCGTTGGGTATTATATGAGAGAATGGCTCGACCGACGAATTTTTTCCGATAGAGACGACCGATCAATTTTACCAATCGGCAACAACTTCGATAAAAGAATCTTCTAATTAAAAACCCTTGAATATAATGACGATTATTCGCAATTTAACCGAAGTAAATACGTGTCACTCGATTCGAGCAAGAAATCGAAGAAATCGCGATCGATAAAACGCGAGAAAACTCGCGAGTCCGTTCGTGACCTTGGCGAGCAATTAGGATCGGGGCTGAATTTCACGAGTTCTATACGTACAGCTGTATATATACAGAATCGAACGAGATTATACGGTATACACACAAATTCGTTTCACTCGACTCTACGATCTCTTCGCTCTCGTCGACATCGTCGTTGTCGTCGTCGTCGTCGTCGTCGTCGTAATCGTCGTTCCCGTTTCTCCATTATCGTCGTCGGCGCTCCTCCTCCGTCGCCGGTCGGCGCAAACTTTCGTTTTATTATGCTTCAACGTGAAGTAATACATACGCTTATATGTACATAAATAAATATCTATATATAGGTATATATATATATATATATATATATATATATATATATATATATATATATGTACGTATACACGTAGAATCACTCGTATATACGTCGTCGACAAGGCCACCAAGCTGCCCGATTACTCGCCAGTCACACGTATAGGCCGCGATATGGGCTCGTCGCAAAGCGAGCTTATCAGTAGCGATAAAATATTGCCGTATCACGTGTGAACTCGCCAGAGTTGCGTAACTTTATTCTCTTACGATATTTTTTTGCCGCCGTATAATTTTACTACGAGAATTGATATTCCACTACAACAAGCAGGTTTATTGTGGTTTCGCCCGCTCGTATCGTTTCCGACTTGGCCAGCTATACGGCCGATCAATTACTCGAGAGTTCCGTCCGAGTTCTTTCTCGTGCGTTCGTGACTATTTGTGTAATTTTTGGAAATCTCGTTCGCATTATTAAATGGATAACGATGATAGATATCCTTCTAAATCGAGAATCGAGATTTGGATTTAATCGTTCGGCAATCGTAATAAATTGATAACGAAATTGTAACGGGATTTTTATTTTTGAAATTTCTTTCCATCCGATTTCTGGCGACTTTTGACGCGACAATGGAAGAAAAAGTTGATCGATCGATATCCCGAACGGTAGATCTTGCGGCTCGTGGCACCGGCTGATGGAATACCGAAGCGACGATGCGGGTAAACGTTCTTTCGAAAGCTTCGATCCTATGGTTTACAATGTATGTGCGAGCTTCGTCGAGCAGGATCGTGAGAGGGAGGGTACGTATAGTGAACGCGGAAATCGTACGTATGTATGTATGGCGAAGCGAAAAAGAGTAACGATAGAGAAAAGCCAGGAGGATGTTAGCGCGCTGTTGAATCGAAGCGTGACAGCGCTTCGCTGTTCCATGGAAAGTTCTGAGCTGAAAGTCAAGTCACGTAACGGCTTTACGCGGTTACTCGCGGGCAGAACGTTGAAATTGAAGAGAGCCCTCTACCGTTTTTTTTTTTCTGAGGGGTTCTGCCGTCATGTTTAAATCCGAGCCAGTGAGGGAGAGACAGAGAGAGAGAGAGAGAGAGAGAGAGAGAGAGAGAGAGAGAGAGAGAGATGAAAGAAGAGTCCGAAGAACTTTTCTCACCTCGTCGTCTTTCTCGTCTCGTCTGTTCTTCTTTCGAATCTTTTTCCTAAGAGTAACGATATTCTCATTCGTGGGAGTAAATGCTTGAGTTTTATATATATACGTTTACGTATACACACGTGTCTTACTATGTGCTCGAAGAAGAGGGAGAGTAACATCGGCAATGCATCGATGCTCCTGCTGATACCCCTCTTCGACTTTCAATGAGGACAAATCCGGAAAGAAAAATCGCCTTCGACGTGTAATGTGTTTCGCGCTCTCCACTCTTCTTCTTCTTCTTCTTCTTCTTCTTCTTGTTCTTCTTGTTCTTCTTGTTCTTTTTGTTCTTCTTCTTATTTTTCTTCGAGTTCTTCTTTTTCTCATTATCAGGCTAGTACCATTTTTATCTTTGACCTCGCATTTACATCAGCGTTCCTCGCTGTTATCGATATCTGAATAATTGAAAGATATTCACTTGCCACTTCAGCTCGACGCGGGAGAATAAAGTCGTTTTCTATTTTTAAGCTCATTGGCACGAATCTCGAATAATTCAGCGAAGAAAAAAAAGCCTCAAGTTTATTAAGTAATTCTTGATAAAACCAAAAGATAAATATTTTATCGTAAAAAGTAAATACGATTCGGCTTGATGAACGACCGTTCGATCGAAGAAAGCGTCGTGCAATGGTCGTTTCCTTTTTTTCTTTCACGAACTTAGAAAACGTTAACCCCGTCTTTATGGTAGAATGAATATTACGAAACACCGTTAGGGAACGACAAGGGTTAAAGTGGAAGAGATGTATAGAGAGGGATCTTGTCCGAATCCCGTGGCCGGGAAAGGAGGCAAGAAGCGCCAACGCGCCTCGGCGCGCACCCTCCACTTTCTCGTTGCCCATCTAATTAATCTACTTCTTCAAAGTTCCTTCCATCCCGTCCTGTCTCCGTCTCTCGAAGCTGGAGGAAGCTTACACGGCACCTCGCTACGTGAGTGGGGACTCGGGGCCCCTATCTCGACGGTGAACAACTATATATATATATATTATACAGTATATAACGACGGGGATACAGGAAGAAGCCAGAGAAAAGCTGTTGTTGCATCTAACGAGAAAAAGAGAAGAGACGTGCCTCGACACTGTAACGTCCGACAACTATATATATATATAATAGCGCACAAGAATACTCACAGAAACACTCAAGCCGCTTGCAAACTACTTTAGGACATTCCTCGGTAATGGCGTAGCGCAAACCAAGAGAGAAAGAGAGAGAGAGAGACGTCGGAGAGGTGATTTCACCCCATCTCCGATTCTTCCCTCGATCGTTTCCTTTTTTCCTTCTGCGATTGTCCTTTCTTCTCTTATTTTCCTCCGCTCTTTCATCGAATTTCCCATTGTCTTTTTTCACACAGTCTTCCCGCGATTCTTGGAAAATGATTTATTTCCATCACTTATCCGTTTGCCCGTAACGATCGATATTCGATCCAATCAGCTATTTTCTTATTAGGAAAAATGTCGAAATAATTGCGATGAGTCATTAATTCGATGTTAATGAGAAAACGTTGAATCGTCGTTTTTTTCCGAACGGTGTCTCGATTATTTACAAATTCCGTTGTTCTCGTTACTTCGGGTCGATCTACCACGCGACGGTAAAAACCTCGAGGCAAAACGATTTGCCGATGACTCATACTCGAGATGAGGTAACATTTTCCTACGATACTTTGAACTCGCTGTATAACGCTTCGTCAAGGCGCGATACGAGGAATAAAAAACAATCGGAGATTCACATCCCGGAATACTCTCGTCGTGGACGACGAACTCTTTCCTTCAATCTCATCCCCGTACCATTTTCCTTCCATATAATCCTCATTTTATCTCTCCATCGCTCTCTCTCTCTCCCCTCCCCTCTTTTACTTTTTCTCATTTTCCATCCACTCTCTTCTCTTTCATATCCTCTCTTATTCTCGTGTGGTATCCATTTCACCGGATGCGCACACGCTGTCTCACTCATTCCCTCTCTCCCTCTCTCTCGTCCGCTCACCCTCGCAGTAGCATGAATCGAAGTGCAGCCGTTGCGCAGACGACTTTCCGGATGTAAGCGCAAACTCCTTCCCACCGATGAGGTCTCCTTGTCGGATTGTGCACGCTACTAACCCGTCGCTCCGGCAGAAGGTCTCACCGATTCTCAACTACGCGAACCATCGTCCCAAACCTTTTCTACCACTACTGCGATCTTCACCGCGGAATCTTCACCGCGAGGACACGAGACCGAGAGAGATGAAACGACGAGCATGCATAAACCGAGAGAGAGAGAGAGAAAGAAAGATGTGACGTCAGTCAGCATATCGGCTACTGGTAGACCTTCTCACTTCTATGTACACATCTATATAAAACATAGGGATGTATACACATGTAATATATATAGATATCTACCCCATAGCCCATTTACTAGCTGCTTCTGCTTTTGGTGTGTTTCCTCTGTCTCGTCGACACAGTCTCCCTCTCTCGACGTTCTCTCTCTCTCTCTCTCTCTGTCTACTTCATCTCCCAGCATTCTCGCGAGTCTCATGAATATTCTAGCGTCGATTACCGTGTGCCGCAGCAGCCCGAGAACCTGCCACGCGGTATTTCTCTCTCTCTCTCTCTCCCCCCCCCTCTCTCTAGTTTCTCTGTGCTTTTACCATTGTTGTTTACCGGAACACCCTTTGCAACCCCGTGCAACCATCCTCGAACAAGGATAGTTGCATGCTCTTTGCTCTCCCTCCCTTTCTCTCTCTCTCTCTCTTTCGCTCTCTTTCTTTCTCTCTCTATCCTCCTCCTCAGAGAAAATCCTCCCGGTACATGCTGGCGTCAACAAAGCTCGGAAAAGCGGAGGGCATGTAAAACATACCTACCCGGTTCTTCCGTTTCGCCTCGCGATGCTGTTTCGGGCGCAAGAGCCACGTCGTCTCCCCTCCCTGCACATCACTGTACCGTGCGCCAAGTATTACTGTAGCAAAGCTCTACGCGAGAAAAGAGGCTTTACATCCCTCTTATATACATATATTACCTATACATAAATATAGAAGTAGTAGAGCCGACGTAAAACTAAAATACTCTTCGTAACGTCGACTTGGTTTTGTCGCGACCAAGTGACGGGGGGGCCCCCGGCGTCTGTATTTCCAATTACGGCGTGAAAAATGTTTGAGTCGTGGAATTGAAGTTGGTCCCGTAGGTATAATCTGTAGATAGAATAACGTGAATTCTTCCATCCTCGCTCTCACTTAAATTTCCGTTATCTCATACCTATTCGAAACTCGTTTCTCCTCTCGCAACTTTTCCTATTTTTCATCTCGCCACGATTTTACTCGCGTTCTCGCGGTTCTCCGTGTTTTCGCGTTGATTAATTCAACCACTTTTCATTAAATATAAACAAAGTTGGGTTGAACGACGTATGTACACGTCGTAATTGACACTTGACCCTCGTTTTCAATCCTCGAACCACCTGTTCCTCGGAAAAGGAAAAGTCCTCCACGGGAACATTACTCGAAAGTACATACCCTCGCGAGCTCACTGACGTGGATATAAACTCGGCGGTGCTATTACGTATCACAGTCGGAAAGCACTCCCAACTATGTCTACACGTGTATGTCGAGAAGCAGCTTTACAGGAGGATAAGCACAATTTCCCGGACGAGAATATGTGTGCGAGCCGACAACCGCACGTGGATGCACGCGTGCCTCTCAAACTCGCAAAGTGCGTATCATCGTCGATCCGGATAATTGTCTCTATCGTCAGCCATGGAGTATTTCATTCCATTCGTTATCTCTCGCGATACCCGCGATTTCGTCGACATAAGCCTCATTAACGCAGATCAAGTTTGATCGATACCTCTATCGTTTTTTTTTTTCTATCGAAACGCGGTATTTTCGTACTCGCTTAATCAACGATGTGACAATTTATCAAAACGTTTTTACCTATAATGAATCCAAAAATAGTGCTAATAGGTGAATGCATAAACGAGTTAATGAATAAATATATAAATAGTTATGGGTTAAGTTGCGACGAGGAATAATGTCGAGTAGTGCGCCAACCTGCGTTTCTCCATGATAGTTTCGCGCTGCTATGCACAGTCATACTCGGTAAGCGAAAGGAGCGAGACAGAGAATAGACGATCAACGCTCTTGCTTTGTCGGTGTCCATCTCAACCGTGACCTGTACCTTTTGCCGTGGGTTCTGTGGTAGGAAGAGAGAATGGAAGAGATAATGAGAGAGAGAGAGAGAGAGAGATAACGCGCTACGGTGCTGCAGAGATTCTCGTGTGGGTGTGCGACAAAGTCTATCGTTACAGCGTATTTGCGTGGTTGCACGAGACCAAACGTAGCATCGAGTACACGCGCGGGCACATATACAGCTCGTAAAATCTATGTTACCTACGTAGTCTCGCGTATCGAGCCAGCGTACGTCGCTGGCAATCGTTTTGTTCCCATGGTCGATATCCGTTACTCGGTCGTTGAGATGCGTAGGCGAGAATGACTATAGGAAAGCCCCTTTCGCAATATGATCATTGATTTACTACGACGCGACTCTCGCGATGCGTGATTTTACTCCGCGATTTGTATTGTACATAATCGTGCGTTCCACGTAGGCCGTAGAAATTCTCCGTTGCGAGAAGCGACGGATTAATTTTTCGAGCGTGGATCGTAGAAAAAAGAATCTGGAACGAAACAGAGCATTACGATTATTTATTGATTTTCATTATTTCATCCATTTCACTTGTTTATCGAATTTATGAATTTTTTTTTTTACTTATATTGCATATTGCTTTGCACGTGACATATTTTCCAGACAGTAAATGTGAATTCTTGCATAAAATAAGTTTTCTATTACCTACCTACTAGTCGGGAAGTTCTATAATACGTAAATATTGTACGATATTGCGTAAGGCAGGAGGAGATGTTTTAATATAACCAACCGTTTAAGGCGTAGGTGGTGAAGCACTGGCCGGATTCTCGACAGTGACCGTAGAATCCTGATGTAATATATTCCGAGAGTTTCTCCTCCCGTTTCCCTGTAATCCCGGAAATAAAGGAGATCGGAGGACTGACAACTCGTCCGAGGGAAAGGAGCACTTACTCTCGTTCTCTCTTTCTCCCTCTCTCTTCCAATGTCCTCGAGCTTTTGAACTTTCCCCTTCGATAAAGCACCGATCTCGTTATATAACTTATCACGTTCCACGGGCATTCGACACTGCTCCGACCTCGCACAATTAAAAGTAGCAAAACAGATTCTAATTATACCAGGCGTGATTGGACACGGGCCTGGATTTAATAAAGCCATCATTAATACGAGAGATGTGAAAAGCGTTAATTGGCTTCCCCATGAAACGGGATTCCTGTGTTTGGGGAAAATGTTGAATCCCCAGAGAGAGAGAGAGAGAGAGAGAGAGACAAGAGTGACACGAGCCAGAGAGAGAATCCGATTATAGCATACGTATCCGCGTCGACCGGAAGCGAAGGACACGCGACCGAGTGACCCAATTTCATGACCTACTTTGTCCATCGGCCTGTAGAATTCTCGATACGTACAATATAGGTATCATCCTATACCTGTATATACATTTATATTCCCGCGGATACTCACGTGCGTCAGAGCTTTTCCGGGAAACGCAAGAACGCCAGGGTCGCGAGACGCGAGCGAATATAAACCAAAAATATTCATATAAATTTATCAATTTATCAAAAATCTTCGCTCCGTTGACATTCTCGAATTACTGGAAACAATGAATATTATTTTAATCCATTTATCATTTATTCTCGATAATTAAATGTATCTGTCGTAAAAATCGATTCGTCCTTGACTCTTGAAACGAGGGAGAGAGACAAAATGCGGTAAAAATGAAAGTCTAGCCGATGAAACGTGTGACGAGGGGAGAGAGTGGAGTGTCGGAAGGTCGGAGCCAAAGTTTGATTAGGCGAGAAAGAGAGAGAGAGAGAGAACGAACTCTTGTGGTGCCGAGCGGCGTGCATCGATCGAGAGCTCCCAAGAGTCTGGCGCGAACGAGGCAAACTTCCTGGCTCTCGTCGTTCCTCCATTCTCTGATCCCTTCTACTCAGCTGCTTTTTCATTGCAACCTATAGATATACGAATATCCATTCGCTTTACCGCAACGTACATCCGCTCGGCCTGTATCTACATTCATCTATTATATACCTATACGATTTCGTGGAAATAATTTAATTAGCATCGTCCGTCCGCTCGTCTGAGATTCTTCTTAAACATGTATATATACATCGTTTATTTCCGTCCGACGCGAGCCATAAAGATCCAAACTTGAAAATTGTCCGGATTATTCAATGCATGTTATCACGATTAAGCTCAGGGACGAAACAAAAATCATCGATGAGGAAATTGCTAAAGTTAAACGAAAGAAACATAAAAGCTGTTTATCGTTTCGCATATCGAAACGTAAATAAACGTAGATATGCGAATTGAATGCAAAAGGAAAAGAGCCAACGAAATAGTTATATATAGATAAATCTGCGCGACCTCGTATTCCGAGCTTTCCCAGTTCACGAAGACGTCCGTTTCTCGAGCCAATCACTCTCCCGAATGATCGAATCTCGGACAACTTTTCTTTTTCCTTTCCTTCTTCTTCTTCTTCTTCTTTTTTTACGACGTCGAGATCGTAAATTCGACGTAATGGTCAATTTTCCAATCTCGATCGGTCGACCTTTTGCCACACTCGGCGAATTCCCTCGTTCTTGTACGTAACGCGTCCTCGACCCCTTGATACCACCATCGAGCCAATCGCGATGATCTTTAGCCGAGAGAAAAAACAAGCACGACCGTGAAAAAGTCTTAACGATTGTACAGGGAGTTGTGTAATTAACATCGTTCGAAGCTCTAGACAGGGCGAAATGGAAACGAGAGAGTTCAAAGAGCTATAGAAAGGCGGAAATATGTATGCGAAAGCTCGGATTTGCCAAGAACGAATCAAACTAACTTCGATCTATGCGCGTGCGCGGCACTGAAAGTCACTCAAGTACTCCTCTCGACCTCTCTTTACCGTGGAACTATATGAATACTGAATACACGTATGCTGGCACACAGAAGCGTACACTCCGACACCCGAGAGCCCGGCGAGAGAGAGAGAGAGAGAGAGAGAGAGAGAGAGAGAGAGAGAGAGGCAAGCTCGAACTCCTCCGGCAAACATTCAGCATTTAAACGCGAGAGAGTTTGACTTGGCTAAGCAAAGAGCTTCGCACCAGTTAAGCGTAGCAGCCCTATCACGAACAACAGAGCACCCACCATACATATCTATACTCTACGTAGAGTATAGATATGTAGTAACCTACGTTACTACTAATATAGCTAACTCTCGCACGCGCCTCAGCTTTTTTATTTCACGAAATCCTGAGATATTTCAACGGGTTTCTCGATCGACCGAACAAATATAACCCAGCATCGTTTCGAAAATATTCATCCACGCGTCTCGAACCAACACCTTTTCACATATTATGGGCAAAAATTTGGATCAATTAACAAAAACGAAAAAAGAAAATTTAATTAACGAAAGTTTTTACATCTCGTCGATAAATAACGATACATAGATCGATAAGCGTTTATTCCAGGAAAATATATCGGCAGTGTGATTCGTCGATGCGATACCTCTCGCGATTTTTCGTCTCCTCGCGAGATTCTCAAGGTTTCCAGCGATAAAGAGCTCTCTCGAATTTCATGCGCGAACCGCGCAGCGAAGGCGAAGTGACTGAAATCCCACGGGTAATAGGCGTAAAGTCCGCTAAAAAGGTCCCGACGTAAAACGACGTGATGCACGCATATACGTATTGGCAGTGATAAAAATAAAAGCAGTAAAAAAAAACATATGCGAGACGGCGGTATTATCAAGAGAAAGAAAGGTACGACCCTTCGCCGAGAGACCGTAAATATCGATAAATCTGGGATGGATATCGACCAGGTATGCTGTATTTACGTAGTAAAACCCATCGGTATACGAGCTTTTCCGGTGAGCGGCGGGAGTGTTTCGAACGGTCCAGCCACGATGAGAATGGCGAATCCTCTTGAATTTCACACTGTATATTTTTACACGACCATTCTGATGTATGTATAGTACATTTTTATGTAATACATATATATATTTCTTACCCATGGGCGATGCTCGAGGGTGATTTATCAGCGATATTCGCTTCAACACGATATCCACTCGTCGCTCGTAAAATCGCACGTGCTACGTACGCGTATAATAAATAGGGGCGTGAATATCTTTATACTTAAACTGCACTGTACTTACGAGCGAGAAGATGTAAGTGAACGGGAACCATAGATAGCTCGACGATTCTCGATTATCGACGATGACGATCGATACAACGTACAACCGCGCGGCTTTCCGTCTACGATCATATCGGCTTTAACTCTCGCTTTTGTTCGCTCTCTTCGGTAGGTACTCGTGTTCGTTATATCATCGTCGCTCGAGTAATTTCTCTCGTTCGCTTTTCACACCGAATGATTTTTCTTCCGGGAATGAAGAGGAGTAGGGGAGGAAGCGAAAGGAAACGCGCGCGCGCGCGTGAAAATGCGCGGA
This sequence comes from Netelia virgata, assembly GCA_951802705.1. NCBI lineage: Eukaryota > Metazoa > Arthropoda > Insecta > Hymenoptera > Ichneumonidae > Netelia > Netelia virgata. The sequence goes on along the minus strand of OX637867.1, from coordinate 9,993,897 downwards.
TCGCGCGACGGCTGAATTAAATGGATTCGCGCGTTGACAACATCTCAATTAAATCCTGTTATCGAACGATAGCCGACGTAAGACTTTTCACGAGGTTGTATCTTCGTTCTCGTTCGTTCGACAGGAAGTTTATCTAGTAATTTATTGGAGAGCTCGCACGAGACGCGAAGAATGAACCAGGATTTATCCCGATAGTTCGATTTTTGAGAGCTTGGCCAAGGTTTTAAAATCGTGAATTTTCGGTTCGAGGGGAAGCTTGCAAAAAAGGGCCTTGTGTATTCGTGATCGGTGGGAAATTTGCGATTTTATAAATTCCGGACGAAATTTGTTTGAGAGGAAAACAAAATTAACTAAAATTTTTGACTAAAAAAATGGCCCTAATATTACGAAAAAATAAATTGTTCTCAAAAATGATTTAGAAAGGAAATTTCCCGCGCGTCACGAAAATCATAGTTGTTCCTTCGATAGTTCGAAATTAATAGCCGGGAATCCGTGAAATTTAATTTTTTTCGAGGTTTTTCCTATCAATTCTTTTAGAAAAGTCAAGCGATCGTCGTTTTTTTTTATATTCGTATTTCCTTCTATCGTTCTACTTCACACGACGATTCGTCGCGTTGATCACGTTACCCATTGCTGCCATTAGTCCACTGTCATTAGTTCTTCGTTTTTACGAAAATAAGAAAAACCTGAAAGAATTTCTCGAACGAGTTCACACATTTCAAACACGAAACGTGTTTAATCGAAAGTTTCGAATAAACAAAATAAGAGTCACCTGGTATCCGTACTCTCTTGTCAGTTACCAAAGTCAAAAGAGCTCCCTCGAATATCTGGCATTTGCTAGAGTACGCGCGAGGGTGCGCTCGGAGATTAATATTATTCACGCCGCGTACGAGAGTTCTCTCTTTCCCTCTCTCGTTCCGTTTGCACCCTCGTATAATATCCCCCTCGAAAGAAAATCTATATTTCCCCTCTGTTGGCTATGCTGTGCGAGCACGGACGGTGCTTTGACTTATCGTACCATCACTCTTCCCCCTTTTGTATATTCCCGAGCACGAAATGCTAGACGCCAATTCACCGTCTCTCGTTTTCTCTCTCTCTCTTCCAATCTGTCCCTCGTCGATTCGTGAAGTAATCTCTACGCTGTCAAATATAAAAAGAAACCAGCTGGCTGATCAACCTGACGCAATTAACCACGATTAATCACGTCTGATTGATCCGAAATCGACGAAAAAGCAATGTCGGATAAACGGAAAACATTTTACAAATAATTGAATGTTTCTAAAATACGATTATGAAAATAAGGAATGAATGAAATTGTTTAAACATCGAAGAATTTTGTATTTATTTATTTATTATTTTCTTATTAAAATATTGAAATGTTGTATGAAAACGTAGCCTGGCTTTTTGCCAGACTAACACGACGAAATAATAATGCAAAGTTACAACGGGAGCAGTTTGCCGGGCCGGGCAGAGCTTTACGGGTAAAACCGCTTCAGCCAGAACCTCCGAAAGATCGGTGGAACGGGGGGGTTACCACGTGAAAGCGTATCATGGAGAAAGCCCCGGCGTGTTAAATTTCCACGTGAAAAACGAGACTCGAGAGAAACAACGATAATTTCGCATGATTATGCCCCGGGGCGATGAAACATTTGGAATAAAAATGCCATCTGCGTTCTGCGGTAAATGGGAGATGATGAAAGAGAGAGAGAGAGAGAGAGAGAGAGAGAGAGAGAGAGAGAGAGAGAGAGAGAGAGAGAGAGAGAGAGAGAGAGAGAGAGAGAGAGAGAGCAAAAACCGTGCATCATACGCCGGACCGTAGAAATAAAAATTATTCTATTACGAGAATTAAAGTTCGATTTTACAATAATAATTCGCACAATATTCCTGTTTACAAAAATAAAATCATAATTTTAATTCTCTCCGCTTCGCAATTTTTCATAAATTTTTATACGACTTTTAATAAAAATCGTGATTTAATGTAGTGGATAAAAAATAAATAAACGATATAAAAATAAATGTTTATTGGGGCTTTCGAATTCCGGACGATTCTAATCGATCGACGAGACGCTTTACAAATCGAACGAGTCATTTTGCTTTCGACGAATGGCACTGAGAATCAGAGTGTAATGTAGTCGTTTCGAGTCTGGACACAACATCGATGACGAACCCGAGCTTTGCTATTGATGCGTCTATACATATATACCCCCACCCTTACATATACATATATATAGATGAATATCCACTTTGTGAACAGCTCGTTTGATTTCAATTTGTTTCGCTTTGCTCAAACGCGGCATGACTGGGCAACACGTTGTGGCCTCTCTCTCTCTCTCTCTCTCTCTCTCTTTCTCTCTCTCTATCTATCTATCAACTCTCCAGGCGGCATCAACTGCCTACCCAACTGATACGCGGCTTATTCACGCGAACGAGAACGAAAGAGATGCAAAGTTCGCGAAGCCATTGAGTAGCAAACGGGATCGAGGAGGGAGAGTGGTGGGAGGCGTAGCATAGAGAGGACAGGCGCGGAAGTTGGAGAGATCTCTCTCCATCTCTGTTGATCCCGCCGTGATGGTTAGGGAATGTGGAGAGGTAGAGAAAAGTGAGAGAGAGAGAGAGAGAGAGAGGGAGCAAAGCGTACGTAAGTGTAGTAAGTGTGAGTATGTGTGTGTGGGTGTGCCGTTGGCGCTGAGTTTATTGCACGGCGCGCTGGCATTTACGAGGAGACCGGGGCAATATTATGTATCTCTTGGAACTGCCAGGTAAATAGGATCGAACGATATATATATATATATAGGTCTGTGGGTTAGTATTTCTGTGAGCATGTAAATGCATATAAATTTGCTCATAACACGGTAGATGGGAAGTTCGAAGTCGATCGAGAAGTTTAGAGAATCGTTATAGACACGAATAACCGAACAAAAGGGTGATAGAGCCAATTAAACAGATATAAAAAATATATATAAATATATACATAGTAAGTATGATGAAATATAGAACGAGGGTAGCAAATTGCTGTGTTATAAAAAGCAACCGGTGGACGCGACCCATCGACGCATACTTTTATCTCGTAATTAAGTACTGTCAATCCAGTGTGTAATATATTAGTTTTTTGTTTATTTCTTTATTTTTCACGAGTACGATAATTCTCTCCTGAGTCGAGAAGCTTCGTACTTTTTCTATCACTCGTCGGAAAGTATATTTCCCTGTTTGGTACATGGGAATTGTTTTTAACGACGAAGAACGATTCGAAAATAATGAAAATTCCGTCGGATTTTCTTTATCCGCGGATCGTTTTACGACCCATGTAATATAAGCCAGAGTATTTTCCCGAGTTGCTCGTAAAATCGAAGCAAAATCCGCGCATTTCTGAAACATACTCTTACCACGCTTCAGGTGAATTATGCTGCACGCGATACGTTCGAGAAACTCCTATAATTGTTTTTTCTTTCGTTCTTCGCAACGAATTTACAATTTATTCGTAATACTTTGCAGTTTAGGCAAATCGAATTACGAATTCGCTTATGAAACTAAACGTTTGTACTTTCACGCATTTATGACGTTCTACTGGAAAATTCAACGATACATATTCACAGCACAGACGGGAAAGTCGACGATAAGCCCCGTTACTAGTACGATACGCTCGGACGTTCGAAAAATTGTCCTCTCGAGTCAATGTCCGGAAAATAAATATACATGTATATAAATATACATATATATATGCACATTTATTTTCCGCACATTTCTCTCTCTCTCTCTCTCTCTCTCTCTCTCTATATATATATATATATATATATATATATATATATATATATATAAGTACATAAGATAGTCGAGAGCAAGAGTTGGCTCTTCACCGTAAATCCGACAAGCATACGTGTCGTTTCACGGTAGTCTCCCCCGTCCCCGTTCCATGCGCGCACGCGCGTATGTGTATTCTCTCCCAGTGCATTCGACTCGGTTGGATAAAACGACGCGGAGGCTTAGAAGTGAGCTGGAAAAAGAAAGCTATAGAACATGTGTGTGCGCACTCGAGGAAAAATGATCCCGGCATTCCTAACCATGTGTTTGTACGTATGTATGTATTTTCTTTCATGCCAAATGTATCTCTCGAAGTGGTATATCTCGGTGTAATTCGTAGCGAATCGCCTTCTTCGACGCTTTCTCGCGCTACGTCTTTCATCTCGCTTCTCACATATCGCCGGATTATTAGCGCCATCTCTACGTACGACGATAATAATAATAATGATAATAATAATAATCGGCAATCAGAAGTCCCCCGAGTGTTTGGTTAGCCACGATGAGATTTAAAAAAAAACATTGAAATGCAAATGTAAATATTCGTTAGTAAACCGGTAAGAGAGAGAGAGAGAGAGAAAGAAAAAGAGCGTGAGGGGGAGAGGGGTTAGCGAGTCTTCCGCCCGCTCGTTTCCGGAACACTGAAAACTTTTAGTGCCTAGCCAGACGTGTTACTATTTCTACGATATACATACGTATATATATATATATATATATATATATATATATAGCGAGAGAGAGAGAGAGAGAGAAAGGAGCCGTTGCTACGGCAGGAAGTTCGCGGCAAGGTTGAGTAAGGTCATGAATTTTGTTTTTCCGTTACCCGGGCAAAAGCGTTAGGAGTGCCAAATTGCAAAGAACTTTTTGCGTATACGGGAGCGTTCCAACCCCCACGATGAGAACGAAAAGCGGAACGGGAGCGAAACTGCCGGGCGTTTCATTCCCGATTCTCACCCACGCTCCCTTGAAACCGAGATTTACGTCGTTTCCGTGAGAATTTCTATTCAACACACGCAACTATATCGTCGTGACTCACCGTGAGATAATGCGCAAAAGTGTGTTTCGTTCCAAAGTTCCGTTTCGTACACGCGTAGACGAGCAACGACGACTAATTGGCTGCACAAGATCCTTTCGCGTATATATATTATATATATATATATATATATATATATATATATACGCAAACACCCACACATATATATATAACAGGATAGAAAGATGTCAAAGCTGGATGGAATTTAATCATTGAATTAGTAATCCTCCGAAGTGAACCAGAGTGGGCGAAAATTGCCAGGGCTAACGAGCAAACTGGCTAACGATGGATTTTGTCATTGTCGCAATCGTCACGAGCGTGAAAGGTCTTTCCAACGATAATCTCGCGACGAGCAAAATAGATAACGACCTAATTGATCATTCGTCGATCACCATGGATACGAATAAGGGTGTGTATTCGGATCAATGAAAATCAATGGTGGTCAATGCGTCCCCGCGTGAAATCGATATTTCGTTAAAATAGAAATCACGCTATTCAACTAATTTGTGAACGGCTACAATTACCGTGCATTAATGGTAATGATTAATTGATAGATTATCCAGCTATTTGACTTTTATATAGTTTCGTTATAAAATGATAAAACTAGAGGTTTTATCGTCTGACAATTTTTCTCGTTATATATTTCCCATTACTTAATTAATTTTATTCGCTGACGTGAAAAGAGACGATGACTATATATTTTCTTTTCTCGACGAAACACATTTGTAAAGGGTTAATACACCGTGAATTTGTGTCTATATACGTGTATATCGTACGATTCAGAGGGGTAGGTATACCCAAGTCTCTTTCGAGTATCGGAAAATCGATGGACGATGCTAAAATCTTAGGAGGCACAGAGCGCATTCGGTCCTCTCTCCGTATGCCCCGCCGTTTCGTATCTCGACGTCGTTTTCCATCTCTATATCGTTTCTCTTTCATCTAAAATCCTACCGTGGACCAGCTTACCGTCCCGTGGGCTCTCGATCGCGCGCCCGTACACTCCATTCGAAGTCGCTTCAGATTTATCGTTCGACCCGCAAATTTATATGGTCGGCTGGAGGACCACGAGCTGAAAGAGAAAGAGAGAGAGAGAGAGAGAGAGAGAGAGAGAGAAGAAGGAGGCGGAGCGAGAGGGATAAACAGAGAGACGGAGACGATATCCGACTCGCATCTGGTGCCGTTGACCTGTACTTTTGAATTATTCTCTCCAAAATGACCAAGAATAACGCTTTACTTCGTCTATATACTTAAGTCTCTCTTTCCCTCGCGTATAAGTTCGCGATAGCGCTGACATCGAAGATATTTCCAATTCTCGTTTCTTGTCTCGTTTTATAGCTCACCACGTTTTCTCCTCGTTCAATTTAAAATCTTGTCTATTTACAGCGTCTCTATCTATACCGATGACATTAATACTGTATAGAACGACGCTCGCAAATTGACGTAAGAAGACGAGTTAAAGTTGTATCCGTTCAACTTGACGGAGCAAACACGACGTCGCAATAATTCCGTAAAATTGCGTGAATAAAATCTTATCGCAATTTCATGATTAAAGTCGTGATTCATCGACAAATCGATTATCTATGAATCGATAATGAGCGGATTCATCCTCGTTCTTGAAGTCGATAATCGACAAACTGTCGAACGAAAGTTTACGTACTTATCATTTCGTCGAATCAACAAAATGTTTTTTGCTATTCCTATTATCGTGATTTTAATTCTCAACGCGAGAATATTATTGAAAACTATATTTCACATATCGTGAGAATAAAGTTATTTTCTCGGAACGCCGGATGCGAGAAAAGAGAAGATGAAAAAAAGGAATTCGCACAGTTTTCCAACTTTACGGCGTTCTACTCTTGGTGCCATTTCGTTTGTAAGATTATCTCCGTCGTGCAGGGCCGAGGCACGATCAGCAAGAAAATCCAATGTGGGTGTGTGGGTATGTGTGTGTGTGTGGATGGGCGAGTGCGCATGTGGCCTGGGGAGTAACGATGCAAAACAAAGTTTCCACTTGAACGAGTTTCGAGGCGTACGACCACGCGAAAAGTTTGCAAAGTGTGCGGGTGGCATTTTGCTGCTATCCCAATGGCGAGGTCTTCACATCTTTCTCTTTCTGTCTTTGCGAAGCTCAAATCTCCCATCAACTTGAATTCCTTTCGCTTTCTCGAAAAACTTGTCTTCTTCTTCTTCTGCTTCTTCTTCCTTTTTCTTCTTCTTCGTCGTCTTTCTTGATGACACATGACGATACGACGTTCCCGTTAATTTAGTCTCGTGCCTCATTGCTTCTCATCATTCATGGTTTCACTTGGCCATGCATCTCGTAAACTTCCAATCGACTCAATTTTTTGTTTCCAACGCGTGCGAATTTTATTTCCTCGACGAATATTCGTCCTTGCTTCGATCGATAAATCGTCACGCCATTCCGATTCTTTTTTACTTCCTCCTCCCTCCAACGAACAATGCGTTTAATCTCGAATGAAATGTTCAACCTTGCTTTCAGGCACTTTGCAACTCGCCAGTTTTAATTATAAATTGCAATCCAATTACGTAATTTTAAATGGAACTACGCGTTCTCCTCCCATCGCGAGTGGCGATTTTCGATGGATCGTATTACCAACTGTGGGGTAGCTGCCTATTGAACCCTTTCCATATTTCCGAAACAATATCGAAAGCCGTCAGTTACCTCCCGAATTAACACGGTAAATTCATACGAGAGAGAGTGAGAGAGAGCTCGATGCGTTAGCGAGTGAAAAATCAAATAAATGGTTTTTCCGACCAAATTTCGATAATTATCGATTCGGTCGAAATATCCAGTGTGTTATCAGTCGCTGTTGATTTGTGTATTCCTAGTCGAAAAAAGAGACGAATGCCACGATGCATGAACATCGATTGAATAACTCGATTGGATAAAAAAAAAGCGACGAAAAAATCATCGACCGAACGATAATCGAGTGTCCTACGGGGGGAGTATCTCTCTCTCTCTCTCTCTCTCTCGGCATACGCTCGTATTCGCGAGACCCCTCCACCACCCATTCATAACCCTTTCGCGTTCTTTATGGCACAGTAGTGCGATGTCGCTACGAGTGAATTTTCCGCACGAGCCCGACAGCGTGCGGAACGCAACATCCCCGTGTGAGTACGGAACGCGACACGCATACGCGCGTGTTTTTCCCTTCGAGGCTCAGCACGTGCGTGGTAAAATACACGAGTTTTATAAAACACAGCCGGTGGCGGGACTGAAATTAAATTTTTCCGGACGTTATTGGGAAACGGTCTCTGAGCTGTGGGACGCATGCGCAAAAAACCTTCGTCACACGCGACCCGAGGGAATGAGGAGAAGCTGAGTTCAAACTAGGGGTTGAAAGACCTGAAATTCGCTACCGCTGTTGCCCGTGCTGCCGGAGAATTGTTCTTAAGTTAAACAGTCTTATCGTCTCTCTCGCTCTCTCGCGGCTTTGCGTATAATTACGTTCTCGAGCGGCTCGATCTTCTCGCACTTAAGAGGGAATCATTACAATTGCAAATTATGAAAATCACTCCAAGAACGTAAAAGATTCAGCGAAGCATCGTTGTCATGATTTGAGTCCTTACCTCGTTATTTTCAAAATCGTCGATGGATAATTTCTCATTCTCTTTTCTTTTATTCTCGTTTGCGAGATTAACGACAATTTCTTTCGTTAAATTAACACCGGATGTTTGGGTGAATTTACAGTTTTTGGTCCTTTTAAACGGATAAAATTTGTAAAATCGAAAACGGGAGGGCGATTTTTTGTTCTACGGGAAAATTTCGATCGACCATACGGTCCTTGAAGCTTCAGAAATAATTGTAATTTGTATTTCGCGAAAACATGAAAAATCGATATTTCGAGGGAATTTATCGCCGTTCCTTTTCGTTTGACCCGAAATTAATGGCAGAGACTTTTTAATAAGGTTCAAAAGGGGAAGATCTAAAAAATGGGGCAACAGTCATCTAGGTATATCAATTTTTGTGACCCTGCCGAAATAGGGGAATTGCCATTTTACAATTAGAAGCATCTCGACAGGACGTTTTGTTTTCTGCAAAAGTAAAACGTTTTATCTTGATCGTCAATTTCGCGTACGACACAAAAATCATAATAATTCCTTCGATACTTGGCAATTAATGTTTGCTAAATAATTTTCTATCGGGAATGTCGGGAGTTTCGTTGCCGCGATTTTCCGCAACTCGAAAGCCTCGAGCGATATCGTAATCGGAACCACGTAGAGTGATGTAACAGTTGATCCCAGCCAAGATTATACCGGATGTACGAAGGACCAAGCTGCAAACTTAGAGTTAAGCCGACTGGAGTGGCCGTATAAGAGATGAAGACTTGAGCGATATATATATATATATATATATATATATATATATATATATATCTCGCTCCAATGTATATATATATATAGTGTATAGTGTAGTGTGTGTATATATATATAGTGCGAGAGAGAAAGAGAGAGAGAGAAACGTTCACGCTCGGATGCCGAATCGCTTCGAGGGTTGGACTTTATAACGACATTACGTGCAAACTTGACGAGATGGTTCCAGCGCGTGTCGAAGCTCATCCTCCCACGTAGCTTACGGCGGATGAACGTGTGTTTCGCGAGGGAGCGTGTAATAAGTTAGAAACTACCGTGATCTCTAACTTGTATGTTATTCGTAGAAACCGTTATGCGCAGACTGTTATCACGAGCTCTCGTATCCACACGTAGGTACACAACTCGCTTAAATTCAAGCGTATATTACATACAACAGATGCGAGAGAGTTCCCATTGACTAAGAAGTTTCGGGCGGATATCGATGCAAAAGTTGCTTCGAGGATTTCTCGAGTGCCTCGATAGTTTTCTGGTTATCTCGTCTAAAACGAACGAAAAGTTAAAGCCGATCATTGATCCGTCTATATGACATACGCATTAAGCCATGGTAACGAGGATTTTCTGCGTAACTTTCACTGTCTCTTTTTTTATCTTTTTTAAAACAAAAATGAAAAAAATAAACAAAACAAGTCAAGCAGCCTCGAGAGAAGTAGTTAAATTTTATCGATGAACGCAAGTTAATTAAAAATCGCTCCGATACAAAATTGTTTCACGTCACAGAGATGCCCTCTTTGACGTATACGATACGAACGAGATAAAATTAATTAACGTACAAAAAATTTAAAAGAAAAAGAAGAAAATGTGTAATCCGAGCAATAAAAGTCGAGGGGTGGCAACGTCGCGTCGAGTACGCTTGGAAAAAGATCGAGTTTTTGCATTAAAGATATTTAGATTGGCAAGCTCGCGATGTCGGGTTTGCCTAGAAATATCACGAGTCGAGGGAGAAGGTTTGTTCTTACAGTTTGTAGAAAATATTGGAGCGATGTCGGTCGAAAGTGGTGAAATACGTGTCGAAGAAGAATGGGCGGCGACGAAAGTACTTTCGTATTTCACGATTTTCATGCACACGTACAACACTTCGAAATTCAAACTTCCATCTCGTTCATTCACGAAGGATCTTCGTGATTTTTCGTTCGTGCCCGATTCCGTGAAAACTTGTCCTCTATACCTATAAAGTTCCAACGGCCATCAGCATTTACCGTTGGTACAAAGTACTTTGGGAATTTCACATTTTTTCGTATTTCTTTTCATTTCGGGTCGAATAACTTTTACCTTGGCTCAACTCGTATCTTTTCGTTCTTTTCTTCCCAGGAATATCCTGCGCACCGTAAAACAAAATTTCCCAACAAAGACAAAGATTTACGGAAGTAAAAGAAAACTGTTAAAAAATGTTCTCGAGTCTGCCGGGTTCATTCCCGAGGGGTCTGTCGATACCCGAACCTCTTCCTACTCACGATGAAACTCTTAAACTTATCTCCCGTACTATATTCTCTATCTACACGCTTTTATCTATTTGCCTGAAAATTGGACTGTAGAGAGCCAAGACGGATGAAAAGAAACATCTTTTCTTTCTGTTTTTATTTTTTTTCAACACGATACTCGAGATATATTCTATTATTCGACGGTGAGAACGGATTCCGCGCGAGCTTGTGTTACATCGTGAAACGAGTGCATATTCAGCATCCCTATCGGGAAACGAGGATATAGGTACCTACGCGTAGATAAAAACTGTAATAATTCTCGGTACATCTCTCGACTGCGGCCGTATCGGGGATTCTCGCGCGTTATAGAGTGCCTCGTGTCGAGTTCGTGTACTTCGATGAACCGATTCGGAGATTATCGATTATCGTCACGTATACAACATTGATATATATACACACACATATATATTTATATATATATATATGTATATTGTATAAAATTGTAGATCGATTCTCGTGGTGGTATAAGGTATACATACTTTGGTGGAAGGTACACGAGTATCGTAGTGACGCAATCTCGGCCACGGGAATTCGAGACGAAGGCGAAGGGAATCGACGAGACGCGTCGGCGTCGTTCCACGGCTTATAGTCACCGGTCGTGCGTCCTCCAGCATCTATACGCCGGAGAAACGCCGTTGCATTCCGGCCTCGCTGGTTTCCCTCAGCTTATGAGATACGAGGGAGGGGAAACGAGAGAGAGAGAGAGCGAGAGGAGAGGGAGGGAGAGCGAACGATGCATCTCAGCCTCTCTCACTCTCTCAATTTCTTCAGCCACTTCGAACCTCTCGGCTCAGAATCGCTGACTGCTCGGTCGATCGGGGCGTTGCAGGTTACTTTTATTGCCCTTCGATCGGGGTTTCCATTCCCCTCCTCGGCTCTCTTCCTTTCTCTCCCTCTCTCTCTCTCTCTCTCTCTCTCTTTCTCTCTCTCTTTTTTCCGTCGAGCATCCACGTTGAACAGCGACGATAATACATTTACGGTCGAGTATTAAAATCCCGTCAACTGCCGTTGGCAACTTTCTTACCGCATCGACGCGAACGAATAGACGAGAACTCGCATCGAGGTTCGTCCTCGCTCTATCCTATTCCCCTCGTTTCCAACTGCCTTGCTTTATCGTGCCGTAACCGTAAAACAATTTCGAACATTCGTCATTCTTGCAAACGTATACTATATTTATTGCATTCGGTTAGTTACACGAAAAAACCATTAATTCGTTGGTAATATTAATTATTATCAAACGAAATTACGGTCAGTACTACTGTCAATAAAATCAATATTGGTATTCAAGAATATCCCGAAACGTGTCGTTTGAAAAAAAAAATACATTAATACCGACAAGAACAAATTCACATTTTAATCGATAACAAGAAAAAAAAACAATTCTTCTCAATCAACGGACGAGAAAGACTCCCCGAATCTCACAAGTTCTATCCGATCAAACGGTTATCTTTACGATCGATTCAATTTTCTTCCATCGAATAAAAATTCTCCTTAAGAACAAATCAATGAATAATCACAGCGATGCAAATTTTGACGAAGTTTAGCGAAAGATCGTCGAACGATATCGTAATTAGTAACGCAAAAAAGTTCGCTCGTGCGTCTATACGATATACAAGCGCGTAACAGCGGTACTTTGATATCGTATACGCATAACAAACTCCGCACTCGATCCTATACATTACAGATATATATATATATAACATCAAGGCGATGGTATAATCCCAACGGGCAAATAACCCACTCGCACTAATTCGATATTACGCGTTATCGGGATGGGTTGTTGCCACTGTCGTGGTTGACAGGCTCGGGCGAATTTTGAAGCCCTTTTGGTTACAATACATCCACGTGTATAGGATGTACAAATATATGTCCGTACTATATACCTACAGCACATAACACATATACGCACACACATATAGATATATATACGATACACTAATGCATTAAATGATGACGCGGTCGATGCAGTGTCAGCGACGTTCCCTCGCTACATAACTGGGTTTTATCGAGATTTTCTCCATCCTCTGTGCCACCTTTCCGCCCTTCCCTCTCAGCATCCTCGATCTGACCCTTTATACCCCAAGCGACGACGATATAGCGCGCATGGGAAATATCTATAAACGAGGCGACTGCAGTTATCGGATTTTCGAAATTCTCTCAATATTCATATAATACCTATCCACCCCTCGTGTACGAAATAGCCCGATTTTTTATTGTTTTTTTTTTTCTTATATATATATATTCGGAATATTAAGTACGAGATTAATTTTCAAACGATACTTCGAACTGTTTCGTGGATTTTTTTATCACCGAAATCTCGATTACAGAACGAGTCGACGTAAAAGTAATTTTCACCATCGGGACGTTCTTGTTTCTCGATTAAATAACAACCGGTTAATCGATTGATCGATAGTACGTTTCAGTTCCATTTATAAGTTAACCAAAAAAAAAAAAAAGTAAGAATAGCAATGTCCACGTGACACATCGAATCCATCATCGAGTATTATAATTAACGAGTCGGAAAACTCTCCCGGATGACGAGAGTAAAATAGCGGACACGGGCGAGAGAAGCCGAGAGCGAGAGCGAGAGAGAGAGAGAGAGACGGTTCGTGATGAGTAACGAGTATAAGTGAGCGGTAGAGAGTGGAAGAATAAATTGAGGAGAGTTTAATACCGAAGAGAAAGGGAAAGAGCGAAAAGTCTGGTCGGGCAATGCACGTGTACGCTATACCTACGTACCTTTTTCTTCTTCGCTTCTCTTTCCTCCGTCATCTCGCCACTCAGTCCCTCCACCCCTTACCACTTCCCCCTGTCGGTCGTTCATGAAGTTGACCTCCGCCCTCTGACCTATTTCCGTTAACTTATATACCTATGGCCTTCTGCCGCCCCAACTCCTCCTCTTCTCTCGTCTCGTTCTTTAGCTCCCTCGATCCTCGCGTGAGACTGGTGGAAGTTGCTGCTTTTCTCGTCTCTCGTTATCCCCGTGCTACTGACGGCGAGGCTGATGCTTGGACATCTTTCTCCCTCCCTCCCTCTCTCTCTCTCTCTCTCTTTCTCGTTGATGCCAGTCAGCAAACGAGCTCTTCTCGAAAGCCGCACGTTTGTCGGTGAGAGCTATAAAAAAAAGGCCACCTCTGCGCTTTAGCTAACGTGTGTGTACATAGATATATTTGTACGTATAGGTACGGATATTTTTATGCGAGTGAGACGAGCGTCTGTATTATACACCAGGTGGTCTAATGGTTACGCTCTTCTCGGCGATTGGTTCGTGTACGTATCATTTGATTATTACACGAAGCGTAACCTTCGCCTTTACAACGTTAGACTTTACCTCGACTATTCGCTAGACACGCACACACACACACACGCGCGCGTACGATTGATCACTCTCTCGACATCCCTCTCGAATGAAGATTTATATAAATGCATATGCATTGACCATTCGCGACAACGTCGCTTTTTAAGTAATTTACAATCTCTTCGCTTCGCACTTGTCGGCCTCTGTACAAATACGATCAAGGACAATTTTCACTCTTCCGTTATACGATCCGACGAGACTGCTTCGGCTTTCGAAACAACAAAATAAACACGTCGCGACATTATTTTAATGTCGGGATAATGAAGGTATTAGTGCAATGAAAGATGGGCGGGAGACGATACAAAGAAAAAATGAAAGAAAACAAAAGAAAAGAAAACAATCTCAAGGATCGTTTCAATCCGTACGGGAATGCTTACGGAATAAAAGTCGGCCGCGAAAAAGGGTTTAACGAGGCGAGAGAGCTCCGAGAAAGTGCAGAGCCTTCGAGAACGTATATATATATTATATATATATATATAAATAGCCCTCGCGTCCCTGGAGTAGACGTACGAAGCGACGAGAGGAGCCGGGAATGAAGCTGAGTGGAGAAAAATAGTTGTATAATAGTAACAAGGCGAGAGGGGCGTAATAGGGGGAAGGCGCTGTGAGCAAGAAAAGGAAACGCGAGGAAAGAGGCGGATGTGTACGTGCCAAGAATGTGTAACTCGGAACCGACGGTGTGAGATACGCTGCTTATTATGGTGGCGCGTTTACGAACCCATTAATAATAAGCGCCATTTCGCATCTCAGCCCTCCTCTCGCACTTGCTTTTCTCTCGACTCTGCAAACCCTTCCTCTCTCCTTCCCTCTGTCGCTGTATCTCTCTCTCTCTCTTCTTCTTCTTCTTCTTCTTCTTCTTCTTCTTCTTCTTCTTCTTCTCCTCCTCCTCCTCTCTGTCTCTCCGCTTCCGCGTGTATAACCTTCCAGCGTGCACCACTCTTGGCAGAACCACGCACATGCCTCCGGGAGCTCGAAACTCCAGTAATTTCTGTCATGCCGGATTAACCCCCTCAGCTTTTGCTCCGACTCGTTTTCTGACATATAAACGTGTATATGTATATGTATATACGAGGATGCGTGTGTATATTTATGTATAAAGAGAGAAAGGTACAGGAGAGATGAGAAACAATGCCGAGCTTTGGTCCGTTGTCTTCATCAATTTTGGCTCGTCATGTATGGAATTATCATATCGCGTGTATGCAAATATAACAATGTTTCGCTATTCATTCAATTTTCCAAGTAATTTGACGAGATAGATATATAATAATCGTGAATAAAAATGAAGGCAATCACGACTATTTCACGAATTATATAATTTCACGAGGTTCAAAAATACGAGACGCTCGAGTATTTAATGACGTAGTCCGATGACGATAAACCATATCGCACTTTCTAACGAATCGATCCAGAGTCAAAGTAATTAATAAAATTGTAGACCGGAAAAAGCTTTTCATCGTTCGTGAATGGAACAGTTTTGAATAAGGTCGATGAGGTTATCGAGTTTCGAACCGATAATCGTGCATATAAATACATGTACCTATGTGCAACGTATATAACGATCGGTCGACAAATTTCCATGTGATTTGGTAAACGAGATACATCGTGTCCCTTGGCGAGATTTTCGTTTAAAAAACGATACTATTATCTCGATTGTTCATGCTCCGAGTCGTTTTTGTAGACGGAGTGGTAGTACACATACCGAAGCTCGAAAAACGCTTATTCGTATATATACGTGAAGAGATATATGTCCGATTGCGTGTATTCGTGTATATAGAACGGTGAAAAAAAAGCGTATGCCCATACAGTTTGTATGGGAAAGTACGAACGGTACGATATAAATAATTTATCTCACGGAGAAGGCACAGGCAAACAGTTCGTGCCAAACACAACGTCGGTGCCACGATGTATTGCATTAAATATGAAATCCAATATAAACTTTTCCTTCTGGCGTTCACTCTCTCTCTCTCTCTCTCTCTCTCTCTCTCTCTCTTTTCACCCTCTCCTCTTCTCTTATATCGTACTGTATGCCCGGCTCGTCCGTAGGGTCTCCTGCATAGTGGGAGCGAAGGCGAAACCGAATAAGGCAATAAAAAGGAGAGCTAAAAAGAGAGACGAAGAATGAGAGGGTAAACCCGTGCGAAGGGTGATATGTGGATAAATATATAGCGGACGGTTGTATCCGTCTACCGACGGCGAAGCGTGTGTTCTTGGCGAAAGGGCGAATGTAGTCTCGACCGATTTCGCTCTTGGTGAACTTCCGCCCGGCCATACGTAATACGGTTTGGCTCGTGGATAAAGGAAAAACGAGAGCAAAATTTGACGAGAGGAAACGGAAAGAGAGCGGATCTCAAGAATATAAAAAGGAACAAGAAAATGTGTCGCAGAGAAGGGTTGATATCGACGTTTTATCAGACACGAGGGTGACGTACCGATGCACCGCGATTAAAAACTACGAAGATTCGCACTTTTGTCTCTCGTTTCTCGCCAACGACTCTTTTTTCTTTTCCTCCAACTTTTCTTCCTGCTTTATCCATCCAGACTTTTATGGAAATTAAATATTTTCATTCGAAACTGGATAACGTAAATAAATAAAATTCCGATTCGTAAAAAGTAAATGCTGTGTTGAAGATAGTAATTATCGTTTGATAATTATGTCGAGTTATTAATATTTTCGTTAATATTTACTTTCCATTCGTGTTTATTATTTAGAGTTTACGCAATCTTTTTAGTTGACGATAGTGTATAAAGCAAGGAGGAGGAGGAGTAAAAGCGGCACCTCGTTTCCTGAACCCCCCACCCCCGACCGTTAGTGCATGCAATCGACAATTCTTATCGGATATACTCTATCGAACGAGCTTTTGCCACGAGAGCTTCATCCCTTGGTTCGCAGTCGTTATCTATACATATATACGCGTATAGACATAGATGCTTTCGCGAGCGCGGCGAGACTGCTGCTCTCGCTTATTTACTCGATGGAGACCCGGAAATTGATGGCCTTGCAAGAGCAGCATCAGCAGCACATTGTGTACACCGTTGTTTGACCGCCGCCGCAACGACCCCCGATCCACTACCGTATAACGAATAAATTCGAGCCAGACAAGTCGAGGGCTATTACTTATATAACACCGGAGTTCAATGACGTGTTCGTGCGATTTTTTTTTTGTTTTCACTTTTATCCACGGATCGAAACGTTATTGGCGATACGTTATTTTTCATCGTCGATAAGTTTTGCTCCCATTGCTATATAAAAGAAAATGAAAGGCAAATTTACGGGTAGATAACGAACGTAATATCATTATTTTTGTTTTTTAACGATTTAACGAACGAGTGATAAATTTATCGCGTCGATATATAATTTCAAAATAATTGATTTTTCATGTGGTTTATTGTTGTTTCTGTTTCAGAATGCATAGACGCGGTCGGAGCAGTTCGGAGGTGGAGATTGGGCAAATGTGCCCCGTGAGCACGGCTGGCTAATAGCCTCCGCATTGACCAACCCCGTCCCCGACACCCCGCAGTCAGACATTGGGTAAGTCATTTTCGCAACTCGTAACCCGTAAATACTTAAGACTATCCTCGAATTTATGTGAAATATCGTTCGATCTAATTTCCTTTCCATTCATAATTTAACTACTCGCTTGATTTTCCCCGATCCTCTTGACTCTCATCATCGATCCTTTTCGAACACTAGAATACGTCACCAAATATTCATTTTTTTCGCTAATTCGAATTCCTTCTTCCATATTTAAATATTTACTTCCAACGACAAGATCTGTTCACCATATCGTCTCGAAATTAATCGAAAATAAGATAGCGAATCGATAGGAAAAAAAATCAATCGATCGAATTACGCGATTAAATTAATCGATCTCTTGCACACGCGTTTTCTACCCCATCCCTATAAATATCGCCCTTGTCCCGTCGTTATACACGATACTTCTGTTTTCTTTGTTTTCGTCTTTGTTGCGTCACTAGTTACGCACGAATTCGTGAGTACTCACCCTCGGTACTGAGAATTTCCAGAGTGGGGTGAACTCGAAGATTGAAGTGGAACAAGGACTTGGTGCAATCTAGTTCCTATATACACTAAGGTGTACAATTTCACATACATGTTATTCGCTTATAGTTCTCTCATAGGTATATAACGTATCTTTAGGTACTTACTCATGTACATCGTGTCCATATATATATATATATATATGCACATATAGTGATATATACATAGCCGGAGCCACGTACGTATATTACATCGTTCTCGGGCTGCATTGTATATAAAGCCCAGCATGTGGCGCGCGTTCCTTCGTTTTCACGCCAAGGACGTACGTTCCTGGGCTCCTAACATCCCCGGGGGCCTCCGCTCTTACGTCGGGCTATAGCACGCTGCCTTGTATGGCCGGGATACGAAGAGCAGTAGAGCTTATGTCTTTCTCATTCTCCTCCTCTATCCACGCTCCTCTTCATCTCCCTCTTCGTCCTCGCTTCTTATTGTTTCTCTTTTCTTCGTCCTCGTCCGTTTTTTTTCTTTACGTTTCATTTCTATTTTATTTTTGTTTTTTGCGAATTTTTTTCATCGTTCCTTATTCCTTTTCTGCTCGATCCAACTTGCTACTTTTGTTGTTTCGAGGTGCGTCGGGGAAGAGTAGATCCGCGCAAAAAGGAAACGCGATGGACCACGGTGGCACGTAAGATAGAGGAAACCCGGGGCAAACATGCCACAGATTTATCGCAATTTCGTTGTTGTTTTTACGTGCTCGTTTTTCTATCACATTCTCTTCTTCGCTCGTACTATTTGGCCGGGCGTGCGTACTTGGGAGCGAAGAAGAGAGAGAGAGAGAGATCCGGAATGTTTCTCGTGTTGAACTTTGAGCGCGGATAGCGATTTCTCATCGTGGACATGAAGGATGTACCGTAATATGTCATTCGTCGTAATATTGATAAAAACATGGATTTTCGGGAAACGTACCCGCGTGTTTTGATCGCCAACATGAAAAAAGAAAGTCAAATTTATCGAAATATCAAGATTTAAATGACTCGCATACAATTGAGAAAAGTCTTCCGTTCTTTTGTCGTCCGAATTAAAAAACGAAAAAACGTTCATAAATAAACAAATAAAACATCAATTTGGCGTTTTACAAATGAGGATTAAATTATGTTTTTTGTTTCATAATTGGTGAAAATGTGATTAGGAAACTAGCGAGTGGAAAAG
This sequence comes from Netelia virgata, assembly GCA_951802705.1. NCBI lineage: Eukaryota > Metazoa > Arthropoda > Insecta > Hymenoptera > Ichneumonidae > Netelia > Netelia virgata. The sequence continues at coordinate 9,974,632 of OX637867.1, read as the reverse complement.
TGACGAGGAGACACGGTGAACGACCGCTAAAACGGATGGATAATGAGGGAATTCGATCGATAGTTAATGCCAAGCACGAGATCTTTGGAACGAGAAAGACTAATCGTGATTCTAGCATCAGGTCCATCTCTCTCTCTCCTCTGTCTCTCTCTCTCCTCTGTCTCTCTCTCTCTCTTCTCTATCTACGGTGTCCTTGCGCTCGAGCACCACCAACGAAGACACAACCCCCCGAGGATAACGATGTGTACTATATATATCCCTCCGGTTGTTCTATGAATTTTTCACCTCTTTTCTTCTCCAGACGAGGAAGCTCCGGGAAATCGGGTCATATCTTAAGAAACTTCGCGTCGTTCGTATAACACTATCCGAGACGAGAGAGAGAGGGACAGAGAACGAGGGAAGAGGAGAGTATTAGTTCGTTCGACCGAGCGAGAAAAGGTTCAAACTTTACTCTCTAATAATACATTCAGGTCGTTAAATATACAGTAGACTGGCGTCCTCGCTCTCTTAAACAGTTCCAACAAATTCTCTCCACCATGACTAAATTAAAACACGCTCATTGATCTTCAAAAATCTCCTTTCTTTTTGCCTCCTCCCGCAATCTCATATTTTTATCGTTATGATAATCCGAAATATCGGCGTACCTCCGTTTATACAAATCCGAAAATACGAGCGAAGAGTATCCCGGATGCTTTCGCGAAGTAATGCGTTCTCGTTACAATTCTTCTCGTTTTGCATTAATTATTTGCAACTTATTCGATGTAATTAATCAATTTTGTCGACACGTTGCGTTGGTCGGTCGAAACTTTGACTTTTTATTGCGACCGCGAGAACGACCCCGAGGGTCGTGTTTACCGTAATGTTATGCATAAATACACACAAACACCTACACACACACACACACATATTATATATATATAACGCATGCATAATATATATATAACAACAAAACGAAAGTGCCGCGAGTTTGCCGCGGCGAGGGTCCACCAGAGGGAAAGAACGCGGTTAAGGGGTTTATCACGGGTGTGAGAGCGAGCGCCCGTCGGGCTACATTCAAGCCGGGTGTATGGGTAGAAGCAGGGTTCCTTAACCTACACCCTTCTAAGGGCTAAACGAGCGAAAAGCGACGGCCGGCCTTGGTGTTGATATTAATTAGCCACTTGGAGTTAATTACTCGTTGCTCGTGGCGAGGCTGGACTCAAGCATCAGCAGCACGTGTTTGCTACCTCGTGCACCTCGTGTTACCTATATCGTAATCATTCTCCTACTACCGTCCGGTTCCCCATTTCACGATCCATTTTACAGAGAAATCTCGACATAATGGATTTATGCTTGTCTCGAAATTAACATCGCTCATTTCATCACGATCGTTATTATTTACGCTAATAATTAAACATGCAATATTATCGAACGATTCGCATTAATCGATAAATGTTTATCGACAATTTTCCCTTTTTGCATCTTTTGTAAACAAAAATCCCGATATTCCGTTATCGTCTATGTTTTTTGTCAATAATAACAGCTTTCCTTTTCTCGATGTCTTTCGTTGCATCGAAGTTCGTTTTACCGCTATAGATTGTCGGCAAACCGCAATTAGACGATAGAATTCGAGAAGCGATAAACCAATGTTCCACCAGCTTCGAATTGTTCAAACGTTCGTAGAATTTGTATTTGTGTACATATTTACTGTACCGTCGATGTCTGCATGCAACATTTCGAAGTTTCAATGGTTACAATGATCGCCGGTTTACACCGCTGTTAAATAAATATATATATATATATATAAAGCGTATATACGAGGAAAGTCACGTATCGGAAGGTGAGATATAACGTACAATATCGATTCGCCGCTGGCCAAATTCCGATTTTCACCCTCGACCACCTACCGAACCGCTAAGCTGCAATTCTCATATCGTACTTGATATGCATACAAATATATATACACGCACGTCCAATATCGAACTTACGCGATAATAATACGTATATACCGAGGATGTGTAATTTACCTACCGGAGCCTTCATCCTTATGTCAAGTAAGAGTGAGCGCGAGAGTAACTATCGTCTGCTTATTCGACCTTCTCTGACGTCGGGCCTCCCACTTAATGAGCTAATATCGCTAAACCAACAGGGTGAAACGGTAGTTAATCTACAACGTATCTCACGTATTCCACGCTACTGAAACGTTCGGAATCGTAAAGCCAAAATCCCACATCGTCTCGCTACGAACTTTCAGTTGAATATATTATAATACATTCTTGACTTTACTCTAGACGTATATATATAGATATATATACATATCTCGTCGTAGTTCGAGTTTTACCGCATGCAAAACGAAGCCTTTGTAAGTGTACCTTTAAATTCGTTGTTATTGGCGTCATGCATATTATGATTTACGATTTTTTCACGATATATTTTTCAGAGTATAATCAGGACTATTTCGTTAACACTGTGATTTTTAATTAATTGGAATTCATCGAATCTAATCCGACTCGAAATAATTATTAAAGTCAATAACGGTTTTTTGTTTGTTTTTCCTTACTGGACTTTTCGCTATGAAAAAATGAATTGCCTTTGGTTTTAATTGCAAAAGGTTTTAATATCGGCGCATAAAAATTATAGACCGTATGTGTGTATTAAGTGGACCGGTGATATATGGCTCTCGGTACGTGTAACGTTGGAGAACTCGTAAACTACAGTAGTGCCTGGATGTGCATACCCGAAGCTCTTTATTGTAGCACACCAACACGCACATTATGTAAACGTAAACAGGGGTAGGAGGGAGCATATCGCGTTAACGATATATAAACCCGTTTTCACCCCCGCCTTGCCGTACCGAGAGGAAGCGCCGCTACGCGCGAGATCGTTTTTCCCCGATAACAAGCTGGTCTCTCTCGCCTCCTTCTTCGCACCACAAGGAAAATTATCCTTCGTCGGTGCATAACGTCGGAGGCACACCGGGTATGTTGTTATAAACGACGCCGCCCTCCTACGTCTCTCTCGTTTCAACGAAGCGTACAATGGCTGTGCATATATGCACAAGTCGCACGTACGGTCTTCTCGTACGTACGCCGCCCGGCACCAACAGGAAAGACGACGCCGTCGCGTACAATTTGCCGACGGCGATATATTTTTTTCGTCACGCCGTCTCGACATTCGTTCTCCAATCGAAACAATAAAACCACATCGTTCGCGATGCTCTCGATCCATAATCGCCGCGACAAATTGAAAGAAACACCAATTTTTGTTTTTAAATAAATGTTGATATTTTTATTTATTTCTGTTTTTACGGAATGATTATTCATAATTGATCAAAAAAAAGTTGTTTTTTATTGTGTTTCTCGCCCGATCGATTCTGGGTGCATATATTTTCGAAGGACGATGTCGACGAGATCTGAAAGCTTGAGGGTATAACGCGCGGGGAACTCCATTGTGGCGGTAGCAACCAGGAGGGACGCGCGTTATCCGGGCATGGCCCTCGACGTTGCCTATACGAAATCAATACCAGGACGGTAATATAAAGTGTACGCCTAGGGACGATGTTGGATTTCGACGAAGGGTAATTTTATACCGATATCTTCCACATGGAATCGTCCCGATTTTCGCTGAAATCCACCGAATTCACGAACTTTATTTCTTCGATTTAACGATTTATTTCATAGAAGGGAAAATATGACGTTCGATATTTACCGCGTGTATAAACCAACGGGGGAAGTCTCGCGTCGCAAAGGCAGTTTATCGGTTTCGATCGAAAGGTTATTTTCATATCGTTCATGAATATTCAACGAAGCGCAGGTTTGTCCCGAGCGTTGTGACATTCGCGTCTGTCTTTATCGACCTCGATGACGACGATAAACGCAATCGGTATTTAATGAAATGTGATCATCAAAGGATCGCGTTGGTCGGTGTTAACGGATCACCGCGTAACGGGGGGCTTTATCTCGCTAAACGGTAGTTCTCAATCGTGCCCGAAGCTATAATTCGCGAAAATATTCGCGAGTACACGAGTCGTATTATTCGTCGTGTGGCGATGTCGATGTGTAACGAGCACACAGTCGCGAGCTAATAATTTTTCGTTTTTATCTCCGTTCACGGTGTGGAGATTAATTCTTCGCGGAAGCCTCCAATAACTGTCGCGTTTAACGTCCATCTTTTTTGCCACGTTGTGTTGTTTTTTCAATTCAACGTATACACCGGTCGAATGACATAATTAACAAAAGAACCGTTGATTAACAAAGCCAGGCAGTATGTAGCGAGATAATGAGAAACGAATCCGTGAAAGTGTACATCTGTGTTTGCGAGTTGCGTGCATTTGTCGTTTTACTTTTTTTACGGGCTTTGTGTATCCCAATTTGGCCCCGGCATGGTGAACGTTATAATTAATTACGATATTATAATTAACGATGATAGTCGCAATAATTTTCGCAGCCTTCTACATCGGGTGAATAAATATCAATATAACAAGGTTCATTGTAATTCAGCGGTCAAAGTGAAAGATCGAAAGGTGGAAGCGATGCCTTAATTATTTCCCGTTCCACTACGGACGCACGGGAAATAATATGTAATATTAAAAAAAACAAAAACCAATCGCTTATACATAAATTTTGATGATCGAAAAATCTCATTATTCGTTCCTTAATACCAGAAAATCGAATAAATTTAGACACTCGTTGGATCAAAACGAGAGGCCGATATGTCGAGAGCGAATGTCATTGGGATAATGAAAATGATTCGAGGGTGAGAGAAAACGAGAGAAAGCCGAGACAGACGAGAGTGAAACGGTGACGAAAAGTGCAAGAGAGAAAAAGGACGAGGAGGTAGGTCGACCTCGGTGATACGGAAGATCTTAACGATGGTGAGGGATAGACTGTTAACACGTGGGCAGTGAGAGAGAGAAAGAGCGAGAGAGAGATAGAGGGTGGAGGGGATTCGTCCAAAGCGACACAGGCCATAACAAGAAAGAGAGGAAGTCTAGAGTAGCGGGATGAGAACGAGAAAAACGGTTATCCAGTCTCCTCGGGTCTTCAACCCTCGCGCGAATTTTCCCGTTATATCCCTCGGGACAGCTCGTAATCCCGTGGACTTACGACACCGGGATCACGGACTTGACCTCCCTCGGGGTGCGTAATTAGTTAGGCTTTAAAGTCAACGCGTTCATTTATAATCATAATTTTCTTAATTTTATCGTCATCGCTCTTCTCGTGCGCGCTAATCGTGTTCGCGTTCGACTCGAATCAAATTCGCATTAACCGGACATTCGTGCGGTGTAAATAATGATTCGCGAACTTGGCGAAAGTTCCAATCCGTATTACGTACGGGAAGTTCGAAAGCACGGTTCTTCGTTACGTTTAATTAACTCTCGAGTCTGTGACGAGTCCACGATGTGTACGTACATCGTATTTCATTCGCACGATGTAGTTTCCACCGTGTCGCGTTGACACCGAGGTTCCCTGATGAATTTATCCAAGTGGGCAAGAACGAGGCGATGGATGAAGTGTTGTGTGAGAAACGTACCGTGCCGGAGGGTAGAAGAGACATGACAAGATGGAAAGTGTGTGTCTGTGTGTGAGAGAGAGAGAGAGAGAAAGAGAGGGAGAAAGCGCTGAGTTGGGAGTATAATACTACTCGTCGACTCGAACGATCATTATCTTCCTTCTTCATTCACCCCCGTTCTTCTTGAATAGGAACGAGAGTCGACGGAGTCGTCGTGTGTTTGTGGCTTAACATCGAAGCCGAGCCCGAAAGGGTCGAGGAGAGGATGGGGGATTAGAGTTAGGGCCATTGTGGCTTCGCGTTTGAAGCGGAATCTACCAATGCCCCTTTTACCTATGCACCGAGTATTCCACCGTCCCAAGCCCGGCAACGGTTGAGAGAGAGAGAGAGAGAGAGAGAGAGAGAGAGAGAGAGAGAAATGGTCTTCGCCAATTTACTCAATTACTACTTTGCTCGACCTCCAAACCTCGATTTTCCATTCTGCCTGCAGATCCCTTATGCTCTCGTACTCCTCCTCCTCCTCTTCCTCTATCCCTCCCTCTACCGCGCGCTCTCTGTCTCTCTCTCTCTCTGTTTCTTTCTGCTTGTTTCTTTTTTTGCTCAATCTCCTTACACGAGATCGTTCATTCGCAGCGCGTGCCATGACAAGCTTTCCTCCTCTTTTGCAAACTCGTTTCGCACCTTTAGCACCCCGTGTATTTTTCGCCATCTGTCAGGCTCATTCATCGCCATACAAACGTTATCCACATGTTGGGTACAACACTTCGCTATTATCGCTACATCGTATTCTTCTTTTACTTCAACCCTCTTATTTCCCTTCATTCTTCTTCTTCTTCTCTCCTCCTCCTCCTCTTTCTTCTTCTTCTTCTTTTTCTTCTTCTTCTTCTTCTTCTTCTTCTTCTTCTTCTTCTTTTTCTTTATCTTCAATTGTACACATATTACAGCGCTCCGGCCTTGCAATCCATTGCGAACGTTCAACCAGCGCTTGTGTATTTTCAACAAGTACGTTCTTTATTATCTTGCAAGACCCCGAGGATTACTCACCCCATTAAAGTTACTCACTTGGCGCCTCGGAGATATTAACCACGATCAATCTTTGATGAGTATCGTCATCACTTATTTTTGATTGATAATTCAATCGAAATGTTTATTTATTTATATATTTTTTGAGACTAGCCAAGATTGACGATGGATTTATTCGATTTTGATTAAATTTATCGGATACGATCGAAACTTCGATTTAAATTACAATCAATCGACTATTTATTTGAAAATGATTGATATCTTCATGAGCCTCTTGAAGAAAAAATGCTCGAGCGTCGAGGGTGTCATAACTGAGATTTAATAGCTTCGCCACCCTCGCGCTTTTCGCACTACGACCGGATAGGCCGACACGGAACTCGTGACTGTACGATACACGTACCTGTACTACGACCTCACCGAATATCCGTATATATTATTCACGGACTAATACATAGCGTGTCAAAGCTCAACGTCGAAGGCAATACCAAATCAAGCCCCCCCGAGTATACACCATTGTGCGAACCTGTATACGCGTGAGGCCGTTCCTACTAGGTACGCACCCTCCTGTAACTTCGAGATCGACGATGCACGCGTCGCTCCCGTCACTTCGTCCAATTATTATTTTGATCAAGCGAACATTCTCCAGGAATTTACTACCTACAACCATCCCCCTCATCGTCTGGATTATTCAACGGAACCTCGAGATATCTCATGCATGTATTACGCAGCCTGGAGCCCGTTGACGCGGATTACATCGTATTTCCTTTTTTATTCCTCGTTTCTTTGTTCCCCGTGAACAAAATTAGTTCACCGACTAACAGTTGCGATCATTATTCCAATTATCGTCACGCTTTCGAACGAACGAAAGCGACGATGCGAGGAACTTTTATTTTGTTTAAAGACCGTTATACCCGTCAACAGGCAATATTCGATTCGCCACAGGCGAAATAATCTCTCTGTTCTCCATCCGTCGAGTTCCCTCGATCTTGCTGCTTTTGTGAATTTTGTAATTTTTTATTTTATTTTATTTCCTGTTTCGTACGCGAGTGCAGAAACATTGTGATTTTCTTTTTGATTCGTACTGCGTTTATTCGATCGTCGATGGTCGATTTCCTTTGAAACATCGAGTTTCCGATAGCCGGATGTAATTTCGATTTATAATGGACTTTATCGAAGATCATCGGGCCTCTACGCTCAGTTTTACTTACGTTCCCTGGGGCGACGATATATGCCGACGTTGTGTGTACGTGCGCGCGCGCGCGCCGATAGGGATTGAAATTATCGATAGAGCCCGCGGCTTGTGCTCGACTCCAGGAGGGATGGTCGCTCGGGATAGTTCCGAGTAAGTAACTTACTCGACCCCACCGGAGGATCTCTCGTGCGCGTGCTGAGTGCATGTAGCACCCGTAGTTAAATTAGTTCGCCATCCTCTCTACGCCACTTCCTCCGTTCGTTCGACGCTCCGAAACCTTCGTCGTGTCTCTCTCTCTCTCTCTCGTACTCTCACTCACCCCGTCTCCTCTTTCTCTCTTTGCACATCTCGATTCGTTCCTCTCGATGCCCGAAGTCGTCCTAATCCTCTTTTCTCGTACTATATAACAGCATCCCCTTAAGTCTTTCACTGGGTGCTCTTTGTTATCGAACGAGCCAAGTTACTCTCGCACTCTGTACTTCCCAAATAGGATCGTTTGGCAACTACCGCGCGAAAAATATTTTCCTCCGATTCTCACACGCCCGCGAAATCTTTTTCACCCCATTCTACTATTTCTGTCCCTCGATAAAATCGATTTTTTTTTGTTTGCTTGTCGTGTTTTCTTTTCATCCCCAATTATTACAGTTTGTTTTTAATCAAGATATTTCATCGCTTTTATAAACTTTTATAAATTAACCCTAATGATTTTAATCAAAGTATTTTAATTATCTTCATAAACTATAATTTTCCCTAATTATTGTTTTAATAATTATATTTTAGTATATTAATAAACAAGCCCTAATGATTTCAATCGTAAAAATACGCGTTTATTTTTCCATACTTCTCTTATCACAAATTGCTTCTATATCCTACGTCCATTGTTCGATCGTTCAACCGTATCGCCAATTACCGTCGATGTTCGATTTGACGTATGTAGTTCGCAAATTCGCGCGAGCCCAGTGCGGTTTGCGGATCTATCGATGTTTCGCAAGTCGAGAACTGGCGATACCAATCCAACGGTAAATACCCGTACAGATGTGCTATAGGAATATCGAGCGAGACAACCTCCTCGAAACAGCCGTTGCGCTAGATACCCGACATCGGAGTATAATCGGCGCAAACACGATGATCGAACTTAACGATGTTTACGAAGCTGTGAACTCCTCCGGCGCGCGCTTCGAAGTTTGCCACAGTTTCTTCGGGTATAATCTGTACATGTGTGTGTGTGGAATTGTATGAGAATAATCTATAGTAGACTATGTATATATATATGAATCACGAAAAGCCTGGGACTCTGCCCTCCCGCCCGCCACCCTAAACATCGCTTTCTATTTTATCCGACTTTCCCCCTCCACCTTTGAAGCTTAAGACGGATCTTCTGTCCGTGATTGCACAATCTTCTTTCTCCCCCGTTTCTACCAAGCTTTTGGATTTATTTATAACGCGCAAAATATATTGGATCCGCACATAAATATATATTGACCGACGGGAGATAAACGACTTTTCGCTATTCTTCTCTTACCGTTTTTTCCCCCACAGAGAATAGAAATAGAAAATAACTCGATATTACACAAACGAGATAGTTCTCACGTATAAGTGCAATTTTACAGCGGAATTATCGTTTGATTTTTCAATGGATAATATTTCAAATCCCGACACGTTGTGGAAAATAGAAATGAAAAAAAAAAAAAAAAAACGAATTTGATTAAAACGTATTTTAGTCGAGGTGTTGAAATGTTATCGGGGCCGATCGGCGCGTGTTTACCCCATTCGTTGTAGTTATCGTCACAGAGCGGGTCGTCTCGTTGATACAAGAGGGTCGAGAACTCTCGAGCATGGCGACTATAAGCGTTTTAATATTTAACCGAATGTCGAGAACGGAGCTCTAAATATTTAAATCCCGGAATAGCACTTCTCGTGCATGTTCACGTACATTGTCCTCGGTAAAGAACGTACATAATGTTATATATGCGATGTATTCCTGAAGTGAGAAAAAAAGGACGGATTCGAGGGGAGGCACGTTGCTCGTAGAGAGCGAGAACGAGTGCGCGTATTTTGTGCAGCCTCGAGTCAAACTGGAAAGAGCTTATGTAGGCCGACCACTCTGCATTCACCACCACCACCACCACCACCACCACCACCACCAATAATACCGCTATGTATACCTTAAAGGGCGAGGGAAATGAGAATGAGGAGCGGAAGGGGGCGAGATCGCGTCGCTCGTATGTGCATGTCCACACCGCACGCGATTAAATTGCGGTGCGTTGCATCTTCCGCTAGTCTCCACAGCCTCGCCTTATTTTTCCCTCGTCGGTCCTTTCATCCTCTTTTTCCGCAACGTGTATACGTGTGTATCCCATACTGCACACCGGCAGCCCCTTCATCACCCACGGGTTTTTTCCCTATGCATACAAGTCTATAACCCTGGCATGCGCTCTCTCCCTCTCTTTCTCTCTCTCTCTCTCTCTCTCTCTCTCTCTCTCTCTCTCTCTCTCTCTCTGGTATCACACGCCGTTGAGTTACAAATTGAAAAGAAAAACTCTTTGCGACTGACCTTCCTTTGTTTTTGAGGGAACTAGCTTGCCGAGAGTTGGTAGCCAGAGGTTTTTGCTCGAGCGCTCTGATATTTCGCGCGTGAAAAGTACACTCTCAGTGGTATATGTTCTCGTTCTATTCTCTCGTGGTACGATGTACATTTTTGTTCTCTCCTCGAGTATTTTACATTTTAATGCATACATGGGCTTAAGGGTATAAGTCTATCTCTATACTCGTAGACTTCCCACGCGCGAAAGGAACTCGCGCGAGTATTTTCCTTTTCGCGCATAATCGCGCATTTACAATAATTCTCCCTTCCCATGTTCTCGCGCGCAACGAGAAAACGTTAATGAAGGATCGAAGATAAGAAAATGATTCGATTTATTTGAATCTGATAAAACGTACGATTGAACTTATATGAACATTTATGAGACCGACATTATTTATTAAATCAATTTATGATTTTCATCAGTTACACCTTCGTTCGACACATTTTTACATACGTTGAGCGAAATCATTGTGTCAACAAACGATCGAACAGATTCGTGATTATAGCTCTATTATCTTGGATCTGAATTATCTATATATATGTATACATATATACACATATATATTCGCAACGAGGCACGGGCCAACGTACGGTGAATGTGGTATAAACCATACGTAAATATACTGAGAGAAATAGTTACACACACACACACACATATATATATATACAGGGTGTCCCTTTTATCTCCGCCACCCGAAATAACTCGGTAACTATCGACGTTACAAAAAAATGTTCCAAACAAAAGTTGAACGCTGTGGAGGTTTTTCTCCGCCCATTGTTTTGTGACCTTATTAGCGGAAAAAAAATCTCAATCAAAAGTAAAGACAATTATTTTATTAATAATAATACACGAGAATTACAGCTTATTTATATCTTTCTTATTAATTACAATTTTCTTGTAACTAAACTGCGATTCTCCCGTATCATTATTAATAATACAATTGTCTTTACGTTTAATTGAGATTGTTTTGTCTCTAATGAAGTCACAAAATAATGGGCGGAGAAAAAAACGTTTCAAACTAAAGTTATTTGTTTTAAGTCGCAGATCGAGAATCTGTAATAAAAAATCTTGAAATTCCCTTGAAAACATAATACGAATTGAAAGCGGACATGACTGCTGCATCAGCCCCTTCGTGACTTAACCTTTTTATTTGAAACATTGTTTTCTCCGGGATTTAGTTTTTTAGATAATCCAGGTGCCAATTATTAGTGCCTCACCCTGTATATATAAGTAAGGTATAGAACGAACGTAGACCACCACCGAGAGAAACCGCGAAACAGCGGCAATCCCGGACGCGCGGTCGCGCACAGCTCTTGGCCTCTCCGCTATTATACGATACATAACCCTGCGAGATTAGCGTGCATAGATTAGAACCGATTACATTGTTTCCGCGCGCGGTCTGTCGGTCGAATCCTGCGAGAATTCTCCTCGAGTTCGTGAGACTATCCTTTATCCTGTTACATCGCTCGTGTTCACGAATCTCCGTTTTGAATATATATATATATATATATCTTCGCCTCTCAAGAATGAATACAACGGGCGATGCATATTTGAGCTCTATTACGTATTCGGTCTGCAAAGCGTGATAGATCAATGAATCTTGAAAAAGACATTTACTCAAGAGTATCGAATGGTCGTCGATCAAAATTCGATCGAGTCCAACGAATATTTGCATATACGCGTATATTTTATCTACGATACGACTTTCGAGAATTTTCGTGAACTTTAAATTGCGCGACAACAAACGTCGCGAGAACGGACAGGAACGAGGACAGGACGTGGAAGCGGATAATTTCAGGAGCGTATCTCCGCTTACATCGATCCAACTCTATCACGTTCCATAAACTCTGTATCAACTATCAGTGCGCAGTGGTTACCATGTTCGCTCGTGCTGTAAATCCAGTAGCGTGAATATCTCCCACGCGTCTCTCCGATGCGCCCTCCTCCTTCTCCCCTCCTCCACTCTCTCTCTCTCTCTCTATCTCACTCTATTTAGGATGATATACAGTGATGTATAGCTCGGACCATGGAGTAATTGCGTTACGCGGCGAATTAATTAGCCATCCGACAACTGGTCGGTTACCGATGTCTCGGCATCTACCACGAAGCAGAAGCGAGACGTTGGTGGTGGTCTCGCGGTGACAACGTTGGCAATGCCAGGGCATAGCCCTACTGCTACTCTCTCCTTCTCGCTTTGTCCCTCTCTCTCCCTCTCTCATTCCCTCTCTCTCTCTCTCTCACTCTCTCTCTGTCTCTCTCTCTTACATTAGTACCATGTCCACCCTCTCTAGCAACGTATATACCAATGATGGGGCTGTGAGGATCGGCCAGTAGCTTGTGGTCGAGGGTGTACCATCGATCGACTTCGATCGCCCCGTCTCCAACCAATAGCGAAGCTTCGTCTAACCTCCGAACACCTGCTGCCATTTCACCTCTCTATGGTCCACCACGATCACGCGGTTTTCTCGCGCACTTTCGTTCCGCAGCGTCGGCCATCGGATTGACCATTTACGGCCAAGCGTTTTCCTTTCTCCTTTACCTCGTGTCCAACCTCTACGAGAAAATCCTTGCGCTCTCAAGCCGCGAGTCTCGGTCGAGGAGTGTCGATGCTCGAGCGGTGGTTTCCACTTACGATCATAAATCATAGACTCGTCGTCGCGACGTCTTCGAATCGCAACGAGGACGAATTTTCGATAAACGCGATCGTTTTATTTCCAAGTCCGTTCGCGCGAAATCACGCGAATATCCGTCTTTACGAGTCGAGGGGAAGGATTTGAAAACGCGATGAAAGAAGGATGCGTGCGATACACCTGTATTGTTTTATTCTTCGTCCCGACGTCGTGATAAAAACGATAACGCGCGGGGCATTCGATCGACCGATAGAATCCTGGGAAAAATACAACGCCGAGAGTGCACGTAAAAGTGTCGCGCGCTCGAGCATCGCGCGGTGTCACATGCGAACCATTCATTCGTCATTGTTGCCACTCCAGTGGTGAGAGAGATTCAGCGTGCATTGCCGTCTTGCAGACTCGACTACGACAACGACGACGATGGCGACGACGAGTACGACGACGGCGACGACGAGATATTCCTCTTCGTAGAACCGTCGTTATTAACGAGACGAGTGAACGATCGAGAAAGACACTCGGTCTTATCCTCTCTCACCCTTCAACTATAGGTACTTCCTCTCTTTCTTTCTTTCTCATCTGGTGGATAGTCGTCGTCGTTTGAGCGTATCCCTCGCTTCGACGCCGATACTACCATCGTGAACAATCGAAGCCGTGACGGAGGAGGTTGGGTCGGAGCGGACGGTGAGGGGAGGAGGTGGGGGGTGGAATAAGGATAGACGGAGGAATCGAGAGGACTGGTACGGAAGAGCACAATGTGCGATCTCGACCTCGGCGAGGAACAATGAATACGATGGAACGAAAAGCGGGAACAAAATGTGCGGTGAAACGAGAGTAGTGTTCGAGAGAGGAAAAGAAAAACGCTATAAGATATTTTTCGACGGGGAATAAGATCGAGGTGAGAGAGCGAGCCGCGCACTCTCTTCTTTCCGTGATTTATCGCTTCGCTGAAACGTCTTATTCTCTCTCGGATGACGCAAAGTGTACGATCCTCATGCTCACTATGTGCAATTCCCATGATCACTGTGTATATAGGATTTTATATAGTTGGATATTTCTCTATATAGAGAGATTCCTCGTCGTGTCTCGAATTCTCGCGGTTTGTTTCCTTTATATACCTCTCGATATTTTTCATTCTTCGCGCTCGCCTTTAGCGAATTTTTTATCTCTCTCTCTCTCTCTCTCTCTCTCTCTCGTTTATCTCTTCTCGACGGAAAAATGCTCGATATGATTGTTGACGAGAAAACGAGGAAAAATGTATTGCTCGAAGGGTGGAAAAAGACGTGTAATATCACTCGACTTGTTATCTCAACGAGATATCCATCGATCGATTTAACCCAAAACGCCGTACGAGAACGAAAAACCTCTCGCGTATCGCGTTAGCCATTTTCGTTCGTACGTGCGAAGGAGCCGTAAGCGACGATGAGACGTGAATTATTATACGATCGCGGCTTTAATCAAGCGCGTATCGTTTCGGTATTATGCAAAATTATAAGAAACGAAATTACGGATCGTGTTGAATTTAAATATTATCTATATTCGCCCAATATCGAATATATGTATTCGATATTGGGCGAATATATGACGAAGCCGGTATAAATTTCGTATCGACAACCGGTCAATACGATATTCATTCATCTCTGAATGGACCGATGTCGCGCGAACCGCGTTTATTCCATTCAATTTATTTATCAAAATAGCAATGCGTTTAATTAATACCTCGAGGGCATTATACCACGATTATCCAATATAAATTACCGATCGACCGAATCAATTTGTAACGAGAGCCAATAACTCATATCCCCCACCCGACCTCCTCCTCCTCCTCCTCCTCCTCCTCCTTCCCCTCCTCCTCCTACTCCCTCTTCGCGCAAACGTTCGTTCTGTCGTGTACGGCCTCGGTCCGATATATACGCGAGAGCGCACTCGCCTCAGGCTCGAGAGCACGTACACCTCTATAACCGTGCACACGTTAATGCACCTCCTACCTTGAACGCGAGACTCATCGTAACCTCATTGACGCAGGCATTGGCGTCCCTAGATCAGCTTTATCGATGAAGGCCAAGCGTCGCAAGGCCGCCGGTACACGCCGTACGGTATCTCCGCTTTAATAATTCTCTTCGGTTGTTACGACGCGGCGAACGTCTTTTCCGATACGCGTGCAAACACACCCCCGCTCGTTGATCACCGATGTCTCTGTGATCGATCAACGTAACGTTAAAACGAAACGAAAAATACCTTTACATCGATATTTATGAATTTCCGAGGAAAATTAACGAGCGCATTTTATGATCGACGCGACAATTTATTGGACCGACCAAAAAGTAATTGTTTTTTTTTTTTTTCTCATAACACGATATACGCGTCGATGTTATTAGAAACGCAATTATTTCTTGACCTAGCCAACGTTCGTTTAGAACTTTGAGATTAATCGACCTCTTTTCATTTTCATTTTATTCAATTATTTATTTAGATGAAAGAAGAAACAGTTCGTTCGTTAAAATCGCTAGAACTTGTTAAACATTTTCCAGCACTCATCTATTTGTTCTTCGAGCCACAAGAGGGACGAGTAGCGAGCTCACCGAATTTATGAAATATTAGAAGACGCGAGCATTTAAAGATTATTCGCGGTGTTTCTTTCTATCGAAGGATTATCTCGGTTGCGTAATATAGGCCAACGCGCGATATCGTTTATTCGTTGCATCAAACGTGATTTCTTTAGTAGCTCTTCTCCGTACTTTCGCCGTTTTTCTCTCTCGTTATCGGATCTTCTCTCGGTCGTTTTTGGCGAGTAACGCAGCATCCCATCTCTCACTCTCTCTCTCTCTCTCTCTACGTTACATCTCTACTGTTTCTCTTTCGCTCGCGTCTCGTTCTCTCGGCGATGACAACGTCGACGAGAACGAGGATGACTACGAGTCGTTCTCGCGCTCTCATGGAATATGCATGACACGCCAATGTGCCCGCGTACATCCGCCGATCTAATTATGCAGTTTCGCGGGAGCGAACACGCGCGCTCCCTCGGCTCGTCCGTGTCATTTTTCGTCTCTCTCTCTCTCGAGCTCGTAGCTTTTCCCTGCGACATCTTCGAGTACGAGCGAGCTTTTCTGTACGTTGTCTCTGCATTGGAGCTTGATTCTCCGTCGAGTAAAATCGTGTCCCGTATACACGGATACGACACGCAGACACCACTTTTCCTCTCTCTCTCTCTCTCTCTCTCTCTCTCTCTCTTTCTCATTGTATTCACGCGCAACGAAACTCGCAAAGTGCCGTAAAGAATTTAATGTCCTTCCGTAGCATCGGTGCAAGAAATGCTCGAGCTCCGTGCGTTTCACCCACCCCCGGGCTCGTTTCGAGCCCGTCGTGTATATAGATCGTTTCCTCGGGGCTTAACGATCCCCCGTTCGCCAAGGAAACACCGTCGAGTCGAGAGAGAGAGAGAGAGAGAGAACCTTCGAAACTCTCGGGCTTTTCGACACCACCCACACATTTTCAACCCATTCGCGTGTATTAGAGCGAGAAGACCCTCGAATACGAGAACGAGTGGAAGAGAGAAAGATAAAGATATATATATATATAGAGAGAGAGAGAGAGAGAGAGAGAGAGAGGGAGGGAGCGCGTTAATACCGGAGTGACTTCGTGCGACATCCGTTCTCGTCCACAAAGTTCTGCCCTTCGACGACACTCGACTATACGCCCGCGATCCTGCACGAACGTTCCAGATTTTCGTAAACTTCTCACAGGAAACCCTTGCACATACTACGTATGTATTGGCGCGCGTGTATGTGTGTGGGCGCGCGCGAGCGTGTATACGTACAAAGCTATTCGTGTCAGCCGCACGAGTCCCCCCACTGCCGAAACCCCGCAAATTAATCTCGGAGCACGCGCTATATGTATATAACTAATAGATATAGAGGTCTAGGGGCATGTTCGAATTTCCCGGAAGTTATACCGAAAGTGCAAACCGTACGACGCTTTTCAAGTGCACTTTGGGCTCCTTGCTGCTGGAATTATCGCACCTTCACCGATCTCGCATCGTTCCAGAGAAATCTCTCACGGTCGAAAGGAAGGACGAAGGAATCATCGCTGTCGAGAATTACTATATCGAGCGCCTCGTCTACGCCAGAAAATTTTCTACGTCTAGAAAGCCATAGAAAATTAAATTATATCAAATTATAATCCGCGTTATCGCGATTAAATGTTCGAAAAATTGTCCTATCGCGGTATTAAAATCCAAGTATTTGCAATTTTATTTAAACCGAGAGAAGAATTTATAATCGTAATCGTGGGCGCGCTCGAAACTCGATGATTGCGATAACAATCGTACGCGATACCTCAATATTATCTCGACGCTTATCGCAGGCTGATATATAGCGAGAAACGAAAAATGAAAGTTCTTGTAACTTTGTTTTATTTTATTACGCAATTATACATGGCTAGTTTTGTTTGTTTTATCGCCGTATCTCTATCTCGTTGAAAAGGTGCGAAAGAATTATCGGTTGAAACAAAACGAGAATCGACGTTGCCATGGTTTATCCAGTTATACACCCTTCGAGCGCTGGGGTGGCGGAAGCGCGATAGGTTGGCTCTGCTCTCCTGGTATATATATATATGATATCATATACATATAAATATATATGAATATGCGTGGGTGTATGTATCGGTGTGTGTTATATCCATACAATATACCTCGTATATCGCTTATCGAACGCCATAAACTTGCTTCGCTCTTTTTTTTTTACCGTTCGCCGGGTCAGGTGCGCCCTACGGCCCCACATTGCTTTTCCATCCATCGTTACACACTGCGTCGAGGGTTCCGCTCTTTTGTACTTCACTAGCCCAGTGAATTTGTTTTATATTTTATTACTGACCGCGCAATAACCCACTACATTATTATTTTCATCGTTTTCTAATTCATGCTCCATTTTTCTAAATTTTCATTAATTTATTTATAATTATACGTTCTGTGAGTTTCGAATAATTAAATCGCATTGGTGAATATGGTGAAAAAGGCGAATATACGAATCTTGCGAATTTCTTATATTTCCGGTGATATCGACCTTCTTCTCGTGCACACAGCTAGCCAAAATGATCCGAACGAGCGTTTCGTCTATGCATTCCCAACCTCGATAGGCTTAAAATAACTATCGACGCCCACTCCGAGTCTCTCGGGCCTTCCGAGAATAAAGATCCTTTCTATAGAAAGGTCTAGGCATATTTTCTCTCTCTCTCTCTCTCTCTCTCTCTCTCTCTCTCTCTCTCTCTCTCTCGCCCTCTCGCCCTCTCTCTTTCACTCACTCACTCATTTCTCACTTCTCAACTCGTCTAGTCCCAACAATTTTCTACGAGCGTATTTTCACAGGCTAAATAACACGCGTCGAGACTCTTGGATTAAAAGAAATTAGGCAAAGAATGCCGCCCCGAGAGGCTACGAGCTACTCACCCGCTCATTCATTAATCATTCTTACAACGTTAACACGCCCTTGTAACCAACACGTGCACGAATCCATTCTCATCCCTTCTTCCTTTCATTTTATCGTCGCTTTTGTTTCACATTTAATCACACACAAACGATTAACCGCTACGAATAATTAAGCGGCGCGTATTTATTATTAAACAATTGAATAAAACAAATAATTTCAGGAGTTTCGACCGGAATAAAAATATTCTTCGGTGATTGGCTATATTACATTCCGGACAATCCGTTTCAATTTTTATCAAATATCGAAAACTGTATTATATCGTGCTTAAGGCAAGAGACTCATAGAATTTTCAAGAAATTAATTCTTGTTTTATTTCATAAAATGTTAGTATAACATTTTAAGAATACGTCAGCAACATTATAAAACTTAATGCAAAGTATTTCTCGTGTTACAACCTGTAAACGTGACCCTCCTATACTGAATGTTCGCGCGCCGTCAGAACTTTAAACGCGTTTTTCTCAAAACTATGTTTTTCAAATCGGTGGGGCAGATAACTCAAAAAGTTGTTTGTATTTTTCATAAAAAAAAAATCTCGTAGCAGTTCAAAATATAAATAAACAATATATCAAATTTCAAAAACATCGAAAAAGTTATTCGTTGAAAACAAATTCATGAAAACCGACTGAAATTCACGCGTCTATATGAGTCTCCTGCCTTAAATCTACGTAACGTTGACTACATTAATCGAGTGAAATCACGTCGTTACCCCGCCAAGAGGTTATCGATACCTCCATTGACGATCTTCGCACCGATCAATCGATCCGTACGTATCGATATCCGGTATTGAACTAGCGTGTACAGTAAGCCATATCTAATACACAGTGTCGTACATGTGTATATGTACTAAATGTACTAAACGTATTTCGAGGGAACCGGGCCGCGATTTCCTGGCGAAGCATTCTCGCTGTACATAGTTATATATATATATATATATATATATATATATATATATACATAGATGTAGTAAGAGCCCCGGTATATAATACAGGGTAACATATAAACGCGGAGAGAGCCATAGCAGCCAGTTTATCGGGTCGGATTTCCATTGTTGCTCACTGTGGTACACATACTGCACTCCGTGTGGGCACACGGAAGAGGGTTGAGAGGAAGAGGAATAAAGGGAAGGAGAGGGAGACCGAGAAGAGACCGAGAAGAGAAGAGAAGAGAAGAGAAGAGAAGAGAAGACCGTGTACGGTAAATCCGACGTAAAGTACCCCTGGCGCATTGCCGGAGCGATGGTGCGAATAAGGCCGACCGATACGCCGGGCATTATCTCTCGTGGTACTTACTCCTTTCTCTCTCTCTCTCTCTCTATCTCTCTCTATCTCTCTCTCTCTTTCTCTCTCATCTTTATCCACCCCCTGTTTCCCGCTACCTCCAGCGCTAACACGCTCACGCTGTATGTACACGCACACTCGCGACCGCCAGGACAGCTATATCATCGTAGTTTGTCGACCTATCGACCCATACTTACCCTCCGCATCGCGTACACCGAGAACTCTCTCTCTCTCTCTCTCTCTCTCTCTCTCTCTCTCTCTCTCTCTCCCTCTCTCTTCACCTCTCTCGTTATCTCTTTATCGTCGATAATGTAACGTTAAACGATATCTATTTATACATACGTTGACCCGATAAAACGCTCAATTAGAAATGAAGAGCCGACTAATGAATATGGCGGAGTCGAGCTGGAAATAAATCGAGCGTAAAAGTCATTGATTTTTCTATATACATATATGATTTCTTCTTTGTTTTTTTTTTGTTTAATGATACATTGAAACGTACTGAAAATGCTCAAGATATTCGTTCGATTTTATCGTAATCGCGATGTTTGGTACGCTCTCTTATATTTCTACGAGCTCTGGAAAGAGATTTTGCGAGTTCGAGATTCATAATTCGATATTGCATCCAAATAGTCAAATTTATGTCGGACGCATTTACCATCGAGGATTATCGTTGATAATGTACAATATATACATATATTTGTATGTCTGTGTGTGTGTGCGTGTGCACGAACGTACGTTATAGAAGATCAGAGAATAATTGCGACGGACTTCTCGCGTCACATGACAAAAGCATGCGTGCATAACGGGCGACCTCGTGAGCTTAAATGTCATATACTTATATGTATATATCTATGTATGTACGTCGACGCATAAATAATACACTGACCACGGTCCCGTCGCGAGATAGATACAACAGTTGCATGTGCATCGACCTCGGGTGAGAATCATGTTCACTCTCGCTGTGGTTATATGCACGGCGCATCATAGTAGAGCACATATATATATATATATATATATAGATATATATATAGATATATACACACGAGTAGCGGCAGCTTGTTCCATTCTCCCCTTGAGCTCTTCAATCACCGTCCAATTACGCGTCACGATTCATCAAGTCACGATCGTTCATTCTATTCTCGGTTCTTGTTTCCGTGTTAAACATAGATCTTTCTCTCTCTCTCTCTCCGTGGCTTTCTCTCTTCATCTTCTGTAAACACGACTTTTATGCTAAAATACGCCTTTTAGCCTAAAATCAGCTAATAGTTACATGTTCATTTTGAGCATAAATATATAACATGTACCGGTCTGAAATTGACCCAGACCTAGGGTGTCCCTTTTTGTAAAATTGCTTGCACGAAATATAAAATTCGATCGATCGCCAATCGTAAAATATTCACAGTGAGCTCGATCGCAACGATAAAGGGATCGTCGACGACAAGAAAGTTCAATTTTCAAAAATTTCGTAAAAAAAAAATTGTTCAAAAATTGGACCGATACGCCCGACCCCCGTAACAATATTAACCACGACCACAAAATTCGATAACGTCGTAAATTCGAAATTGCCCGTGGTCAACGCGGAGTAAGCACGGCGATTAATTTACGAACAATGCGGGCCTACGCACGCTCTTTAAATATCGTCCGCGTAGCGAAAGTTCGGCCGAGCGTACGATATGCCCGTAAACAACGAAAGCAGTGTCGCGCGTCGAAAGTTTACGCGTAGGCGATCTCGTTTCCCTGGCCATTCCCGAAAAATAAAGAGACACGCGAAGCCCCTTTCACGCGACCGTGACGAGGAAGGGCGAGGGGCGGGAGAGGGGGATGGTTTGCCGTCGGAGCGTAAGGTAACGCGAATTTCGTCGGTACAGCAAAAGCGAAGGAGGTACGAAGAGCATCAAGGGTTAGCGAGCAGGACCCCTTCGAACAAGTTCTGGTCGCGGCAACGCTCCAAAGTTACTAACGACGGCTTTTGTGTGCCATTTCGCTCGTATACATAGTCCAGAAACGAGAAGCACAAGAGAGAGAGAGAAAGAGAGAGCCAAGCGAAGCTGCCAATGGACGCCAGTGGTGGGGTGCACGAAGTCGTGTAGTTTGGAAGCGAGGGAAATCCACGCGAGGGTAGGCGGCGAGGAGATCCCCGAGGCAGAGGAGGATACGGATCGAGGGAATGCACGGATTAAACGAGAATCCGGATACCGTTTATCATCCCTTTCTCAAGCGATAGGTATATTCGCAACGCGAACGTTTCCGCCATCGTTTCGTACACTTCTATAAAACCGTACCTACAACGTAAAAGCTTTAGCGTCGAGCGTGACTCGATCTTTACGTACAGTAGGCTTGTAACGTGGAGAGCTCGTCGGCCTTGTATACGCGAGATATAAATAATAAGAAAGAAAAAAAAGATCGAGCGATCAATCGAGAGATCGTGGAATTTGACAAGTATATCGACGTTTAACGAAGCTGGCGAATGGGGGTCTTCTTAGGAATCCGAAAGAGAGAGAGAGAGGGAGATATCACCCGGAGATCAGACTGGTCCATGATATAGGGTAAGCCGGGGTAGATGGCCATAGTTTTTTTAAAGTTGTGTCGAAATAAAAATAAAAACAATTCTAAACTTTTTTTAGCGCATCGTCAAAGTTTAAACATTTGTTTTTAAGATAATTAACAACAATTTAGCCGATTATTGCGAGATCAATCTTAAAACTACATTTTTTTTTAAATCGCGGTTCGCCATCTCTCCCGGGGTATCCGGGTGTGATGGCCGTATGAGTAAAAAAGAGATGGTCACACTTTACTTCTATCTTTGGAATCCTCTTTTAGTCAATGCGTTCGTTTGCAATGCCCTTTTCTTCGTCCGACCACATTTAGAACACATACAATCAAATTCAGAACGATTTTCGTGTACCCAGAGCTGACATACGATACACTGAAGCCAGTCTTCGATGAGCCTGGTTATTTAATAATTTTCTCCACAACTAACGCAGTTATCTTCTTTGGTCACATCCTTATCTGATAAATCACACAATACAGGTTCTCCGTCTTCACTACTCAAGGTGGCCATCGCGCCCTGACTCAAGATGGCCATCTCTCCTAATCTTCCGAATACGACTTTATAAAAAGCCGTATTCGTGCACTGTTGAAAAATGCCAAAAAAAGATTTTTTTTCTTCAAAACTTTATCACCACGACATAGAATATCAGTTAAAATTTTAGTTACTTTTTTCGTTTGTTTTCGGTGGAGTTTTTGACGTCTACTTGCTCCTACACACAGCGTGAAGCAAATTGAGCCAAAAAATCCAAATTTATTGAGTATTCTCTGAAATATTGTAATTGGCCATCTCTCCCGTATGGCCATCTCCCCCGGACTTACCCTAATCGAAGTTGCTGACAGACCGTTTCCATTACTTCGTCTTTGACAGATTGCCGTCAATCGACTCTTTATCAACGAGTCGGAAATCTCGTCGACGAGCGTTTCTCAATCCAGCCGAGGGTGTAAATATCGAGAGACCAAGTGAGATGATTAGAATACACATAAAGACGATGATTAAAATAAACATAAACATAGGTACGATGAAATTTCGCGGGTTCTACCCTTTCCTCGACGAACAATCGTTATTTACGTATAAACTTAATGGCTCTTGTTTATGAGGGTTATAATTAATCTATCACCCGTGAATATATCCGGATACAATCCGTTCGCAAACATAGGGCAAAATCCTTGCCCCCTAGGTGAGTTTGAGAGGAGATGCTATTTGCTACCAGCACTCTGAAACCACTATGTATTCCTCTCGGTATCTCCGAATCTCTCGTCGACGCTACTGCCATCACAGTCACGTACATTTCACCTATATCCTCACACACGCATGTATATATATATATATTAAGACTGCCGTATTGATTACACGCTTGGTCACCCACCTATTGACCGCGGGCATCTGCGAATAGACGTCGATATGGTCCTCCCCGCGTACATATACGACGTGACGGATAATCGCGTACCGAGAAACGTATTACTCTCCTATAGGTAACGTCGTCCGCGTGATTTCTCCCTTGAATACGAATTTAACGACGCGATTACTTAATTATTACGAATACGATTTAATAATAACTAAATGCGTTAAATCGCGATAGATTAAAAGGGAAAGAGGAACGTTCGTCTAATTGGTGAAATGATATTCTTGAAATACTCGACGAATATAATATTCATAGGAGGAAAAATCTTGAATGTTGGAGCATATGGTCCTCGTCCATATCTCATATATCTTTAATATCGGTGCTTCCAAAGTCGGAGCTATTCCGCCTGGATGTTTAATGTATGGACTTGAGAGCCACTTTAAGTTCGGAGGTTGTCGTTATGAATAAGCTTCTCTATATGTATACTATTACATACACAGGCCTGAATCTTTACGCTCATATATTCTTCTCGCTATATGTTTCTATACTATATACTTGACTCACCGGTGCATTAATGCTTGCATATCTACCCGGTAGACTATATTAACAGCTCTGTACATCGTACGAGACGATGCGTGCGTGCCTTAGGTTCGATGACAATGTAAACTGCGATGACTCTTATACATACACATTAGGCATATTATATATATATATATACAATACAAATATAAAATATACTTGTCGTAGGTATATAGTACGAGTAAAGCTTGTATATAGACACGGGGATCGTAAACATAATTCCAGGATTGCGGCGTTTACCTACTATACGCGGCTTGTCTTCGCTTTTCTCGTGCCCTCGAGGGTTGTGCACGACCTGTAAGGAGGAGAAAAAGAGGAAGAGCGTATGAGGTGTGGGGATTTACCGATATTACTCACCGCACATGTTGCAAAGCACGACGTATGAAAGCTCGGTATACGAGAGAGAGAGAGAGTGGAGGAAGGAAAGTATACACACCATCATCCCTTCGAGCATATACGGACGCGCGTGTGCGCACGCGCATGCTGCAGAAAGCCGCGAGACAACCCTTTAACTCTCAACACCCTCTATACTGGTAGGTACTCGGTCCTCAGCTTATGGTTATGTATGTATATATATATATATATATATATAAGAACGTACTACCTGTGCGTTATATACGCGCTGTGTATATAAGCTCTTTCCGGAAGTCGACTCTCGAGCTATCTCGCACGGCTCCGACGTGCCTCGATTTCTCTCTCTCTCTCTTTCTTTCTCTCTTCGTCTATCTTTTTCTCTATAGTGTATCGTGCCAAAGTCGTACGTCGAGTACTCTCAGCTTTCGCTCGACAAATCACTCGGTAACTCGATACCACGCGATCCAATGCACACACGCGCTATTAATCTTTCATCGATTATTTTTCATCGTCTGATTTTTCTTTTTGCGTATGATTTCGTTCTTTTATTTTTTCTTTTTATTTTAAATCACACCGATCACACGGTTCGCGAGACAAACGAGGGATTTTGCGGAGGGCGTAGCGGAACTTTATATAGATTGTAATTTGCATACTCTCTCGCCGTGCCCCATCTCTATGTCTTTTGCGGACAGTGAGAACGTTCCCGGTAACCTCGTGTCCTGGTTTCCGTGAACGCGAGAGAATACGGCAAATTTTTCACCTCATTCCCAGAAGCTTCTTGCATCTCGTTGCGCTCAATGCTCCGAGTCCAGCTTCCCGACATTTCTTGAATTACGTAGGTCGAGAGAATAAAGATATTTTATTTTCGCCCGAGTGCACTCTATGCCGACGAGAATAAAAATTGGCGGTACCGAGAGTTTTTGTTCGTTGCAACATCGTATCTCTTTAATTTTCACGCGCGGTGTTGTTAATTTC
The DNA here is from genome assembly GCA_951802705.1 of Netelia virgata. NCBI lineage: Eukaryota > Metazoa > Arthropoda > Insecta > Hymenoptera > Ichneumonidae > Netelia > Netelia virgata. The sequence continues at coordinate 9,949,151 of OX637867.1, read as the reverse complement.
TTACTCGTTTTCACGAAGTGGTTTTTCATTTCGTCTCGCGGATATTTTACGCGAATGCAGAAATATATCTTGTTGTAGCCAAGTGTTTATAACCAACATGCGCCCAAACGCTCATTAATTGTTTCATTAAACATATTCATTGACCAAGGAATGCTTTGATTTAAAAAAAAAAAAAAAAAAACGTGCATACCTAATTGCGAGAATATTTTTGCCATTGATCTCAGCCCGCTTTCCTTCTATTTTTCGCTACAAGAATAAAACAATTTTTTGATCATGTTCCATAAAACATAAATTCCTTTTTTTACTAAAAATATTTCCAATTTTTTTCTCACGTCCCGTCAACGCTTGTTCGTCAAAAAGAACTGCATTCGTGCTAATAGTCTTATCACTCGATCCATTTTCTTCGACTCTCGATCTCCTGAAATCTCGCGATATTTATTCTTACAAAAATTGATTTTTCCTGCTCGAAACAAGCCACGACATTCGATATTCGCAGTTTATTGTAATGAGATGGCGATAAGAATATTGGGATTCGCAAAGAACGAGCGAAATCGGTACAGCACGAAACGTAAAATATATTACACATGAGCGAAATCGTCGGAGCGCGAACGGTGAAAAGACCTTCGAAAAAGAGTTGTCCGAAAAATATACAATTTTTATTTGTACGTAGCAGTTTTATACTCCGTGGACGTTTCGAAGAGCTTTATCTCTGCTTTCTTTTCCTTTAGACCATCGTACGCTTTCACTTTATATCTATATATCTGTATATTCGTTATTCCTTTGTACATCTTATTCGCAAAAACCCGAATCTCTTTCTCTTTCTCTATGTACATATATTTATATAGACATCTACTAATACTATTCTTCAGTCGCTTTTCCCTCCTGCCTCAATCTCTCTTTTACAAACCTCTCGAGTCTACATACAGACAAGCCTTTTTCTTTCTACTTTTCTTTGAATTTCGTCCCATTTTTCTTCTCCTTTCAAGTAGACTTTACCATTGTATATTAGATGTATTCTCCAGGTCCCATGTACGCTTGTATAACCGAATACCATACAGCTTCATAAAGCGTCTATATAAATATGTGCGTAGCTGAAGAATTGTATCGTATCATCTCGAGAGTAGTTTTTGAATTATCGTTGTTCCACGACTCGTCCAAAAATGCTATTCGCGACTACGGTCCTTCCATCGTTGAATTTTATCTTTTTTATACGTACGCAAATCTTTCGCTTTTAAGAAAACAAGATACCAATTTACCTTAACGCTCTTTCCATCCACGGGCTCGTATTATTTTTTATCTGCTTTTCCACTCTCTTCGCTCCCGCCTCGTTATACGAAATTTACGCGGTCTAGTCTCAATTTTTTTTCGCCGTTTATCTCAAATGCAACTTGGAGCTCGCTGCAACGGAAGAGCGATAGAGCCGAGGGATAAATTTCAAACTCATCTTCGGATAAAAAATTGAATTATTATTAAATTGGTATTCGACGAATTATAAACTCAACGATTAATTTATCAATTTTTCATTAATCGATGTGATAGAAAATGATGATTCGAGATGTGGAAAATGCGTTAGTAATCTTTAATTCGCGATACGCTTGACTTTCCGAAGTTGTGTTCATCGAACAGAATTTGTTTTTTGTATGTTTACATAGATCTGCGTGTCTCACGATCGTAGATGCGACTTTCTTTTCTCATGAGACAATCTTTTCCATTTTCTCTCTCTCTCTCTCTCTCTCTCTCTCTCTCTCGCCACACATATTTGTCGTCGATTTGCATTATCGAATATCGAGGCTTTTATATGCCACGTATCTACATATATCGTAGTGTTTCGCGGATCGCGTTTTATGCTCGCCCGGTCGTGGAACGCCCGCGGCTTGCCGTCTGTGTGCCGAGAGCGTTACCAGCGAGCGCCAACCGCTCGCAAATCACGCTACGAACGAGATTTATACAGAAGAGGGATTACTCTTCTCTCTTTCTTCTTTTCGCCTCTCATTCTTTTCTCAGACCCATGGAAGAATCGTTCACAGTTTATACGCTTTCTCGCCGCATCATTTTTCTTATCTTCTTCTCTCCCCCGTATCTTCTTTCTCGTTTCCTCATAAAACAAGTTTCGTTTTTTATGAGAACAAAAATTAAACTTTTTTCGATACATCGGTCAACGCGTTTGGACTCGATCAAATTTTCAAACGAAAAAACAAATCTTCATTCTTTTGCGAAAAATTTATTTACGAAAATTTCCTCTATTAGAAATTCAAAAATCAACTTCTTTTTCTCATACAGGCAATTTTTGAATTGTTAAAAAACTAGCGATATTTTCTTCTAAACGATGGATCCGGTAAGAGAATAGAATTTACGTAACCGTGACTTAATCGATCGAATCCGACAGGTGGATCGATTTACCTCCATCTATTAAAATGATCAAACTGAATTTGACAGACTGAAAAAATTAAATGGGTTTTTATAGTAGCTCAGGAATTACGGAATATATATATATATATATAGACACACATACTTTTCACTAGCGATACCTGACTGCCCTATACGACCTAATCCCATACGACCCATGAGCGCCTGACACTTTCTCCCCTCGATTCGTGCAATATATTTCAGTAGGTAAGGCAATGTCCCCGTAGCGGCCTTGGATCCAATTATTCAGATGAAAACGTCGAGCTTGGTCACGTATATTTGCACGTACTATGTACATATATCTATACCCATTCGCATATGTATCCACTTAAGTATGTCGTTGCTATACTCTTAAGTACATACACATATATATATACACACATATATATATATATGCAAGGACTGTGCAGATGCAACGTCGTTTTACGTACATACGGGTTGCTCAATAAGTCTGTGGGTGGAACCGTATTTCGCGTGCGTACGTGTGAGAAACTCTGTCCCGCAACGCTGCAGGAAATTAAATGAACAAATATATATATATATATGCGTGTGAGTACGTATATGCATAATATATAAACACGTACCTACTGGGATATATGCACGCGAGCCAGCATCGATCGAATGACAAACCCAGAGACGGCAGTTTGATACGCGGTTTATATATAATATGAGTAGGTATAAAACGTTTGTAATTGAAGAGTTTTCCAGCGATCATCTCGAATTTTATTCAATTTCCAGTAGGTATGTTGCATAGTTTGCGATGACGAATTTTTTACGCCAGTTTGTGAATCCACGCCAGCTTTTTTTTTTAAATATCGCACGAGGTCAAAGTTTTGATCGAAATTTTGATCCAGGAAATGTGTAACTTCTTAAGAGATCTATGGTTCAAGATAATAATCCTGTCTTTCTTGGGTAAGAGCAATGTAACTAAAACGATTTAGCCTCACTACGTGTGTTGAAAAATAATCTGGCTGGATTCGAAAGTGGATTAAAAAATTGGTCATCGGAAAGTATACAAGATACTCGAGTTTGAACAAAATCCGCGATCGTGATCGGAAAACTCTTCAATTTCAGTTGTTTCGTCACGTATGTATATTTATATAGGTTGAACGCAGGGTAGAGCGTCAACGAGAGTGCGGTCGCACGTTAAACGAATCGATATTCATAGTATATATAAGGTATTATATACACTAATTATATATACATCGGAATGAAGCATGCGTGTATTTATTCGAATGTATACATATGCATATTCGCGAGAATATTGCGCGTTCCGTAATTAGCAAATCTGTTTCCACCAACCGCTCTTTGATATATTTCGCGCAAGTGACGTTAATTATCTCTGTTGGAACTGTTCGGAGTTTATTTTATTGCGATGGTTCGACCTGACGATTTTTATCGTCTACCGTTTATTTCCAGTATTATCACAGCGGAAATAATACCTACTCTTGTTTGCCAATGAATTTTTTAAGGATTTAATTTGCCGGTAATTATTAAACAATTGTTGCAGAGATTTTCAAATCGTTTTCACTTATAATTGTTTTTCAATTTGTCCCTTTCTACTCTTTCTCTCTCGATCTCTCGAGTTATGCGCTTCCGTATCGTGCTAAAAAGAAGTCGGCCAAGCTTTAATCCCATTTGGATATCTCGTCTGCTAAGTATACCTACATATGCATACATATATGGGTTTTTTCCGTTTACTATTTCACGCGATTGCACTCCATATATTTATGTATATATATATATATGTGTGTATAAATAGCTAGTAGAACGAGGCAGCACGCAGTGTCGTCGACCGACTCTCGTGAACTCTCGGAAGAGTCGAGAGGATCAGTGCCGGAAGGTTCACACGACATGCGGAACGTGCGAACACAGTAAAACTATAGATATAGATATATGGTTTAAATAAATAAGTATATATATATATAATATGTACGAGTATAGCAGAAAGTAAAGAGGGTTTGTAAGCAGACTGGGCAACGAGAAAAGCTGTCGGCTATAGTACAGTCTCACTGAAGGGTTGTTAAGGGGGTGGTCGGTGTTCGAGGGTGGTCGAGCTAGATATAAAACTTGCGAGAAGAGCATTTCTCTTTTACACTCTCTCCCCCTCTCTCTCTCTCTCTCTTTCTCCTTCTCTCTTGGATGGGGGTCTACTTTCTCACCAGTTCGCTAAGCTCAAAAGATATACGAGAAGAGGTTGAAAAAGCTAAAAACCCCAAAAGACCTTACCGTGAAATCAGACTTTATTCTTTCCTCGAACAGTCGCATGCGATCGCGACTAAGAAATATACCCGTGCGACCATTTTCGACCGAAAGAAACAATTTTCTTTCACCTTTTTTTTTCTTTTTATATATTTCATCGAATTCATTTTCATTGGCTCATTAGACAGTTTATAATATTTAGGCTGCACAAAATAATTCTAGCCGTTTTTTAATGATGCGGGACTTTTCGCATACACCTGTGGCCTTGTAACGCGTTATTATACATATATCGCGAGTCTTGCCGGTATAAATATATACGCGTCACCCACGTTGAAAAAGTACATGCCGGCGTCGAGAAACGAGCGAGACTTGGTGTGCAATTTGCATGCCTACGTTCACACTCGCTCTCACATGCGATAAAATAAAATTAAGGAAAATACACGCGAGGAAGCAAGAATAAAAGGCACAAAAAAAACGTCGCTTTAACCAGAAAGGGGGAATAAGCGAGAGTCGGGGGTGCTGCTTCGTCGGAATACACGTGAGGTCGCTCGACATTCATGAAGCTTTGCCTATGTGTCTATCTTTCTATCTCTGTCACCAGCACGGAACATCGGTCTCTCGTTTACTCACGCGAGTTTCACAAAGTTTACGTGAATAGACCGGTCTCTCTCTCTCCCTCTCTCTTCATCTCTCTCTCTCTTTCTCTCTCTCTCTCTGTCGTCTGTACGGCATATCGCGTGTAAATATATATATAGGTCGAGGGACGTGACTAGTTTCTCTTTTCAGAAGGGCTTTTGATATCAACCGGGGAGGAAGGGGTTCGTACTATTATTACCGTCGTCCGAATATATTTCGTTTTGTCTCCCTTGTTTGTCGCTCGATTGAATCGACTCGAAAAAATTCATACGAAAAGTTTAATTTCGAAAAATTTATACGCGATTCTTATTTCCAACAAATTTTGTATAAAATTTATCATTTTCAAAATTACAAATTTCAATTGAATTACAAATTCAAACTTTATTTTTATTTTTATTTTCTAAGAGGATAAATAATTATTGTCTTATTGCGTCGATCGACAGAAAAAAAAAACTATGTGTTTACGTATATTTAAAACTCGTAATTCGAAATTTCTACGGTTCGTTGATTCGTTTCATTGTCTCAGGGGTAATTGAAGTAAATTGCGGCTTCGTTTGAATTCGAACTGCTGCGAAATCAGTGGCCGTCTCTTACTCGTCTCGGCAGAAGTAAACCGCTTTCGTGGTAAAGTAATGCCGCCATTGCTACCTAGGGCTAAGAGAAGAGGATCAAGGAAATCAGCTTCGGGCTGACATGAGAAATGTTAGGAATTACGCGAATCATAACCACCCCTCCCCTTCGTCACTCTCTCTCTCTCTCTCTCTCTCCTTCTCTTCCTCGTTCTCTTTCTCTTGGTCTCGTTTCGTTGCTCGCACCAAGCAACGGATTAAATAGACGTAAGAGACTTCAAGGTTTCGCGTTCTTGTAACCGTGAATATTCCGTTATGAATACCGGTGGAGGAGAAAAGAGGGACAAGCGGATGAATGATGGAATGCAATGCAGCTGCTTTGCGATGCTGCAACCCTTTCGTATTATCCCCTTTTACCATTTTCTTCCTATTTCTCTTATTCTTCCCTTCTTTTGCTTCTTCTTCTTCTTCTTCTTCTTCTTCTTCTTCTTTTTCGGCGGTAGTCGAGCAACCCCTTCGACTTTCCTCGGCATCCCTAGAACCGGGTTATACTTATAGAATATCTCCTCTAGCCAGGTCGAATTTACTTTGCTGAGGCAACTGTCGTCGCTACTGCGCGGAACAAGCAAAATGCGGGTATCCTCATCCTTCTTCTTTTCCTCCGACAGCAGCTGATGATCACGATCGCGAGAAACTCCAACGATAATTGGTAAACCTTTGGCAAATTTTGCAAAACCTCGTTCCGGACACGCTAAGATATGCTTTTGTAGATATTTTACGAATGACTCATAGCGCTCTCGAAATTTTAACCGATTAGAATCGGTTCAAATTTATATCTCTAAAAATTTCCGGGCTATATCGTCGGCTTATAATTTTGTCGCTGCAATTTTTGCTACATTTAGCAAAGAAGCGAAATATATTTTTATTATTGTGACAACTTTCACTGAATTATGTTGAAAGGGAAAAAAATTCGAGAGAAGGAAAGATTTATAGCGCCATCGTGAAAATATTTTCAATGATGAAAATTCGACGAATCGCCTGAAGCATTTTCAATGCAACGTTTCTCGAATTCCCGGTAGCGAAACCATCCTCATTGAATACAGATTCTCAAGAATAAAAAGCGAACGTAGATTCCCGGAATCGAAGAGGACCAAGCCCTTGTTAAAGCTTTTATATTGATTATTCGTTACGAACTGTAGTGGAACGATTATTTTTTCCTGGAATCGGTCGAGTTTGCCACTTCAGCGATGATATTTCTGACAAACCACGTTTCATCCGAACTCCTCTTTATGATACACGATATCGCGAATTTTATGGAAACATTTTCGATATTAAAATGAAAATTAAATTACGATTGCGTTTTCAATTTGTTCAAACTGGAGTTCGACTTCTCCTATGAAGCTCCAAATCGTGAATTTCTCTCACTAGGTATTACGGAGTTGAAATTTATATAAACGGTGCTCTATATGTGTATTTTACTACTCTGGACGATTGTAGAATTTCACCAAAATAAGCCCCACCAATGCTTCGACGAAGCTGTCCAATGTACTTTTTCAAGCTCTCTCTCTCTCTCTTCCACCCACTCCCTCTCTTTCACTCTCGCATCTATATATCTCACGATCACTGTAGAGAGAACCACGGCTGATTTCTCTAGAGGCGAAAAGCTCTCTAGCAAGAAAGGTCTCGCGCGAGCATCTATACGTTCTATATATATGTAAATTTAGTCCAGTGAAAATTGGCACGCCGTTGTTGGGCGGATTCGTGTACTTTTGTATGTAATCGCTGAGAGACAAGAGCGCATTGAATCCAAGTACCAATAAACATACCAATATTAATCTAACGATATAATTAACAAAACGTTCTTACGCGAAAGATTGAAAATAATTATAAAGGCCCATAAAAATATAATAAATAAATGTAAACAATCTCGAGTACGTATCTTATTGTATAAATATATGTATATATATTTGAAAAGTTATTTGCTTGTGCCATGGGCTGCCTTAAGAAGTTAAGGGATGACGGAACGAGCGACGAAGTTTCGAAAGTATATACATGTACGATATATCCGTCAGTTAGAGCAGACAGGTGGTATCAGTCTAGAAGTACCCCTCGCACACACGTTGTCTGCTCTTCCGGTGTGTGGAATGGAGGGGGTTGAGAGCGAGATATTGATTTCACCCGTCTGACTTTCTATAACCATCGTCTACTCTTCTCCTACATACACGTCCATTATTTGCACCGTACCTTCGCTTTCTATGATTCCGTAACACGAACACCGGTATATGTATAATATATGTGCAATAGAGGGTGTGAATGGTTGTAGAGGTTGTGGGGGGTATGGAGGGTGTGAACATCCCTTAGCAGCCTCAGGGGTATGGCAGCTCAACCATCACCCCAATTATTGTACATAGCGCCGAAATCTTTTTATTATATATGTTTTTATAGCAGAGAGAGAGAGAGAGAGAGAGGGTGAAAAGAGAGAGCGAGATATTTCATGTCGTCAACGACACGAAGCTCTCTCGCACAAATAAAATACCTTGTGGGCGCTACTCACGATCGAATCGATGCGTCTCGATATGCTGCTCGGTCTGTCGATGGAGCAAGAGGGTGAGACTGAGGGAACGAGAGGGTGGGAGGAAGATATATATATATTGAGAGGAAGAGAGAAGGCTCCTCGCCTACTCAAGAACGCGTCTCAATGAACCACAGCCCGGCGACAAGATTGGCACGATATCGAGAACGGTAATGGAGCATGGCCTTGTCCATCGATCGGTCGTATCGGGTCTCTCTCTCTCTCTCTCTCTCTCTCGCTCTCCCTGCCATACGTCTCTAGAAGGTATTTCTCTCAACGACCAGCCGTCATGACCATTTTCTTCGACTCACACTTACACCGCGGTGTGCAAATCGTCTCCTTGCCGAGCTGATACGTTTGAAATAAAATACGTCTTTTCTTTTCGCTCTTTTTCTTTTTAATGAGAGTTTAAATGGAATACGTTGCAACGCGAATCGCCGATGAATAAATTATACGATTGAAACAAATACTTGCTTCCCATTTCCTCGTCTAATTGGTTGCAAATTTTGTATAACGGCAGTGAATCGAGCCGAATGCGCGAAAATGCGAAGTTAATCGATCGACGTTCGAGAGAGTTTTCTTCTCACTCGCTCGTCGATATCGAAGAGAAAGGCGCGTGAAAAATTAAGGGGTAAAAAATGAATGCAAACGTTTGCCGATTTTATCGCTCGATTCGATAAATACCGACGGCGCGAGCGTGTCTTTGTTCCGTCGCTCGAGTTCGTTGTTTGACGAGGCGAAACCGGAGCGTCCGACGCGCTGCCATGCTCGTGTTACGTATGTATATCGTGGATACACATTACGTCGGCATGAAACTTCTCGTCATCGAATCGAGCACACGCGACGGACCGGGTGTGACGAGATTAATGAGTTCCAGCGTTCAACGTCTCCTAATTATCGTCGTTGTGTTTATATCGTCTGTACAAACGTACGTACACACGCGACGAAAAGAAAATATTAAAGTGCCAGTCTATCGTGCAATCTTCTTCAAAAACGATCGATACGAGACACACTTTTTCTAAGTAATTACAATTCTACAAGTAGGAAATAGATTCATATCTACGTTTCTTATGAAAATTGGATCGATGAAAAAACATTCATTAAGATTGAACGAAACGCTGAAACGTACGAACGTTTAAGTGATCATTTATCGATCGTTTCATCGTTCAATTATTTTTTCCATCGCGAATTACGACTTATTATTCATAAATTCCTTTATCCATGATGATTTTTTAACGATTACTGCAAATTGTATTCGTATTATCGAGATAATGACGAGGGGAAGTACCAAAGGATTGAAAAAAGAAAATCAGTGAACGAGTAAGAGGGAAGGAATCGAAGCGAAACAGTTCGTTCATCGTCAGCCACGTCCACGATCTTAAGAGAGAGAGAGAGAACAGCGGGGGAGTTCTCTTCTTCCCATTTAGCTCGGGTCAGGCTAACCCGCGCGTTCGTCTATATACGTATCTATAGACAACACAGGCGTTGATATTATCTCGGAACTCGGCGAGATCCTGAGCCAAATGCGATTAATAAGGCCGCGAAGAACCGAGAGGCGTTGAATCCTTCGATGGGTTCTGTCGGGGCTCGCGATTTCTTTTTCGGCTCACCGTCCACCTCCTCCAACCCGTATACAAGCTCTCTCCGTCGAGACCTCGAACGGGACTAAGACAAATACACGAAGAGGAAGATTAATGCGACTTTAGCCCGGGCTTCGCCGCTCGATTCTTCTCCTCTCTCATCGTCTCGCGTCTCGTGAGAAAATGCCTTTAAGCAACTTTCCTCGTAGCACTACGGGCGATTTGTTCGATCTTTCACAGTTGTTGTTTTTTCTTTCATCCGCGTTTGAAAAGTACGATGCGACGGGGCGGCACGACGAGCGCGTGTCGATCATGAAAATTCATTAGCGAAACGCGAAAATTGTAAAGAAAAAAAAATAATAAGATAATTTTCGTACGAACGTTTTTGTTTTCTTTCGCATAGACAAACTTTATTCCTGTGAAAAGAGAAGTAAATTTTTGTTTGCCCCGAAGTATTTAAAGTGTCTCGAAATATCGAGAAAATATTGGTTCTTGTGGGAATTTGCGACGGGGGAGTGAGAGAGCGTGGGTGCTCGGGCGATAGAACTGATCCTTCTCTTGCGGCATTTACTCGACGAGCTATCACCATATCGTGGGTAGACTAACTCTCACCCACCAAAGTGGGCGAGAGAACGATCTATACACGTATATATACGACTAGAAACTCATTTGTGGCTGGTTCTCGCGGTCGATGCTCTTTTTTACGTGGCTTGCTCACCGTTTTATATAGCACAGAGGACTCACGTAGTAAACCGACGGATCGCGGTGTCCGATTGGTTGGCCCACGATTCTAAAAACCGATGTCATATCTCCTGGCTTATTTATTTCACCGACCAGAGTATTATTTCACGTAACAGAGCGAGGATATTATTATAATCGACTAATTTGAATGATTTTGTTTTTGGTTACATTGCAGACTCGTAGTCGGCGTGACATGGATGTGAGTTTCACAAACGTGTTGGAGGGGGCACGTCAGTACTTCCAGGGACTGCCTGTGCCAAGTACTTCCGGTACGTCGGGTTCGACGACGACGACGACAACGACGACCGCACCACCGACACCGCCACCTCCGTTGCCCCCGCCAACGTCGTCCTCATCGTCGTCGTCGTCGTCCTCCTCCTCCTCGTTATTACCGGAAAATCACGCGATTCCAACACCCTCGTACGACAATGGCCAAGCTTTGTCGACGAATAAAATCGGCTGTTCCTTGTCATCGCCAACGTCATCATCGTCTTCGACGACGACGACGACGACGGCGCCATCGTTGCTTCTCCGACGTTCGTCCGTTGACAACGATAAACAGCATCGAGATCTCGACGAGACGGGTAGCTCTTACTGGAACACCGGTGGGGTAGGTATTCGCTCGATCGTCGAACCTTACGCCCCTCAGCCAACGAGAGTCGAGGTACCGGACACGAGGCCACCGGAATCTTCCGACGAGGCTAATTCAACGACCAGCGCGTGTCACAGTCTGACGGAGATGCAAACGTCCATTCAACAACGTCAGAACGCTGAGAAACATCAGCAACAAACTTTATTAGGAGGAGCCGCGACGACGATCGACGGTGGTTACGCGAATCTCGCGATATCGCGACACTCGCCTCAATTGCATCAGATGCAACCGGCACCTAAGCAAACCCAACCACCGACGCCGATTTATCAACAATTAAACACTATAACGAGACCAACTTCGTCGTCTTCGACCTCCTCGTCGTCTTACACGACGAACGAAATTTCAAATACTCACACGACGTATCAGGGACCCGAGAGCCGAGTGTCAACGGTACCGATCGTAGCTGCTCAGAGAACACAGTATTATCCGCGTTATCATCATCCGGACATCACGAAAAGCACACCCGTACCGTTCACTCAGGGCTCGATTTATCAATCCGCGCCACCTCCCTCGGCCACCTCGCCAACGTTGACCCATCAGCAAACAGCGATAAGGCCGAGCACCCACGAAACGAACAATTCGATGTCGGTCTCTAATCAGAACAGCAGTAATAATAATAACAATAATAATACAAGTAGTACTAATAACGGTAATAGTAATAACAGTGGTAATCCACTGGATCATCAGCGTCAACAGCGAGTAACTAACTCCTCGAGTTATCCGTCTGCGTTGCCAGTGGCTAATCATGCCGGACCAACGAGCGTTTATCCGCTTCCAGTATCGAATCAGAATACCGGCAATTATCGCGTCAGTGGTAATCATCAGCAGCAGCAGCCACAGCAGCAGCAGCAGCAGCAGCAGCAGCAGCAGCAGCAGCAGCAGCAGCACTGTAGATCGTCGATAGTCCCAACGAATCAGCACAACAGCCATCGTCCGCAGCAACCGCAGCTGGCTCCGTTACATCACTCGGGAACCGATGCCTCCAGTCTGAATAATACCACGATCGTTCCATCATCGGGCGCATCAACGTCCGCAAATCCGTGCAGTCCGCGTTACGGCAATCCCTCGGGTCACATTCCTTCGTCTCACAATCATCCGGGGCACATTCCGTCACCCCATCTGCCGGTCGGAACGTTGCCGTTGTCGGGCTCCGCCTCGTCTTCGACACCGATGCATCCAATGACTCAGCAAACCTCGCAGAATCAACAACATCCTCAGCATCAGCATCAATACCCGCATCATCAACATCCTAGTCGAATCGGTGCTAACGTCGGTACGTCGCACGGTATGAATCCCACTTCTTATCCGAGCAGAGTCATAAATCCGTACATCACCGGATCGCCGACTTGTCACGCGTCGATGATGGGCACGCAGCAAATGTTACGGCCACCTTCGTCATCGTCCGCGTCCATGTCAGCTTCCACGTCCGCTCCGTCTTCGTCGTCCTCCGCTTATCCAAGTACGAGCGGACCGCACGAGCAAAATCATCACGCTAATCCAACCACCCAGAGACAATCGCCTCATGTTCCTACGATGCACAATCCTCACGTTGTCTCGCCACATCATACACCCTCGCCCCATCATACACCCTCGCCCCATCACACACCTTCTCCCCATCACACGACACCCTCGCCCCATCATCACGCTCCCTCGCCTCACAGTGTACCCAATTTTCAATCTCAATCGCCTTCCTATCCGCCACCACCTTCGACCGGCCAACAACGGCAACCACCACCACCCCCGAATTCCTACAACGTTCCGACACCGGCGCAACAGTATCGTCCGGCTACGAGTTATTCGAGTCCGTATCAAACCGCGTCTCATCATCATCAGTCTTCGTACCATTCCTTCCAGAAGAGTGGCCAACAGCCTCCTCAGGGTGCTTTTTACTCACAACCGTTGTCGGGACGTTCCCAGTATGGGCAAATGCCTTCTGGTCCGGGTCAAAATTCGTCGATGAACTCGGTCATCGGCAACAGCGTTAACGACAGTGCCAATAGCGTCAATGGCTCGTCGTATCAAGCAACCGGACAGAATAAAATCGCGGCTTACAACGGTTCGGAACCAAAGAGACCCGGCGCACCGAATCAAGTATCGTCCTACAGTCCGTACAGAATGGAACAAGTCAATGCACCAAGAGCGACCAGTGGCAATACCCACAATCTGCCGCCTATAGCTTCCGTTTCTTCTTATCACTCGAACAGAGGAGCGCGCGACAGTGCCAAGGCTTTGACGAACAATCGACAGAGAAGTCACTTGAGCAACGGTCCGGTTCCGGGCAATTCCATCGTCGCTGTGTCCTCGGCTTCGCAACAGATTCCGATGCCACCACGCGTCTCGGAATATACTCTCGGTACACCGACGGTAAATCACGCGTCCATGCCATCCAACGAGAGAATCGGGGCAGGCGGAATTTCGAGATATTCCGGACAGCAGAGTTATCCAACCTATGCCACGACCATAGCGCCGAGTCATCACGGGAATAATTCTTCGAGCAGCACGACCGTGACGTCTCTCGGTCACGGTACGACGAGATTAAGCGGGCCTACGCCCGTAACGATCAACAATCGTCCGTCTTCCGATCTGTCGAATCGATCGGGTTCTTATCCATTGCAACGCGTCAACGAAAACAGTTACGCTTACAAAGATTACGCTTATGGAAATGCTCAGCCGTCCGGTCAATCGAGCCAGCCCAGTTCGGTCGCTACCGCGTTGCCCTCGATACAGCCCTCGTCCCAGTTGAACGGCACGCCTATCAGGAAGAGAGAATCTCCTCTCGATCTTTCGGTCAAGACGATCAAGACACCCGCCGATTCTACGGCGCGCGACGATCTCGACACGTGTGCCATCGACAAACACGTCAGCAGTACGAACACGATGGCTTGTCCGAGGACCAATGGCTCGCGAGCCATGCTACCACCGTCGGTTCATCCACCAAATGCAGCCTCTTACCTGACCTACGATTCGAGAAATTCCAACGGCACGAGAAACCCCATGAACTCTTGCCTCAGAGCATCGACCCCTCAAACAGTTTGCGCCCCGAAAGTCGATTTTTTGCCGGATTTTAACTCAACGCCGCTAAGAAATCATCATCATCATCAACCGGCTGGTCCACCACCCGGTCATCCGGAGAACGCTGTGAGAAGAGGTGACTCGCGTCAATTGTTCCAGCCGACTCATCAAACCAATGCGAATCCTCTGCCGCACATGTCGACGTTTAAAAAGACTTCACTGCCCTCGACGCCGGTCTACGACAGTAAAAACCCTTCCACGTCGTATTCAACGATCAACGATGCGCCGACCGCTCCGAGACCGACCTCGCAGAGATACCCGACTCAGGTAGATCCGACGAGAACCGCGGCCACGGCACTGCCAATTCAAGAATATCCACCGGATCCGAGCAAGTATTATCACCACGAGGGCAGAAGCAAATTTCCACAAATTTCACCGTCGTCCTCGTCCTCGTCCTCGACGTCATCGTCCTCGTCGCAACAAGCGAGAGATCGACCTGGCGCGAAACGTCCTGCCGACCCACTTTATCCGGGGACCGCGACTGTTCCCAACAAACAGCCACGATTAGATACCTGGAGGTTGGCTATCGACAAGCAAATACAGCAGAAATTGTCCACGGCCAAGGCTCTGCACGAAAAGAGACAGGAGATGAATATGCCATTGCCAAACGGTACTTTGATCAACTCGGGTTCTTACAATCAAAGAACGGATAATACGTCTTGCCCGGCCGAAACAAATCGATACCAAGCATACTGTGATAAGAGAACTTACTCGGACTCCGTCATACCCGTTAGTCCAACCTCGTACAATCATCCGGTCTCGAAGACCACCGCTGGCCATCCGATGCCACAGCCCTCGGGTAGTCAAACGTCTTACCCCGGATACAGGCACGGTCAAAGAACTCAATATGCACCCGGTCCGGGCGTCCCGCCTCTCGATCAACCGAGCAACACTGGTGCTGACAAGAGGGTACTCAGCCTTTTGAGAAATAGCCTCGAGAACAAACAACAGAGAGAAGAACAGCTCAACAGTCAACAGCCGATACTGGTCAATCACAGTCAGCAGAGTTTTCAGAACAAGGTAAGGAATAATTGTGATTTTACAAGACAAATCTACTTTCACTTTAATTTCCGTACGACCATTTCCATAAATTTATCAATATCCAATATTTTGGAAACGTATCGGATCAAGCTTTCGTCGATCAGAAAAATATTTGGTATTCATACGTTTGCCTTTTCGCTATCATTCAAGGTTGTCGCTCCTGTAGAGCCAAAGTCCAATATTGGCAGGCACAATTTGTCGCCATTCACGGCTGCGAGTTTGCTCGAGCGTAACAGCAATACACCGCCTCATTACAAGTTCCATGTACCACGAGCTGTAGACTCGATTACTCAAGAGACTCCGCGCAGTTTGTACGGTTCACGGGTTAATTCGTCGGCAACGCTTCCCGGCAAGGAAGCGCTTCTTGGACCCCGCGGTATCGATAATCAGATACATCGCGACAAAGACGATGGCCTGGCTGCGATGATTGCGGCAAAAATACGAACGAAGGCTGAATTAAAGCAGGTTAGTGTTTGGATTTAATAAGAAATAATAATTAATGCGATCGTCAACGACCGCGACTTGTTTTAATCTTTTTTTTTATCGATTTTTGCCCAGGTCTGTTCCGGTCAATTTGTAAACAAGCCAACATCCGTACCGTCCCAAGAAGTATCCGCTACACCTACCGGTGAGTTTGGCACTTTTTTAAATATCACATTGTTGGGTGTATCACCTTTGCAATCAATGAAACTAATCGACATCGATTAATTCGACAATTTCAGAGCTGGAAGGTTCGGCTTCGACGTCAACACCCCAATCGGCTGGTTCATCGGCTGGAAGTCCACCGAAATTGACGCGCGAGAAAAGTGCGTGCGTACCACCGAGAAGACGATTGTTTTCTCGAAACGAGGAAGAGAGTCTGCCCGTAGCCGCGACGATACCAGCTCCAGCACCTATAATACCCGAGGCTTCTACGGTGCCCGCGCGAGCAAGCGGATTTCGAAGTTCCTCGGAGACGTCGGTGTTCGATTTTCGTGAGAGCGATTCAGAGGGTGAAATGCCGGTACTCGAACGTCAAACGCTGGAAGAGATGAGAAGAGACAGAAAACAATTGTCGAAAGTTCAACCACCCGTACCTCTGAACGATGCTATGTGCATAGGAATGACGTCGTCGACGGATCTCGTGAAAATCGAGCTAAAGGTATATTTTCCAACGATCGTTTGTATTCAATTTTTATTTTTCTCGAGCTTCGTTTTAATATATGTGTGTATTTTTTTCTTCTTCCTGTCTCATACAGGAAAACGACAAGATAACCGAGCTAGATCCATTTTGGACCGCAACCTGTGATAAATTTATGGAACAGCTGCGCGGCGGTGATTCCGTAAAGAAACGTGGCAGAAAGAAGAAATCTGGCGAGGTGTCCAAGCCCGACGAACCGGAAGACGAGAGCAAGGATGCCACTACGCGAGAACCGGAGATAGAAATAAAGCCCGAAGATATAAAACAAGAGATCATAGAAGTCGATCCACCGCATATTATCACGCCGGAGGAACTCACCGAATCCACGAAAGATAATGAAATTTCCGTGGAAGTGAAGAACGAGCCGAAAAGAAAAATGACCGTAAAAGAGGAAGCGAAGGAGGAGGAACAGGACGAGGCTGACAAGAATTCAGGCGAGGATTCCGACGAGCAACCGCTGATAAAACGTGCGGCAAAGAAAAAGTACAAGAAGGAGGACAGCGATTGCGACGAAGAGATCGTATGTCGAAAACGACGAGTACGTCGAGGTAGTAGAATAAAGTTGGAATCGTCAAGTGGTAGCGACTCGTCGAGCGACGATGAGAGTGACGCTAGTACACGTTTTGCTCACGGTTCTTCGGTCGCTCATCGTTTGAGAGCGAGAAAACGTTCCGCGACGAGTACGGCCGCCGAGAACGAGGGTATGAAATTACGCTCGAGGGATACAACTCCCCATAAAGTCAAGCAAGACAAGGACAGCAAAGGAAGTCCGACGAAAGGACCCGCTGCGACACAGAAACCAAAGCCAAAACCATTGTTTGGCGACGGAAGCGACTTCAGGCCTGGATGGGAGGCAGAAGTTTACGTGTACAAAAAATCATTGAGAATGCCACCGCGTTTGATCACGGTATCGAAACCTTCGCGATTTCACAGGCTTTCAACATCGTTGCCGGACCTGGACCCTGGCTCGCCAGCGTTATCCGTATCAATGGACAGCTCCGACGTTTGCCTTGGCAGAAAACGCAATGTCGACAGCGACGTCGAGTCTAACTACAGCTTTAGCATAACCGGACTCGGTGCTGGCAGCAAGATCGACGACGAGGAGGCGACGTCATCGACGACCGTGTCTTGTCCACCGAAAACGAGCTCGCGTCAGAACAACAAATCGGAGAGCAACTCGATCGTCGATCTACTGGCGCGCAAGGTCGGCACGGGCAAGAAGGATCAGAAGAAAAAATTATCGAAGGAAAAAGAAAAATTGGAGAAAGGTAGTAAAATTTTGCCGAAAGGGACGAACGAGCCGGAACTTTTACCAACGCCGAACTTGACGCCTCTCGTATCTAACGAGACCTCGCCAAAAACCAAGGGCAAAACCCCGGTTAAGAGTAATAAATCGACGAAACCGATAAATGTTACGGACTCGTATCTTCTCGGTTATTTCCGGAAGGAGACGGTCAACAATTTCCGTAATACATTCAAGAACAATCACGCTTTGCCCAATGAGTTTTCTACGTTTGTTCTCAAGAGCCGAACGCGTACGGAAACGAGGGTATTGAAGAAACAAGCTACGATACGCGAGGTATTTGGCGAGGAAAGGCCAGCCTCGGCACCACCGATGCAAAATCACGCCGGTGACACGTCGCAGGATGACGATTCCCAGAACGAGGCTCGTGAAAATTTACTCGGACGAACGAGAAAGCTGAAACAAAAAGTTGTTTCCCGACTGAGAAACGTCGGTATACTGCGCAGTCATAAAGCCATTATGAATTCTAAGCGTCATCTTCTTACTGCCAAGAAACGAAAAGATTTGATAAAGTCACTAGCTCAGAAGAAACTCGAGAATATGAAGAAGGAAGTCGAGGAGGAGGCCGCTACTCCGGAAGAAGACGATGAGGATCAAGAGGAGGATGAAGAGGAGACGGAGATTAACGAGCCGGAGGCTGACAATAATGATGAGACGGAGATACCCAGTAAGAAGAAACTCAAGTTGAGAACCGGAAGACGAAAATTCCGCTCGGGTTTCGATTACATTAGGAAGAAGAAAAAACCGCTGAAAAAAGACGAGACGATACCTAAGGAACGAAAGAGAGTAAGTTAATCCTATGAATCGTATAAAATTGCTCTTACATCGTGAATTAAACGTAATAAATGCTAAATTTCTGTTCTTCCTAATTCTACAGGTAATAATAACGCGACCGAATGCCGAATGCGTCGCGGATATTCAGTCGGAAATTCGTACTTGGGTCATCAAGAAAGGTGTGGGCGAAACTATTTTGCATCGGGCCGCGAGACTTGGTTACACGGTTAGTATCTAAACCTTTGACGAATGTACCCTCGACGTACGTGATTTTTTATGATAATATCTATTTCTTTGCTTTTGGTAATTTTAGGACGTTACTGCCTATTGCTTGGAAAAGCTAAGCAGCGCTCCAAGTCCAAAAGACAATGCTGGTTATACTCCACTTCACGAGGCATGCTCGAGAGGTCATCTGGAAATCGCGAAACTTCTACTCGCTTACGGTGCCAATGCGAGTGAGAGCGCGAATGGCGGCATAAGGTACATATGCATGCACACATAGCAAACCCTTTTAAGGCCATGTGAAACGGACTCGATCAGATAAAAAAAAGAGGTTGACAATACTATTTAGAGAAAATTGAGGTCGCGAAATAAATGAAATTCCACCCATTCGTGTAGAGGGATTTCAGATTTTCCTCAATTAGCAACTCTCTCGCAGCACCATTATTTCACACGTTGCACGTTATGTCTCTTACACTTTGTAGGTGTTCACGTGGTTTAAATGGCCATATAATAATTTCATGATTATAAGAATTTTCAATATTGTGATATAAATTTTCGTGTTATCAGGCCTCTTCACGAAGCAGCGGAGAACGGTGCTACGGAACTCGTGAGACTACTTCTGTCATACGGTGCTGATCCGTTGCTCGCTACATACTCTGGCCAAACACCTTTAATGTTAGCAGTCGACACGGACGCTTATACGATTCTCGAACAGCATTTGAACGATGTTCAAGGGCGACCGAACATTCCGTGGAGCTTCGGTGGTCCTTCGACGATCTTTGGTACGTGTAAATTTTACGTTATGTTTTTTTGCAAAAATTAGAATCGAACGATCAAGGAAAATGAAGAGTACAAAATAATTCACATCCCACAGATCCAGAAGAAACGGGTTATAATCCGTTAGAGAATCCCCCCATCGGTTGTCCGGAGCCTGAACTTGAGGAAATAGAGATGGAAGTTAGCGACACGAATCTACCGGTTCTGTTCACTCTTGTGAATGATTCCGACAAATGGGTACTACTTCAAGATCTCATGACTGCGCTAAGAGTCAAGAGCCGAGACGCGCTTCTGCGACAAGTTAACCCGAAAGCTCCTTCAGGCCCGCCTTCCGTAGCGCATCGCGAAGTCATGAGAGAGCTCAAGCTTCACGATTTTCTGGAACAATCGCGCTGCTGTCACTTGCTTAGCGGCGGTGAAAGAATCAATGTGCGCGGTTCTAAAGTAACGTTAATTAAGTACAATGACAAAGTAAGATCACTGCTGAATGTCGAGAGGGTTGTTATTAATTTGAGGTGACATGAGGAGTCACTGGAGAGTACGGCTCTTCAGAGTACAAAACCCTCTACGTCCATCTCCATCAAGACACAAAAAATTGAAAAACGTAATAACGCATCCCGTGGTATCCTCAAGCAAGATAGAAAATTGAGAAAACGACAGATTGTCGGCAATAAAAATGCGGAATGAGCCAACGAAATGAATCGGGGAAAAACATAGGAAATTTCAATCGAACTGACGCGTTACGTGTCGATTATTGAAACGAGAAAAAGCCACAGTGCTCGAATGCGGCTATCGGTGCATATAAAGTGATTCGCGATAATCCAGATGGTGCAATTGAAATTAGAACAATGGACATACGTGAGGATAGCTTTTACACGGGGAACAGTAAGGAATAATAAAGCAGCGATCTGTGACATTATATTAGAGTATTTATTCGAGATATTATATATATATACGTATGCATATATATGCATATATATATGTATGTGTTTGTATATGTATATGTACATGTATATCCGTAGAACAATGATGTATTATTAACAAGTTGGCAACAACGCCGGCTCGTTAAATAGGATCTTAATGTAGCGCTTTTAGAATGAAACTGCCGCTATGACAATAGAAAATTGAATCGAAGCATTGTTTCCGAAAGAGCGCAAATGTGCCGCAATGAGGGCTATCGCTTTTTTTTACATTGATCGAGGTGGACAAAAAGAGGAACGAGATTAACTTGATTTTTCGTTATAATGATCTTCTTAAATTGTACGTGATAATAAGAGAGGATCGTTGTTCCGTGCAAGTTTTCAGCGCATAAGCCACGAGCTCGATACAGCTCGATATATTGTACCGGAGTCAGAACAGTTTTTGTTGAATACCCGAAAGAAATTCGATTATGTTTGAAATGTGCAGAAGAGCCTGTGGCGAAATATAAGACTGTGTTAATCAGCACCACCATGTTACCACTTCTTTATATATATATATATATATGTATAAATATATATATATATATTTTTTTTATTGCCGATTTCGGATAAAGAAAAACATTATAGATCGGACTGTAAATACTTATTTTGCTTAGAGGAAAGAAGTTACAAGTTGGGAAGTGCAATTTGGGAAAGTTTTTTTTCCGGTGCTGTAACTACGCTGGGCAAAACGTACTCGTTGCAATTGAAAAACGTTGGGGGGGGGGGAGTAGAGTCGCTATCGACGATCCCGGTGATTATTATGAACGAGTAATATTCATTGTGCAATAACGTATGCAAACATTATATTGGTTGGTCAAATATTGATCGCGATTATCACACGGTCTTGCGAGTCGTTAAGTCATTATTCTGTGACAAATTAAAGTGAGAAGCCCAACGTGAAACAAAGACACACGAAGTATTTTATAGTAGGCAACTTTAAAAATTGTAAAAATATTTTTTTTCTTTCAATATTCCATTGATTCGTTCTCGCCGCAAAACCTAATCTACGTACTTATTCTTTCAAGATGGGAAAGCACAGTAGTAGTAAATAGGAAACCGTGTTAAATATCGTTAGCATTAATGCGTGTTAAACATTATGGAGGATGATCCTTCTCAAGCTTACATATTACCACTGCTACTATTACAACAATAAAATATACGAACTATTATTGTTAAGAAACTATTATGATTAATTATAATTCTATTATCATTAACTACCATTATGCAGTAATTTGTATGCTCTATACAGATTTCAATCGTTATAATCAGTCTCAGGGAAATCGATGTGTAATTTCCATTACGTACATGTTTATGCATATACATATACATACATATATACATATGTATATATATATATATATATATATATATATATATATATATATATATATATGCATGTGTATGTGTGTGTGTATGTATGGGTTTGTGTCTGTATAATCTATGACAGAAGTGCACCAGCATTGGTCGTCAGCCTATTAATTGTGTATGGAATATTGTATCAATGTAGCTAGTTAAATCTCTTCCAATATGCCAGCTGATACTTATATCCAGCGCACGTTTATTTTGTTTGTTTCGAGGCTGATCCTTATCAAATTCTGACAGACGACTGTTGAGGGATTGTACGTGTATATATCGACTATTTTATATAACGTAATGTAAAGACGATTTAGGGACTTTCCCATGCAGCGATTCTACGATCTTATGTAATTAAACGTGTATGTATATTATATGTATATTAAAAAAAAAACACCGCAGGATAATGTAACTAGGTAAACGCATATTTGTTCATTTGGAGCCTGCTGTTGTCTGTATGTAGAAGTGTGACGGTGTTGCATAGTTTAATATAACATGGTAAATGTATTAGGTAACACCATCATTTTATCGCGTTTATGTAAATATTACAACAAAGTATAATTACTATATTAACATCTGCTTTTTTTAAATGTACTATACATATATAATAGTCGATGTACATTTTCTTAAGCGTAACTTTTCTCCTCATATTTATAGATTCAAGAAACTTCTAAATGTGTTATAACGCTACCGCTTTATGAAACGACAAGAAGAACAAAAAACGGAATGATATATGGACAAAAGAAGTATATATATTTTATTTCATAAGTTTAGTTCGAAATAATGTATTGAGGGGAGGAATACAAATTAGAGTTTCTCTGTGATTTGTAAAAAAAAAAGGATAAAAAACCAATGGAATTAAAATACAATTATCATTTTCATTATTGTGTATGTGTTCCTGACAAAGCTTCTCACAAGGTAAAACAGAAGATGATTCCAGTTTTCGTTACTTTTTTAGGCATCTTCGCAGAATCTGCTCCGTTTGCTTCGAATTACACGTCGACACACACGTGTCATGTACGACAAAGTTTTGTGTTAACTTTCAGGCATTATTCCCCATCACATTTTTTATTTCTGTTTGGGTTTGTTTTGTTGCTATTTGTCCATTAACCCTTTCGAGCCGATTCGTACTCATATGTACCGCCAGTCTTTTGAAAAACCGTCTTGAAAGGGTTAAAAAGTGAATAACGGGAACGTTTTTCGTGCTTGTCACCGACAAATTCAACCAAGTGGATGCACCTGGCTTCTTAGTTTTTCACGATGTCAAAATTTTCAAACATCCAAACATAATGAAGCCGGATCAATTAATCGTTAAAATAAAAATCGCAGGTACTATCTTCGGGGGGTAACGTGGATCATCGGCTATCTCGTACGGGCAATATAGATTTCTAAATATCTCAGCTGTTCAATATGGATGACGGAAGGCCTCAATGCGATAGTATGCATCACGTGACATGTTGGCGAACCATGTAACGTCGTTGTTGCGCCACGTGAAGTTTTTGTTATGTGCAACAAAACAATCTAACGTATAATACTAAATGAAAATTCAAATTATTGACCGCTGCAACGAAGCTTTGCACATTGTCACAACATCAACAAAATTTGAAGATTACTGTACACTCTAGTCACTTGGTTTTCGGCTGTTATTGTCGATCGTAGTAACCTCAATATGCCGGGAAATCTGATTTCTTTATTGGTCTTGATGGGTTGCACTGTCAACCTCTTAGCGAATATCGACAAAAACGACAGTACTTTTGTGCTCACTCGCGAATGGCAAACGGTGAAAAAAGGTGAGTCGTATTGTTAGACTATTCTTTCGTAATACGATCCGCAATTGTCGGATAGGATTTATAATAAGTGCACAAAATTAAATCTAAATTCGAGACACTAGCGATTCTACTATAAAAACGTAAATCTACTTATAATGACAAAATCATTAGATGAAGTAACTCTAACTCGTGTGTTTCCATATACACGAACTTCTGTATCAATAGCCACATCGAATGCTATGTAATCTAATTGCACAATTCCAGGTCAGCCTATTCCGAGTGGTGTATTCCACATTAGACACAATTTTCAAACGGGATTAACAGAAGTTAAATTATTAGACCAGGAATCTAAAAATGATTCAGGAGATGACGAATCGAATTTGCATGAAACATCTTTAACGTTACATCCTGACAAATCCCTTGATAGCTCGGAGGAAGACATTGTAACCAGTAATGATAAAAAACATGCGGATGATATGAAAATATCACTGGAAGAGCTTAAAGCCAGATTGAAGAAAATTAAATTGTTAGACATCAACTTACAGCCTAGCTTAAATGTATGTACATGAACTACTGTAACTTTTCTGATACAGAGCAGTTCGTAAGAATTATTACGCTGTGTTCACGATTGAGGTTATCCATTTGCTCTTTTCTCGCATCGAAACACATATTTACGTATCTTTTTCAGGATCAACAGTCCGATACTGAATCCAAAGAGCGTCTGAAACGCTACATGAATTTGAAAAATGAATTCAAAGCCCTAGAGGTCAATGTGACTACGGATGCAGAAATGCTGGCGAATTTTTTTCAAAGATTCGAGAAATACAAAGACTCGGTTGCTACGGAATATCTCACCGCTTCAGCGGCAGAAGATGTTCTGCAAGTTTTAAACGAATTGGAATATTTGCTTCATCAAATAGATAATGCCCAGACATTTGCCGAGATGGGAGGGTTAGTATGCTCATAGACAACACAAAAGCAATTAAACTAGCCCTCGATCGTTTTAATAACCCAACATTTATTTCCAGTATGGCTAAGATCGTGTCGCCATGTTTTAACACCACTAACGACGAAATAAAAGCCGAAGCGCTGCGGGTATTGGGCACAGCCGTTCAATCAAATCCCAAGGTTCAGGCCAAAGCTCTGGAACACGATTTTGTCCAGAAATTATTGCACATATTGGCCATTAACAACAAAGTGACGATACAATCACGATGTCTCTTTGCACTCAGTGCTCTTATTCGTCAATATCCACCGGCTCAAAAAGCTTTTATAGATCACGGGGGTTTGGAAATTTTCGGCAATATTCTTGAGGACGGTTACTTGCAGACACAATCAAGGGTTATGAGTCTGATCAACGATCTCGTCATGGAAAGAAGAGATCTGAACAAGATCGATGACGAGGTGTTGCATCAACGGAAAATATATGAATATATGCTTACCGATTTCGAACAAAAAATATTGCTTCACGATTATTGCAAACACTTGGTTAATCTAATGATCAAGAGTTTCAGTAACGAGGCTTTTGGCGATTCGAATATGGAGGATTACGATTTTCTCGCTGTCACACTCGACAATATGATCATACTTGATTCTATCTGCAAACGCGATAGGCACGAATCCGAAAAACATTCACTTCTTATCGTTATAAATGAGGCTCTACGTCATTACGAGAGTGTTAAAGACGCATCGTCCGCCGACGACGATTATTCATTCAGCCATCTTGTCGCGTTATTAATCAAATTGAGAATGCAATTGACAACGTTCGAAGAAACACACGACGAATTGTAGAGATGTTAAATACGTTCGGCCAAAGATGTAGTGATCGTCCCATAGTTTTGTTCACGATAATCTTCCAAACCATTTGCACTCACTTTTACTTTCTTTGTAATCCAAAATTCAAGAAGATTCCAGTTTTGCGGTCTAGTCAAAAGCATACAGCAGTTTGAAGACAACACATTTTGTTGCCGTTTTCGCCAGCCTGTGAGTGTGACGAGGGTAGAAAGGTCGGACAAAAGGCCTAGTCCATATCTGTGATGACATCATTAGTCAGTTATATAGTACACCTCACGCCTTTTTTTTGTATGTTTCAATATTGTTTCGTTAAGGGAATTGAACGATTAGTAAGCTTTTGTCAAGCTTGTGTACATAAATTCACCATTTTCTTATACCTTTGAGTAAACCGTATACCTGGAATCTCTTTTGAAGATACGGTTTGTCTGACTCATTGTCTATTGATATTATGTACAGTGTATTATACAAAGAAAACAATATCGAATGATTGTCGTGATGTTCGTTTGGAGGGGTAGTAGGATATTATTACGAGAGATTTCGACTGCCAAAGTGCGCACACTATGAAATAAATAACATTCTTTATAAGTCACATAATCATTTTTATTTACAAATTCGTCGTTCACTTCGCTGGAGTAGTCTTAATAGGAAATGTGAGAAAAAACAAAAAATAACGGCGCAATGAAAATCCGCCTTTCACAAACCTGGACTCTATTTACAAATGCCACGATATGGCACGCCAGATTTACATCTTAATGTAGAAAAAGAAACGAAAAGATCCTGATCTCGACAAGTTCAATAGAGAGTTTACTTTTAATTTCGAATATATCGCGTGCACGGAGTCAAAGGAGTAGTGAGTTCGAACTTTTTATTACAAAATAGAAATAAAAAAACTTTTGTTTTTTTTTTACACGACTGACGCATATGGTGAATATTTCCTTTCATTATCAAACCCATTTCCACGATTGCCAATGTATACAAACTTAATGTTAATCGAATCGATTTTACGGAATCTGATGCAACGATTTAGTATAATAATACTGTCTCACTATAGAATATAATCTTCAATTGTTTTCTTTAGTTGTACGTTATATCACGAGGAAGCAATGTCTTTAGTACCAGATCGTAATTCGCGACTACAATTTCGTATGAAAGGAAACAATCCGCACATAATCCTGCCGTACATAATTTATATTCATTAATGACCGATAACAATGCTCTTCCGGATCGTACGAAAAATAATTATCTCCGAAGACAAGGGACTGACCCGATCGCAAAGTTTGGTTCATTAATTTTGTTTGTTCATTATTCGTATGTTTACTTTTCGCCTCGAGTTACATATACGCGAAAGGTGGAAAGTTGACTCGGTTAATACGCACGTTGATTCTGGCGATAAAAATCCTCTGTGCGATGTGTAATGAAAGAAATATATACGCTCTCATTATGCGAGCCTCTGCTATATATATATAGGAAAGAAACAAAGGTACATCGCAATCGAGTGATTCATCGTAGTCACGAGAAAAAGTGAGTGCGAAACCCTTCAAACTTTGAACACGGCAATGAACTAAAGAAAGATCTCTCGTATAATCAATTAACGATAACGCTGAATCCAACGTGTAACAAGTTCGTTCAGTCACAATCTCGTACTCTCGCTTTGTCAAGCTCGAAAACTTTGTTTTGTTCCGCGGCAACAGTGCCAGAATGAATTGATTCTGCACGTTCGTTTTGTATATCTCTACTGTTCCATAGATATTTACGAGTGGACTTTGGCACTCTCAATCGCACAGAATTGTCAATATCGCCATTACAGTTATACCGCTAAGTAGCGCGCCGAGTTGTTTCATCGATTCCTTCGGATTCGTTTCTTTAAGCAGTTCCGGCAGAACTGTTACCATTCCTATGTGCAAAAAGCCTCCGGCGGTAAACGGCAAGATCCAGCTTGTTCTCGATTCTGGAATAACGGTAAATTTAACGTTATTTAAAAAAATACTCTTCGCCTTTATCCGAAATATTGTTACTTCGTTGTTTTTCTTACCAATTCCACTACCGGAACACAATACAGCGACGAGAGCTCCGAATATTCCACCACTCGCGGTCAAAAGCTGCGCGCGCGCTGCATCCCATCTGTTGAAACCACTTTTGAGTAATATCGCGAAATCCCCGACTTCGTGAGGTATCTCGTGGATGAGTATGGCAAAAGTCGTTAGTGCACCGAGCCTGAATGACACGAGGAATGAACCACCGACCGCAAGACCATGCGTAAAATTGTCTATGCAATTTGCCATTAGATTGAGATAGCCAGTTATGTGTTTGGGCTTTGGTTTAACATTCGCAGATATCTTCGAGGACGTTGTCTCGTCTTTTCTCGTATTTTTCTTCGCATTCTCAATCTCCCAAAATCTTTCGTCCTCGAAGTCGGACGAAACTTTGACGAAGCCGTTGAGTCGTTGAGGTCTGTTGAAAAGTCTATTGTCGCCTTTCTCCGTCGCGTGGCTCTCGTCGACGCCAGATATTTTTTTGATGGAACCGTTCTTCTGTAAACTCGGAGCAATCGTCTGGATCGAATAGCCGTTCTTCGTTTGAGTCGATCGCGATTTAACATTCCCCATCGAGTCTATCTCGTGCGTATTCTTGGAGTATTTGTGCTTAGTGAGAAGATTTTTTGAACCAATACTACCGTTCAACGTCAAACAATTATTATTTTCCAATTCTTTGTGAACGTTATTATTGAAGCACTCTTGACTTTTATCCTTCACGTCGTCAGTCGATTCCTCGAGTTCGTTCACATCCTCCTGTTCGCCATCGCCCTCCCCGATGAACATTTTCTCGGCGATGATGAACACGAGAAAACCGGTCAGGACCCAGAGACCACATGTTATTGGTCGTTGTCCATTGGCATGAGCTGCAAGAAAATAAAAAATTATAATTCGTCATTTTTTCTCTACGATACTTCGAAACTGTAACAAAAAGATTTCGCATTTTTGACAATCTATCCGGCTTGTTCGTTGCAACATGTTACATTACATAATTGACAATTTCATCGATGATACGAAGCTTATACGAGAGAGTTCACAATCATTTGGTTAAATGCAATTTATACTTTGTTCCTATGATAACCTACTTCGTATGAGTTTTGAACTCAGTATCGGATCGCGTGATCCTCTCCCTCTGTGTGCATTTATATATCCTTGAAATTATTCTCAATTACCGGCATTCCCCAATGACTTCGTCACTAAGCTATCTAGTGAAGCTGCTATCGACGAGTATGACCTCTCATCGATTATCATCGATGCGTCGAATTCGTGTCGACCCTCGTCTTAGTTATGAACGATCGATTAATTCTCATAGCGGGAAATGTAATTTGCAATTCGTTGCATTTATGCATAGTGTTTCTAAAACCCTTGTCTTCTCATCCCATGATAACAAGCCAAATTTTGTCTAGTATTTTACTAAATTTTAGCAGATTAACTGATCAATACCAATATAAAAATATGTAAAAAAAAACATTCTCTTACGAATTTTACGAATTGTCAAGCTTCGAGTGATTTAATAGATGCAATTATTGATTGTCTGATAATTCTTTTTTTTACAATTTTCCAGAATATCGATGCTGCGATTGTCAATTCGAACTATGCAAATTCAATTCTTCGAGTCTTACAGTCTGTGAACGGTATGTGTATTGAATGATCGAGCCAAAGAGCTCAGTTGTAATCGGTAGCAACTGTTTCACAATGGAGTTCGCGGATGTCGTTTCAGTATCGTTTAAAGTGCTGAGAATTGTCCAGATGGGATTCTCAACGTCCGTTCGACTAAAAGTACGTGTAGGTGTTCACCCGGTAAAGTAGTGTGAGCAACGAGGCGCGTTATACATCTGTTCGACGCGATATAGCGTGGGCGAGTGTTGTACGCTGATACCAAGTGCCACATTGAATCTATATTGTTTCGAAGATATCCCCTTTCCGGGGAAAATCCCCGTTTCGCTGCCGCTGCTCACGCAATCAAAGCAAAGCATCTTTCCTCTCGAGTTTAATCTACTTTTTTTTTATTTTAACCGCGCGTTCTACGTTCCGCGAAACACGTGTCGCCATGGGTGATATAAATAAAAGCTTGAACTTTGATGCCGAGCTAATGTATACATGCATCAGACGGCAGATTAAGATAATTTCACTGCACTCTGTTCTGCGACTTTTGTATTGAGCGATTTTAAAGCTATATCGCCGTTGCATTTTGATTGCACGTTTGATATCGAACGATCCATCATTAAGACGCCGTCTTAGAAATTGCATTTCGAATCTGCAATGATTAGTTATTATGCCATTTACTAGATGCATTCTTTACACGCAAAAAAAAATAGAGAACTTTTTAAAAAGACGGAAGAGCTACGATTTTTCTGATTTTTGTCATCTCCGTGTTTAAATATTCTTCAAACGACTAAAAAAGAAAGAAACAATGACTTCTTTCAATAGTCTCGTCTCGATGGAATGGAACGTCGTACGATGGTATCCTCGGTCGTTTCATGCTCCAGACTTGAATTATTAATGAACGCCTATGTACGTTGAATTATTGATGAACCACAGAGAGATCCGAGTCATAGGTCTCGCTCGAACAAAGTTCTCACCTATGTTCAGTGCCTTGCTTCCCCATGCTTCTGGTAAAAGATGTAGAAAAACGTCACCCAGTAGACCACCGACCGCAAAGCTCAAGAGAACTTTTAGTGTTTCAGCGCCAGCTGAAAGATAAAAAAGAAAAATACGAAATTGTTAATTCCTGTTTGTCGAAGCTTTCGAGTGATAATACAGTTTACGCGTGACAGTTGCGATATCGCCAAATATTAGCGATGGAAAATTATATTTCTCGTTGCTTTATGTGCACGAATATGCTGTTCTCGACTCGAATGTCAACCTATAGCACGTGGCGTCGAAATGTGCGCCGTACGTTACGTTCTACAGCAAAAGTTCGCTCAACCTCTTCGACGTGTCAATGACGAATTGTCGAACTCGTTCATGCGTCAAATTTCAATTTGGCTCTGGCGAATAAACCATCCACTCAGTTTCAGGTTTGTGAAATTCGTTGAAACGCAATGAAGCGAACCGAAGACAATTTCACCCACACATCACGGTGTTCGAGAAGATAAGCGAGGTTATTTACGGTCTCGCAAATTTTCACTCAACACGATACTTTTCATATCGAATTATTGAATGAGAAAATTGTGATCTTCGATTACAAAGGAAGATATGAAATTTTATCGCAGTTGTATGCGCATCGTTGAAGCCGTAACTGTACAACACGTATTTGAGGTTAAACAAGAAGAACAGGAGAACCGGATGTCAGTGTGTTAGTAAGATGGACGGACGTCGACGCACCTTATCGACGAAGGTTAGCGAACTCGTTTTCTTTGTTGTCGAACTCTCATCGCGCGCTGCGTAAATATATAAATGCATTATGCGCGTTTTGCTCGATGGTGCAATGGTACGATTTTTATTCGTCACGATATCTTCGTCATCGATCCACTGTCATTGAGCGAGCGAGCGTATAAATCAAGTTTCACGAAAGCGACGCTATGGTAATGGGCGCGCGCGAGTTGGCGCGTAATCGACCTACGAATTTGCATAACCGGCTTCACATTTACTCGATGGATTCCGTGTCACGGCGAGAATGAAAGGACCGAGATACAGAATAAAAATTAGAGCAGGATTGGAGACACGGTTTTAGGAGGTCGTTATAGTCATTGGCAGTTTGAAAAAAATGGACGTTACAACGGAGAAAAGAGCAAGGTTTATTTGTTTTTTTTTCTTTATTCGAACGGAAGACCATCATTGGATGATTCGTTTTTTACCCGCGAAAATTTTACCGGCTTTCGATTTTAGAGGCAAACATCCGAAGTGTCTTCATACAGGGAGAGAATTTTTGATAATTTAAATATCCGCGTATATCGCTTATTTGGAACATAGGCAATGAATCAGCACGAGGAAACGAGCGATTGTTTTCAACATGCTATGCTTCCACGTATAATGCAGATGCGATCCTCGGAGCATTGCCGGGGATTTCAGCTTTTATCGTTTTGCGCAGTTAAATGAATAATAAAAGATAACATTAGTCGCGTTGGCGTGCACCCGTACTTATGCCAACTCTCGTTGCTGCGATGCGACTCACAGTGAAATTCAAAGAAAGGATATGCGTATGAAATAGATGTTCTATTAATAAATAATGACAATTGCGTCGCGATTATATTCTTTTGTTTTCGCGATGACGGTTAGCTGTTAGAAACACATCGGATGCGTTCCACTCCGGGAAAATCGGACGTCATGCGTAATACTTTCATCGCAGTTTGCATATCGCGTGCGACGCGCAGGATGCGCGCGCACGTACAGTTAAATACGAGTGAAACTTGAGGGAGATGCGATTGTCGGCGAGACGTAAATAAAAGAATTACAATTCTTCCGCACGTGTCGATAACTTTGTTCGATCTTTCGCAATATTCTGACGAGTCGCTGCGATCGATCGATCGACCCAAGATTAATTCTATAGGTATTTTTCCTTTAAGAGTAAGTGTTACAGGCGACGAGCGCTTCGAAAATGCGATCCGTATTTTCTCTGACACTAAGCAACCGATCGCCTTGAAACTTTGAGGGTATCTAGAGAATTATGGCACAAAGTGGCTAAATGTTTTTTTCCCCGTACTTTCTTCGGCACTGAGCAACCGATCGCCTTAAACTTTTGAGAGAATTATGGCAACAATTTTAGAAAAAAACAACTAACCCACTTCTTGCCATAATTCTTTAGATAACCTCAAAATTTTAACGCGATCGGTTGCTCAGTGCCGTAGAAAGTACGGATCGCGTTTTCGAATCGCTCATCGCCTGTAACAGTGACTCTTAAAAAATTGGACTAGAAATAATAATGCCGAATCGTTAACGAGAGGGGAGAAGAGCCACATGGACGATCAGATATCATTCATTGATACGCTATCAATACGTGATCGATTGTGTAATGAAAAAAAAAAAAAAAAAAAAAACGAAAAAAAAAGTATTTTTATTCGAAAGTTTCGAAGGCTTGACCGAGTGCTACGTCGTTGTTCCAATTGTTTCGTTCAATCGTAAATAGAAATGAGAGATTATCGACTTTGAAGAAGAAACGAGCAACCGAGAATAGTTGTCAACAGTTTGGTACGAGGATAATAGGCACGAATTACATTCTCTAATATATATCGAGGCGTGGAACGTAGAACGTACGTCTAAATCATCCCGCGATGTCAGCGAGAGGACACTCGTGTTTGTATTTAACGTTCAAACATTTCCTCGTCGGGCGGGTCATATCGTCGACCCGACGGGAGCTTCGTCGCTTTGGTTCGTACGAACGAGGCAAAACGCGATAATAATCGCTTATGCTTTGGTCTCGCAATGCCCACGTAAGAAAAACCGGAGAAAAAAATGAATAAATTGTGAAATATCATTCGAGACACTCGTGGTAGATCGAAGCGCATTTCCGAACTGACCTAAAGCAACAACGCCGGTAAAAATGGCGTATTCGTCGAACTCTCGAGTCATTGAGTTTTTTCAATTGCAGTGTCGAACGTCGACTTTTGTCCCACCAGGATGAATAAATGATACTTTCGACTTTGAGAAATCCGTTTGAATAACAAAAAATCAGAAGATACGCTGATGTTATCGATAAATGAAAGACAAAAGAACATGTCTTTGTGACGATAATTTAAAAATATAAACCTTTCTGTTACAAGTTTGATTAAGTTTGACCGAGGAAATATTATTTTTGCATCCGGATGTGACTTTATTTTTTTCGAGAACGTGGTGTAAACGTGGAGTTTGGGTATATGTTCAAGATTCGATACCTTGAGTTTTTATCACATCACAATTATCTTTACAATTTTTATCGAGCATTTACCTCCGTTCTTGAGATCGACACCTTCGTCAATAGGAATGACTAGCAACGGTAAAACACCCGATAGGCCGACCATAGCGCTACCGATCAGCGAAAATATCCACGGCTGATACTCGAAGTAATGCGTTAATGCGTTCCATTGCGCCCAAATCTCGTCGGTAGCGAATTCGTAAAGCACTCCAGCGTTGGTACAATTATCCATGCACACACTCGTCGTCGCCATGTTGCGCGTTTTCCGCCCGATGGAGACACTGTCAAGGTTCTTCTGTCAAGGTCCGCTCTCTTGTCTTGTGATTCCTCGTAAATACCGACGTTAATTTTCCGTCGCGCACGTTTTTATACGTCGACGGAACAAAAAAATGTTCCACCCTGCTTATCAACCGGTACTTTATTTAACAGACCACGTATATTCTTTTTACCGGTCGGTTCGATCGACTTTTAGATCGTTACGTGCGGATCTTCTCGCGCATGATCCGATCGTCGAATGTTTCCAATTTTTGCCGAATCAGTATTCTTCAACAGACAATGAGTTTTTTTTCGTACTTCGAATGTTTCTGTCGATCCGAGATAATTTTCGAATACACCGTTGCGAACAGCGTGTTGCAATTGCGTCAATGTCTAAATAAACAACAAACGAATTTCAGTGAAGATTTTTTCTCATTGTTCACCGGACTTGCTGTTCCCGAAGTGTAACCGCCAGAGACTGGCGTCTTTCTTTCTTCGCGCACACTCGAAGAGCCATGCAGCTCGCACGCTTGTTTATTTTTATTTTATCCTTCGATCTTCGTTTCTCGCGGAGGTCCGTCGCTTCCACCGTTTACAATATCAACAATCCTCGATCCTTCCTCACTAGCTTCGTGAGGGATCTTATTGTCCTTACTGTATTTCGTGTCCACTTGTCGACTGGCGTAAAACACAGTTTATCTTGGTGGAATCTCGTACGGGGAATCGTAGAGAGAAGCGGACAAGAAAATGACCATCGGAAAACCCGTTGAACCGTTTCCACCCGTACAACTCTGAGCGACCGACTAGCCTACACTGAGGACTGAGTACGGACGCTTGAAGTTAGGGCCTTCTCGACCGCTGATTGAGGTGATCCTACTATTATTTCATCCCGCCTTTGTCCAGAGATAGCGACGATTCAAGTGTTGCTGACCGCGTGACCGGCCACATTAAACACTGGAGTCTAAGCCGCGCACGTACTGTACACGATAAATTACACAGTTTGTGCTACGAGAGTACACAAACCCGTAGAACGATCCTTACTATAGATATACGTATATATTTTCTTTGCGCAATCACGGTTCGCAGAGAAGACGTATCACCCGAATCGACCAACGTACGACCACGTTAGCGCGGTTAATGCGCATTATGCGAGCAATGCGATGCTTTTATATCCTCGGTTCTCTGCAAGAAATGTCGTCACACAACAGCACAGCTGCTTCTCTCCGTTACCAAGCGTTCTGTTTTGTGTTTCTCGTCTTCTTCCCTCTTTCTACCACGGACGAGCGTTGCACTGCACGATAATAAACAGAGACGGATGTATGCACATCGCAAGCAAAGAGAGAGATGTGATGCTGGAAAATGTACTATGCGAAGCGACGATGCCGATGTTTCGGCGCGAATGCGCATGCGCGCGTGTTCCTGAATAAGATCGATAGAGGCGCCAGCGTCCCGCTACGTACGGACTGGCTAGCTATCTGCCGTATCGACGGTATTTACATCCTACCCCGCCAAAATTTAAAAAATCATGTCCCACAAAGCTTTTACGATTGAAATTTCAATTGATACTTCGCGCTTTTAATCGTTGGCATTTTGTTGCGAGCTTACTGTAAATAAGAAGATTATTAAATGATCGTTAAGAACTTGTTTGCCTACGAGATAAGAATGCTAGATCCAATCGTTTCGCTTGACTATTCGGGTTGCGATAACGACGAGTTTATCTCGAATCTATTGCTGATATTAAATGATAAGAGGTTTTCGTGCCCGATATTGCCGTTCGTATGGAAAGATGAGGGCTTCGGGGTAGAAATGTCGATGACGAATTGAATATCACAAAAAAAAGTATTATTACCGATCGACAAAATATACAAAGAAATCATTAATTGTCTTCGGTAATTCAAAATCGATTATCCCGCCCTTCTAAATTAGAACTCACTAAGCTATTTTATCCATGGAGAAGATTTCTGTCCGCAGTCATTCGCTTTGACATTTTCAGATAAATTATAAATTATAAATTGTAATCGCAATTAAATGTATCCCTGCTCGCAACGTCAGGAGAGAAATAACTTGAAAATAAATTCTCAACCACGAACTATCTGACCCGTTACAGGTAATGACAGTGGCAAGTGGCAGTTACAAGATAAACCGTTCGAACACTATCTACCCCTTGGCGGCAACAATTAATTTTAATGTCCGCGAGGACATTAAAATTAAAACAGAGGTTACGGCTAACGCCGCGAGCTTACGTTAGAAGGAATTGAATTTAATCAAATTGCTCGTAATGGGCAAGCGGCCAAGACAGTTTTCCCTTTGGCGTACAATCAAACGGAACTATCTAGGTGTCAGGGTCCCCTCGATTCACTCGCTCGCTCATCCTTCCGTACCGCGAATGCATTGTTATGATCTATTTTTGGAATTGTCGTATTCCAGAGTCATCAAGGTCATCGAAGAAATCAATCGATGATGCCGAAGAGCTGAGATTCGTTCGATAACGATCGATTTTAGGGGTGAATAAACGATCGAAACGGATGCGACAAGCTCGAATGAAAACGCAAGCTCGAGAGTTTTTTGATTTTTCGAACAGTCCCGCCTACGACTACCTAAGAATTCTCTCTCGTCCTCTCAGCTACTCCAGCGATTCTATTTGTAGACCCAGAGAAGATTATTTCAGTTTGTATTTTTACATAGTAGTAGCGTGACGGGGAGAGAGAGACGGACCTCAGGCTCCCAAGCACCGAGCTTTCTCATCGCCATGACCGAGTATGCATTTCTTTTTCTTTTTCTTCTTCATTTTCTCTTATTCCATTTTTAATTTCTCTTCCTTCCCTCGTTACGTCATTGACGTCGACGACGACGTTTCTTGAAAATCTTTTACGGGACGAATACTATCGTGAAACGACCAATCCTCGATGTTACACGCACCGTGTGTGGCTTCATCGCGAGCACGTATACAAAAATGCCCTGCACCGACGTATCGTGGAAAAAAGTAGAACGTCGATGAACCAACCAGTACTCGCTTCTTCGCTAATTTTCGCTCGTTATCGTTGAAATTATTGTTTTACTTGAAAAAAAAAGAAAAGATAAACAACAACAACAACAACGGGAGAACGAAGCGAAATCGATTATTTCGGTGAAAAGTTAAGGGAGGAAAAGCGTTTTTGTTTTAATCGAGGTGAAGTGCGACGTGTGTTAATGAAGAAAGTGAAATTTATAGATTTTTGAAAATATCGCCCTTCGACCGTTCGATTATGCAGTATTTACAGAATTTTATTGATTAATTTTACTTCCAATCCGCGATTTTTCATTTCTCGTCTTTTCTCTAATCTGGCTCGATTTTTTTCTTTGACAAATTGTCGATATTATTTGTTTTTTTTTATTTCGACCCCTCGCTTTATCATTCGAAATCCATCGCGCGCTCGATACGATTACCATGGATCTGCGAAGAATGTCGAATTGGAATGTGCTGAGCGTCGAGGCGGCTCTTCAACAGCTCAGTCACGAAGAAGAC
Organism: Netelia virgata; assembly: GCA_951802705.1. Lineage (NCBI taxonomy): Eukaryota > Metazoa > Arthropoda > Insecta > Hymenoptera > Ichneumonidae > Netelia > Netelia virgata. The sequence continues at coordinate 9,911,920 of OX637867.1, read as the reverse complement.
GGCACCGTGAAAGTTGTTCAACGCTGCAACACGGTAATTATTATCATTATTATTATTATCCATCCGCCTATCAGCAAACCACGTAACTTTCGGTCAATTTTCTCTAAATTAACGCATTCGTCATTGTCAATTAATTTTTACCAACTTGTCTTTTTTATTTGTCATTCGAGAAAGCAAAATTAATCAAGCTTTTGTTTTATGAAAATTTATCCCTCAAAATGAAATTTAATATTCCTTCGTTGTTTCGAATCGATGAAAATTGAAATAAATGAAAAATCTTCGAAATGCGTACGAAATTCTTGAAACGAATTCTCTTACGTTATCTCAATCCTCGCGAATGTACGAATTTAACGAAATATTCGTTCTCAAGAAATCGACGATACTTACGTCATTTTTTAGTGTACGATGTAAAATTCAAACGTGAAACAGGAAAAAGATAGGTAGCGAGAGTTTGTACCATGGCTGCCAAGTATTTGTAACTAATTAAAGCACGGAGAGTCGCAAGTTCGCTCTCTTCCTAGGAATTGGTCAATCGCATTAATAGAGAGGCCCATGCTAGAGATCAATGCGTCGAAGACATCGGTCACTCTTCGCAACTTCGTTAAACGAGTCGGAACGCAAAATTGTCTTACGCGCGTAATTCTTCACTTACGTAAATAAATCAATATTCTTTCAGCAACTAATTTGAATAACTCGTAAAAAATAAATTAAACAATGTAACGTTTCTTTTTATTTCGTATTAAGAATATAAATAATGAGAGTTTAACGGTGAAAGTGACGCTCGTTGGACGCGGCCGTTGAGCTTCGACGAGTTTTCAGCTAGCATCCGCTTGTCGAAGCTCGATCGCGTTCGAACCGCTCCGAGAATAGAATTAACCGGGTCGAAACAAAAAAAAAGACGAGCAAGCGAGAAATATAACGAAACAATTAAAAAAGATCCGATGTGTCGAACGTGCGGTTATTTTTCGGATGATTCGGTTAATGGTTTTTAGTAAATAACTAACGAGAGAGAGTGAGAGAGAGAGAAAGAGACGGAGAGTAACATCTCGCGGGTGAGCTTTTTACGTTATCGTCATAATGAGCGTTTGGACTCAATTGAACGTCGAGCATGCAACGTCAGCAATCTCGAGGGACGACGTCGATACCAGTTCGCAAAGAAGGCAAAAGCCGGTAAATCTTTCAATCCATACACAACTATAGATGACGCATTTTCATTCAATTTCTTTTTGTATAAATGAAAACGCAACGAGTGATGAAAAAAATTAAGATAACGGGTGGAACATTTGTCGAATTAAATATTCTCGTATCTAGTCTCGATCGAATATAAACGAGTTACGTGGTTTAGATAAATATAATACAATTTTTTTGTTCGATTAGATAAATATTGAATTAGAATGGGAGATCGATGAATGAAACGCCTGTGTAGTGTAGCCTTGTCGTGATACATGTAAAACGTTCTGGGCAATTCGTCAGAGACGCTTGATTGCATGATTCATAATTTTGGCGTCGACCCCCGGCAGCATTACCCGGGATCAAAGAGCCTCGCGGCTGTCGTATATAGAAAAATATTCACTGGCATATGTAAACCTTGTTTCAGGATATGTTTGAGCTCTATCACTGCGCTACAGCTTTATTAAGGCAGGATTCCAATGTGTCAGGAAAAAAAGTTTTTTTTCTTGAATTTAATTTTTCTTGAATAATTCATTTAATGGTATTTTTGGGTTCATTGAAAGATATGTTATTCCATATACATTACAGGAGATTCGAGTAAATTTGTATTGAAAAAAATATATATATAGTTGAAATATAATAAGTTTGTTTCGAAACGACGTTTTTTGAACTGGTGCGGACGATAATTCGAGCAATAATAGTCGGATATGTAAAATTTGTACACAGAATTTTTCGTCTTTGTAATAGCTATCGTTTAGCGTAGCCGTTCTTGATTTAGTTGATTTTTCGAAATATGGCGACGTTTCGAAATAAAAAGCATTATTTTCACCTAAAATATTTTCGTTCAAGATGCTTTAAGAAATAGTAATTTTTAAAAAAACGGCTATGCTCAGCGATAGCTATTACAATTAGAAAATTATTATTATTATTACTCGAGTTATCATCCGCACCAGTTCGAAAAATGTAATTTCGAGATAAAATTATTGTACTTCAACTATCGTTTTTGTTTCAATACAAATTTACTTGAACCTACTTTAATCTATAACATATATTTAATTGCTAAAAAAAACTATTAAGTGAATTAAAAAAATTCATGAAAAAAGCTTATTTTTCTGACCATCACAGCGAATTCAAACATTTAATATTTCATTATTTGAATTCAAATAAATAATAATTGATTGAAGCAGAAACTAAGCTTCCAATATTTATAAAATCTTTAATATTTAATCATTTTTATACATATCCATTAAAGTATCATTCCTTCCCAATACGTATTCAATATATCCATTAGCTCATAAATAATAAATAAATAGATCAATTGAAAATTTCCCTTAAACATTATGAATCACTAACGCTCGACCACGAAATAATTGCCGAATGTATCAAGAAATAATAATTAATCAATCATTTATTCATTCGGTACATCAATTATGATAACGGTGCAATTAGATCGCACAGTATAGTGAGTCATCGACGCGAATGACGTCGCGTTGTAAGACACGTGGGGTGCAAGAAACCAAACCCCTGAGTAATCGAGCGTTCTTGACCTGCCTCAAGGCGTTCGGTCCAGATTACCCGTTCGCTTGATCGGGCGATAATTAACGTCTCGTTGGGAAATAACAATGACAACCGGTAGGATGACGTCGAGAAAATTATTTTTTCAGTTAGTTTCGTGCGATCATAAAAAAAAAGCGGTCGATCGCAAGACAGCAGTTTCAATTATTCGCCTCGCGCGAGATTTCGCGAAAATAAATGTTATTACGCGCACTGTCGTTGTCAAGAGTTGGATAAGACAGAGAGTGGATGTGTGTCTAAGTCCCGTCGTAGTTTAAAATTAAGTTTCAACCAACGTCCCCCAAGACTTATATTTAGGGCGACGCGCGTGCGCGATTCGATTAACAGTCGAGGCAGAATTTTGTCGTATTGCTTCGAATATTACATCTGGGTAACGCGTATGCATCCCCCTCGTGCATCGAGAGTCGCGCTTCTTCTCGACGTTCGCGTCATAAACGCGAAAACGAACGGCGTTAAATTACGACGCGCCGTCCGTTTCGTTCGATCTCAACGCGAATCCGATTTCCTCGTTTTGTTTATCGGACGATTCGGAAGAAATCGTATTCGCGCTAACGAGTAGTTGGGATTTGGATAAATTTTGTGTCCGATTGCATGATCGTATCGAAAAATCATGGATCTCGGGGGAGTCGACGTTTGGGGCCAAATTGCCTTGGAAACATCGCAAATGTATGTCGAGGAAGGTGGTGTGATTAAAAGTCGTTTTGCCAGTACCGTAAGTTTCTTTTTCTTCCCGTGCCATTTTTACCGCGATCCCGGTTAAACGTATCTTTTTATTCTCAAATAAAACAATTTTATTCGACTATTTTTACTCACGAATCGCTAATACAAGTTTTACGTAAAATTATTATTGGACCACTTTTTCTCCGACAATGATAATAAAAAAACAGTGAGAAAAGTATCGTGGAAAGATTCATGATAAATAAAGATTGGAAATTCATCTTTCGGTGCTGTACGTATATTCATATTTACGAAATGAAAGAATCCCAGAGCCATTATCAATCTTATCACAAAATTATTATTCTTCAATTTCATGTGTAAAGTAATCGTCGAGGACCTTGAAAACCTTGATCTAGCACCTGCACTACGCGTCTATATATAGACATTGTCATTTTTAGTCAGTAATTTTATAGAAATTCCGCAGGGGGTCGTGATAGGTGGCGTAATAGTGAAAATTAGCGTATATAGTCTCGGTCGGCCAGCTGTGAGCAAAACTATTATGATCGCTCGAGCGCAGTGTCGCATCGAACACCGTCCCATGCAAAGTCAGCATTGTTTTCGGTACACGAAGTGTTCGTAGATTCTTCGATAGAGATTAAAATCATAAATAATAACAAAATAAAGAACAAAAATCATGTTGACGATTGTTATTGCAAAAATCTTTTCTATCATTCTCGATCATAACAATTTTCTAGACGATAGAAAAACTGCCGGACAAGGTTCTTCTCAACATCTTCTGCTACCTCACGCATCAAGAAATCAGTCGGCTTGCACGAGTTTGCAAACGATGGCGACAAGTCGCTTACGACACGCGACTCTGGCAACATGTGTCCCTGAGACCGGAGATCAGTGGACTTCATGTCACGTCCCTCGATTATCTTCTTCAGCTTATAAGGTGAATTTTTCATTAAGTCTCGATCGAATAATTATCGATCGATCACGCAAATAGCCATGATATATTAATTTTATACCTCTTTAAATCAGCGTTCGCTTCGGACCCTCGTTGAGGTACATCGAGCTACCGATCGAGCTCATAACCCACACGGTTCTTCACGAGCTCGCCAACAAGTGTCCAAATCTGACGCACATGCTTCTTGACTTTTCAACTGCCATGCAGCTTCACGATTTCTCTGAGATGCAAGCTTTTCCCACGAAACTCAAGTACATATGCATCTGTCTGTCAGAGGTCATCTTCATGGAAGGCTTTATGAGAAAAATTTACAATTTTATAAACGGCCTCGAGATTCTTCATCTCATAGGTTTGATTTTAAATATCTTCTGGTCGTACGAACTTAAAGTATAAATATGTTTTTCTTTTGATTATCGAATCGTAAAATTGAATTAAATATGTTCAGGGACTTACGAGAAAGTCGAGGAAGAGGAGGAAGAGATCTACGAGGTGATTAACGTTCACAAATTAAAATCGGCGACACCGAATTTACGAGTGATCAATCTCTATGGCATCAATTTCGTGGACGATTCTCACATCGACGCATTCTCGTCGAACTGCATACAGCTCGAATGTCTAGCCGTTAATTTCTGCTCGAAGGTTACAGGATCGACGATGAAGACACTTTTTCAGAGAAGTCGAAGACTCAGGTGTCTACTGATGCAGGGGACCAGTAAGAATTCCCAACTTTGTTATTCGGGAAAAGAAAAACAAATATATATTTTCCAACAGTACGAAATGATAGATGGATTTTATTTTGATTTTTCATTGGAAAATTAATTCGTCGCTTGGAGAATATAGTAACGAGACTCGAAGGCACGAATTTCAGATCTTCAGAGCGAGTACGTGATGCAGGTCGAGTGGGAAAAATCGAGCGTTCAGGAATTGGACATAACTGCCACGGATTTATCGACCGAGTGTCTGATCGACATGCTCAGCCGAATTCCTGGACTTCGTTTTCTCAGTGCCGGACAATTGAACGGTTTCAACGACAGTGTCCTCAAGGCATGGACCGAGGCAGGAAATCCGAGGAATCTTATCGCCGTCGATCTCGACAGTTCGGACAATCTCACTGACGACGCGCTTCATAAATTTCTTTCAAGACACGGTCATCAGTTATGGGGTATCGCACTTTCCGGTATGCCACATATAACGGATCAACTTTGGCAAAGTGTTTTGCCAATCTTGACAAATGCGAAGTGAGCGCAAGTTCTAATGACGATTTATTTAATATTTTCATTAGTTTTCGTGTGAAATCATTTTTGCGTGAAATAATTTCTCACGCAGAATCGTCGTTATGGGAACCCAAGAACGTCTCGGTGTCAATATTCACGTCGACCAGTTGATGGACGGCATAGCTAACAATTGTCCCAATCTCGAGAGATTGGAACTTCGATGGGACCCAGAAAATCTTCGTTTCTCCGATAAGAGCCAGAAGGCCATTGATATTCTTCGCGTCAAGTGCATCAAGCTCAAATGTTTGGTTTTGAGGTAAGAAAAACCAACAAAACTACGGATGAAATTAATAATTTTCTTAAATGACGATTTATTGACACAAACGCCTCAAACTTTATCCGACTGAAATAATAAAAGTGTGTGAATATTTTTTCGACGACTTACTCAATAATCGTTAAGACAAACTCGCGACTTTAACTGCAATAACGATTTAAAAAAAATTATTATCGATACGTTGGAAAAATATAAAGAGCGAGGACAGTTGAAGAAAATAAAAAAAAAAGACGTATCGACGGGACCGTGACTCATATTTTTTCACGCTAATGGACGTTTATTGGTCTATCGATTTTACAACACAACGTTACGAAAAATATATATATATATATATTCGTGCCACCTGTAAATATTGTTTGTGCATTTTCGCAGTGATGGAAGATACTACGAGGTCGTAAAAGCAAACTTCGAACGCGCCGACAGAACTACCGTAGTTCGTACAACGACGTGTTCCAGAGTTTCCAACTACTACCTGTTGCAGAATTACAAGGACTTGGTATTCAATTGATTAAGGCTCATGGGCGTTCATGTGCCTTTTAGAATCATAAACACACTATCAAACGTCCTATGTGCAAACATATAACGCCGAAGCAATGAAAAACCTGAAAAGAACGAGTCGTATATGCGAAACATATCTGCCAAACTTGCCTTATGCGAATCAACGGAAACAGAGTCGACGTATTCGCCATCGCTGCAAACAAGCAAAGTCCCGTCTTCCTCGTATTATATAATAAATCAAAGTATATATAATAAATTAATAAAAAATACAAAATCATAAAGAAAGATTTTTTTTTTCGTCACGAAATTGTGCAACGTTGGAGTCACGAGTTTTATTGGTTTTCTAAGAAACAAATGAAAATCCCTAGGTTTACCCTTTGAAGTCTGAAAACAGGGAAGAGGGAAGGAGAATTGTTTCGAAAGTCGTGTGTTACCCCAGGTCGTAGAAAAAGCGCAGGCGCGTTGATATAATATGTTTTTTTTTACTATTTCTATTTTTTTCCACACGCGAGTAGGTGGAACGCGGTGAGTAAGAGTCCAGCTAGTGGATTGACACAGATCGCATACACGCTGGTGGCATTATCGATTATTAGCTAATTTATTCATGTCGGACGATGAAGCGTTTGTTTCGGACGGCGTGGGCCGGCGATCGATTCACCCCCGTCGTCGCTTCCAAGTTCCCCGAGACAATTTTTGTACAGGGTAGTCGGCCTCGGGCATTCTTCCGCGACGCATTACACAAGCTGGATAAAACGTGCCAAAGGAAGTTAAAAAACAAATAAACCAACGGAAAAGCAATAAGAGTTTTGAATATCCTCGATGTCACAGCGTGACGAGGATTTGACGGAGAAACGACTGAAAGTCGTGCTTGTCGGTGACTCGGCTGCAGGTAAGGTAAGGTAATTTTTGTTTCATTGATTTTAATCAAGATCTGATTAACGCGCTCGAAACAATGTGACAATGTTTTCGTGATGCATCTCGCATCGTCCATTTGCAATCGAAAATAATTAATTTGAAATCGCTTTTTTCACGGTCAGACATAATCCTGATTACTAGAGACATTTGAAAAAGACATTTGAAAAATGATAAACCTGTGCGGTTCACACACGGTCCAACAATGAAATTGCTCGATATCGATTTTTCTTCGTATCTACACAATCTCCCTCGATAGCATCGATAGTTAACGACACACACGCGACCCGTAATGTTCCTAAAAATATATATTGAAAAGTTGATGCATTGCCTTGGTATCGAACTTTTCAGACAAGCATCACGGTAAAGTTCTGCAACGACGAGTTCTCAAGGCAATACGCACCAACAGCTGGAATAGATTTTTTCACGAGAAGTCTGAGCCTTGGCCCTTTCAAGAACGTTAACCTTCATCTATGGGACGTTGGAGGACTCGCTCTTCATGGTACCATGCTCGACAAATACATTTATCGGGCCGATGTAAGTTGAAAATAAAAATACACATCGAAAATAATTATCGAAAATCGTATTGAAACGAATTGAAAGAGAAACGTGAAATGGCATCGAAGGACGAGGGTTGTAATTTTACTAGTTCGAAATTGTCATTCTAAGTACGATTTTTCAAGAAACCAATGAAAATTAACATGGGTCATCGATATAGAGTTTCATCGTTCGATTATTCAACAAAATATATCCTTTGATTATTTCAGATTGTTCTTCTCGTATACGATGTTACAAACAGTTCCAGTTTCGATATACTCGAGGAATGGATGTCATCGATACGAGACATCGTCGATAGCAGCTTCCACAAAAGGCCCTTGATGGTACTGGTTGGTAACAAATGCGACATGGAACATCAGAGGACAGTGAAGAGGGATAAATCGCATCGATTCGCTGCTGAAAATGGCTTGACGTACTATGACATGTCTGCCAGAACAGGTGAATCGGTGAGAATTGATATCTTTCGTTGGCCTAGAAAAAAAATCGATCGAGCAATAATAAAAAGAAAAAGTTCATGATTCTCGAAGACACGTACAAATCGAATGATTTTTGTAACGTTTTGTTTGCCAAGAACTTGTACAAGTATGTGATTTGTTGCACGTCGCTATCGATTCTTATCTGATTAACGTAAAAGAACCGAGAATCGTATTTCCCTCCTTTATATTTGAAATATTCTCTTGGATTTACGAGGAATAACAAATATTTGATAATTCGTTAGCCGGATCATTTCCATTTGTATGAATGAAACGTGATGCTTTTAGATATCTTTGTGTATCGCAAATGTGGCTGCTAGAGTTTTGGGCGTACAACTGACGAGGACGGACCAAGATTTACACAAGCCAATCATAATAGCTGAAATTGGGGACACGGTCGATATGTCGAGCATCCAGAGGGTTGTCAAGAGATATCCAACTAAGAGATCCTTTCAAATTAACGGCAGCTCAACTCTTCCACTGTCGAAATCGTCGGTCTGTTGTTTGCAGTGAAAAAAAAAAACAAAAGGAGAAACTGAACCAAAATCGTTCGAGTTTAACGATCGAATGGGCCCAAAGTTATTCTACGAACTGACGAACGTCTGTTGAAGAATTTCATACATTTATAAATATTGACTGTGCCTTATCTTCGGCAGACGGCGACGACGATGGCAATTGTACAATACTTATTGATATAAATTGTGATTGGGATTAACGTTGTTCAGGTGGTTATGCAGACGGCGTGAGTAAATATTTCCCAAAATAATTGAAAACGAGAAAAGTTTTATTGATTAACCTTATCCAATCGGTCGGTGATAGTCGTGATAGTAATATTTTAATCCATTACAATAATTCATAATGCACTACACCATTGCTTTATCAATTAATATCACGATTCGTAGGGAAATTTCTTAATTTCCATACAAAAGTGAGAATACGACGAATACTTTTACGTTGTATGTATACATACATATATGCATATATATGTATATATGTATATATATATATTATATTAGGATGTCGTTTTGAGGCAACTTTTTTTTTTAACTTAGAAACAGATGGTACACTTCCTAAGTTTATCTAAGGATAAACTTAGACATCCAAATGATATTCTAGTTCAAAGTTCAAAAAGTATTAAAAAAATCATCATTTCTTTAATATTACAGGGAAACTTTTGACTCTATTGAAAAACATCAAGTGACCTTCCTGCAAGTGTACAATCTGTTTCTAAGTCGAAAAAAAAGTTGCCACAAAATGACACACCTTAATATATTTGTATATATATTATGTTCGTCTTCTTTCCTCCATAATAAAACTAATAAAATACCCTCTTTTGAACAATCACGAAGATTAATTTAATAGAAATTGTATCGCAATAATGGACCGATTAATCAAATTGCTTCTCAGTGAATCTCAACGAGCAGGCTCCCGCGGGTTAATACATACGGGATAAAGAGTTAATATATTCGGAAAGATATACGACAATACGAGAATTGACTTTGATCCTTAGTTTACGATGAAAATGTCCTACGTAGATAAATGTTTTATTGTAAACTCTAAATAATCGGTCGGTGATCGTTATATCACTTGCACGTACGTGTTTCTTTTAATGCCCGAATATTTTAAAATTATCTCGCACTAGTCAGAACGTTCCTCGCAAAAGATAGTGATTAAAAAAAACTTCATTAAACAAAAGTTTTACAACCGGACCATATATTACGTCTCATCATCATAATTTCAAGGTTATTGCACATAATTTCGATCCGGTTCTCATATCGCTTAACTTAACTAGAATGAAACTACTTAATCATCTATTTTTACAAGATTTCGTCCAACGCATCTGTCGATGGCTCGTCTAAAATCTATAACTATCAAGAGCATTGATCGGTATTCGCTATTGACCCATTTTACCCTATTATCCATAACTAAGTTAATTATTTCCCCCACCGACGAGCCATGAAATATCTATTCGAGCTATCCGAGAAGAACAAATTGAACCGAAGTAATGTCCGGTGTATCTAAGAATGTGCGCTATTTGACGTATATTTGTACAAATATATAGAACGTAATTAAGGGACTTTTTTTTCAATCATACCGATTCATTATCAATGCGCGATCTCGGAATGCTCGAAGAAACTTTGCAATATTATCAAACGCTCAATGTCCCGTAGAATATCGGAAGATTTCGAGGGAAGCTCGTTGCGCTAATTCGCACGATTCACAATTCGTATTTCGTCAGCGGTCTTCGTGGCCACTCGTACTTCTCCAATATTTTTTCTTTGGCCTCCCAAACTTTTCTAACTTTTTCGTTCAACGGGGCTACAAATGTTTCCAACCATTCTTCCATCGTGTATTCGTCGTATATTCCGTCCATTGCCTCCCGCATATCCTTCTCGATGTATAATATTTCCATCTTGTATCTATCGAGCTCGGCGACCGCTCGTTCAACGTGACTCGGACTAGAGAACGCGTGCTTGACGTTATAGGGCTTTAGCCAACCTTTGAAGGTATTATCCAGTTCCATTTTGTTCAATTCTTGTTGAAGCGTGTAGAGTCTCAGTGTAGCCGCGTATATTTTCACACCGTGAAAATTGCATTTGGTCCATCCGTATTGAGGCTCGGGTATGCTCAGTGAAACCGAAGCATCGCACTCGAGAGTCGAGGATACGTGAGGGGGCAGATCAATGGGAAAGTTATTGAGAGTCGAGCTCTGTAAAACGGCAAGATTAACAGCGAGCGATGGTATCGCCGATGCGAATAATTCACAAAGTACGCTAAAGTGATCGTATCTCTGCCAGCCGGTCAACATTGCGCCTTTGAAATTAATTCGACGCGAATATTTGCTTATTATTTCCAACCATCGTTGATGATTCTCCAAGTGATAAGAAATATCGGTGTAATAACGATCCGGTTCCGTGGCACCTTTGAACGCAGTCGCGATCCAAACTGCGGGCCAAACCGCTGCGTAACTGTCCCATAATTGATCCGTCAGCGATGCACTCGGATCGGTCGTATATTTCCAGACTACGGGTTCGACGAGTTTACTCAAGCCGCTTTCGAGAATTTCCTGGGGCAATATCTCACGAAACTCGTCGTCCCACATGAGAATCGTCAAATGGGGATATTTGTTCTTGATATAACGCGCCACTTTTGTAACGTGATTGAGAAATAATTGACGCTTGCCCCATTGATTTTTTGTCATGGTTTCGAGACATTTTCCACATTCGCCGAGGTGATACACCTCGTCCGCTCCGATATGCAAGTGTTTTATATTCGGATGAGATTCTACTACTTGATCGATCATGGAATATATAAGGGGCAGTGTTTTATTATTGCTTGGACAAACTACTTGCGGATATCTGAAGACTTCTCTGAAATCTTTGTACTTGTCTAATTTCAGTACAAATTCCAAATGTCCAAACGTTTGAATCAAAGGAATTACAATGAGATTATTTTCTTGAGCTAATCTCTGAATTTTTGCGATATCGCTTATCGTATAACAATTCATGGCACTGATGTTTTGAATATCACCTCGAAACGGAAACATATCCTCGTACTCCAATAGAATACCGGTAGCTCCGAGTTTGTTCAACAGACTCAATAGCTCTTTGTAATAATCGATTATCGGCGGAGCACCCTTAAGATCTAAATGAACGATCTTGTGTCCTTTGAACAATGCATTATTCTTATTGAACTTCTCACGATTAACATCTTCGAAGCTTCTGTATATTTCAGGATTCTTTAATCTTCCCATGAGTTGAGCATCGTACTGTCTTCTCCTTGCAATATCGAGAGGCGCCTCGGTCAAGTCGGACAATGGATAACTCTCGTCCATTCTGAGACGCGAATTGCTCTTTGCCGAGACTACATCGTCAACTTCGTTATTCAACAAGTGATACATTATTACCAGCAACGTGAAAACGATCATGAGGATAATCGTCAATGACGTACGGCCTCTTAAACGACTCATGTTGTCGTTCATTCTTCACGTCATGATGAAACAGTACATAGTGATTGTTTTCTGCCAGTGACACCAGTTAATCATGAAAAGCCTAAATAATATTTTCCAGGCCCAAATTCGGATGCATTCCGAAATCTTTGTTTGGCACGATTACGTCGCCATTCGCACAATGTTTGTTCTGCGATAGCGTATGAAGCGAACGTTTTGGGTATACAAATTTTGCATGTAATCGTTCTAACCATGTATTGAAATAAGACGAATCATGAAACGTCCTCTGTTGACTCGTGAATTTGTCTTTAGATTAACTGTCGAGAGCACTAAATAAATTAAACAGCATTCTGTATATAATCTTGACTCGTAAATTAATTGCTGTGTGTGAGCTTTGTTACAGCGGATTACTGATGTATTGACACAATAAATTCTGCGATAAATGCCATCTTTATGTAGGAATGTGAAGTTTGCACGAGTGGCCAACTTTACGTTCACAGGAAAAACGAGCAGCCACCTCTATGAAGTTAACCGAATAACTTTGTTTTTTTTTTCAATTATTTTCTGACTATGGATTTTTGACTATTTTTTATAAAAATATATTTTTTCAAATATAAAACATAAGTTATATTTATAAATATTGTATTATTGTAAAGGTGGCTTTCTGTTTATGAGAAACAGATGCATTTTCCTATATCCTGAATTCCGATTGGGCTTAATCCGTTTTTTTAATTAGTCGTGAATAAACTCATTACCACAAATGTTGCTATGTATTTTGTTAAAAATAACGCAATGTTAAATTATGCAGTTTGCTGATAAAAATATAAGTGCGTACGAGACCTTCTCGATCGACTTTGAAACGGGTAGAGAATTGTAGGTAATACGTAGTTGATTACCAGATGATGGTTCGTTATCTTGCGTTAATGCATATCAAACTGAATAATTAGTTGAGTCGTTTTGACAAAGATAGCGTTACGAGGCCCAAATTCGGCGTATGAGCCAGTTCAACCGATATAGTGAAACCAAATAGGATAAATAAGAAAATATGCACAGGGTTCACTTCGTTACAGCAAAATCTTCCCAGGTAAGGGTTTACCCGCAACCCTCAATAATGCTGCTTTCAGGGCTGTGTTTTTCTACTACGTTCGTCGACCGTAGCTCAATGAAATACATACTTTAAGAAAAGGCTTTTTGTCTTTGCGAAGCATAAGAAATATCAAACGGCCATATTTATGATTTCAAGAAAAAGAACCTGAAGTAATAGTAAAATCACAGTATTACTTCATCGCTCTTATTTTTTACACGAAATATCTTTGTCGAAACGACATGGATGGCAAGTCAGGATATATTTTATAAAAAATCGAAAAAGCTCAATGTATATCGTAGATTTTTATATTTCACTCACGCACCCGATGCCACTTATTTCCCGGAAAATAACATACCATCTAGACTCGATTTTTTTGAGTAGGGTCTTATTCGTCGAAGCAACGTATGCGAATGTCGAGTCAGGATACATGACACCAAAGTGAAAAAATAGAATGTAGGCAGAACTTCCGACATTTCACCGACGCGACTCGTGCCACTTATCTCCCAGAAAATAACATACCACTTCTTAGCGTCGAATCGAACGATCCTAAAACGACGTGCAGAGGGTAGATTCTACGTACAAAGTTTTTCCGAGGGTGGAGTGTAGGACACCTTACCACTCCACCTTTACTTGATTGTACATCTGGTTGGAATCGAAATTACACAGAGGAACCTCGGAGTTTCGTTCCGTCTAATAGCTTGTCCCTCATGACTCATAGCCTGTTACAAAAGTGCAAACCTTACACATTATCCCTTCTCGCAGCTGCAGAAAATGATGGTCACTTATTGCACGAACTTTTCACGAAATTATTCGTATTTGATGTTGAAATGTTCGTGTCTGATTTTATCGTTGCCTAGACAGAGCAGAGACATCCATGATCGTTTTGGTCAAACGTTGAGGTGTCTTCTATCATGAATTTCGACTCGTCCGGCAGAGAAGAGTTTGAGCGTTTCATCAGACCTATCGCTACGGTTTCGCGATTAGTGGCGATATGGCCATTGGAAGAAGATCATAGTAAATTAGCGGCTAGATTCAGGATCTTTCACGTGATTTTAATGATAATCGTCTGTGTCACAATTTCGGGATGTGTTACCGCCGACGTTATCCGAAATCTGGACAATCTGGATGAGGCTACCGAATGTGCGCTCATTGCATCCGCATTTTATCTGAGTTTCGTTCGAGTGATCAACTACACGATTCACAGAGAGGACATGCGCTACGTAGTGGCCACAATGAGAAACGACTGGACAGATTCTTCTTTGGAAGATAGAACGATCCTGAGAGAAAAGTGCCATTGGTCTTATGCGCTTGCCAACCAATTTATCGTGACTGTGGTATTGGCTTTACTCCTTTTCATGTTAAGCCCGATGATAAATGTAAGATTGGATTCACTTGATTTCATAGTTATTTATAATAGATCCACTGTAAACAATTTTACCCCACTATGATTGGAATTTACCGTTGATTGAATAAAAGTCACGATTATTTTGACACTTCGGGCCTGCTGAAATTTAATTTTTTGGAAATATTACATATGTTTAAAAAATTGCTGGGTCCCTTGGTGCGGAGTGTCTCATAGTGATCCCAAGTAATCTCAGAGTAGACCTCATAGCAAATGTACCAAGTAGATAACACGTCTAATGAAAAGGTCTATCACACAGATCATCGTTCTTAATTCTGATGAGAAAATCTTACCTTTTCGTGGATACCTCTACGAGAATCAAACGTTATCACCAGCGTACGAGTATTTGTACGTGGGTAATATGATAGCAGGTGGATTGTGTGGTTCCACGATCGCCAGTGCAACTAGTTTCAATTTAGTTTCAACGATTCACGGAGCTGCGAGGTTTGCAGTATTGCAGAAGAGATTGGAAAGCTTGAAGAGCGAGGATCCTGACAGTGCTGCGGCAATGATTGATTGCGTCAAACGTCATCAAGACGCTATTCGGTATAATCTACTCGCGATTATGTAGAAACAGAAAGTATTTCAATCTACTAAAATTGATGATTAATTTTATTAACGTTAATTGCAGTTTCGCCGATGCTTTGGAAAGAATAATAAATGTTCTCGCTCTCGGCCAATTCGTTATTAGTACCGGTTTGGTATGCTGCGCAGGTTTTCAAATAACGGCGGTCGGTTATCATTTATTCGAAAGAGATAAATCAATCTGGCGAAGATCTGAATTTGAAAAACTCTGTTATTTTTTAGATGATCGAGGACAAAGGACGACTCATGAAATATTGCTCGTTTTTGAATTCCGCGATCTTGGAGCTATTTTTGTTCAGTTACAGTGGCAATCGATTGATCATTGAAGTATGTTCAAGTCTATTTAGTTCTTTGAAAAATGTTGAGCAATTGCAAATATAAAAATAACACAAAAAACAGAGCGAGGCTGTGGGCGTCTCGGCTTTCGCGGCGGATTGGGTCGGTAGTTCTTTTACCACAACTTTGGGAATACTGATGCTCAGAACGTCCAAGCCCTCGAAAATTACCGCGGCCAAGTTCTACGATATGTCACTCCAAAGCTTTTCCTCGGTCAGTGAAAATCCACATCATTATAGTGTGCGAAATTATTATGAACCGTTAAGTAGGCATAAACTTCTAATATTCCTGAATCGGAAAATATGTGCTTTTATTAGGAAAATATATTCTAACGTTAAATTTATGAATTGCATGACAATTTACAATTTTCACTGTCGGTTCTCTAGCTCGTATTATAAATTCCTTTTAATTTTATAAAAATTCTCTAGCTAAAGGCATACGTGTATATGTTGATAAAACTTTTTTGTTAGGTACTGAGCACCTCATTCTCATACTTCACCGTGCTGCAGACAATGAACGAAGAGTAGTAAACCGCTCAAAGGATGAATAACGAAGCGTGCTCGAAGTCGGACATGTAACACTGCGTTAAAGCAGACTTTTCAAACGGATGTCCCGGAGGCTGCTGTTACAAGCCTAGGATTCATGGGAACACGAGTACTCTGCAAATTTGCACGCAACGATGGTCAACGCTAGTGCAGAGACTCTCTCCGTTCCTCTTTTTCTTTTTTTAATAACTCCCTTATGCTAAATATATACGTATTCATACATTCGTATATATATATATACACACACACATATACATGTAGACGTTGCATAAAGCATATTGCATCGTACAACACCACGTTGTATTATAAGTAATTAATTCGTTGAAAGCCATGGTACAAAATATTATACGCTAACCAGTCGTAAAATCGCATTACCAAAATTCGAATATGCAATAAAACATAATCGTCACCGTCTTTATCTGCAAGAATATGTTCAATTTTCGAGGAATATTCCATGATTTAATAATGGATTTAAATGTTAAAAGTTTCAACGATAGAAACGAGTGCAATGTTAGACGTTTTTAGTAATCCATCGATGAGAGACAATCGTTCCGAGATAACGCTACATGGGCTTATGGTAATTCTCGAAAAAGAAATGTCATCGAATAGAGTCAAAGAAGTTCTGGGCAGAGAGAATATGAAAAATTCTTCAGAAAGAAAACGTGTGATTAATATTCTATATTAATTATCAGACGATTCGAATCATGGACGAGCGAGCATAACAAGCAGTTAAGATGCAAGGCTCAGCTGTTCTTAGGGTGGGGTAAGCCATGGAACGACTTCGGCAACTCGGAGACGACTCGAGGGTATTTTCATCACACCAGCAGTACAACACGTGCACTCGTCAAGCGAACGGACACGCGTCTCGGCGCTTCTACTCTTGTTTTCTTATCGCTATTCATCGTTTTCTCGCAAATTATATTTCGCGGGAAGTTTTGAGAATAGACTTTTTTAAATCCGAGCAATTTGCTTCCCTCTCGACTCTTCGCACACGCTCGGCCATTTTTTCTATACATTGTGGACCGGTGCTCCTTAAGTTGTTGACAGAGTGGACGATGTCGTTGCACAGGTGATAAAGATTCAAGCGTCGTCGCGTGGGACGACCAAATGGCGAATATCAAAGTCGCGGTGAGGGTGCGACCGATTTCCGAACGGTACGTCATTGATCGTTATTTTAATATCGATTGAAATGTCGGAATTTGTTTCGTTTTTTTTGTTATGTTTTCGAGCATGTGAGCTTTTTTTTACCAGTGCTGCTACGAATGCTACGTAGCAAAACGGACTGTTTGAAATACTAAGTGCTTGAAACATGATGGCGCTAGGGGATCTTCTGCGCGAACTCGCAAAATTCCAAGCATCGATGCGTCTGTGCCTGGAAATTCGACTGACGAAGCTCTTTACGTGCAAGGTCAAGGCTTATTGAATATTCGATATTGAAAATTGCAAGAGCTTTGTGCCCTCGCTAGCTACTCCAATGGTAATTCACAATGATTATATGGTAATGGAATTTCATCGTCATTAGTCGAGACGAAAACGGTATATTATCGTTTATTAACGTTAGATGGCGTTTACCCTTGAAACTCAAAACGTCAAGTTCAAAGTGCCCTTAAGCTCGAGAGAGGGATCGAGCATTGATTATTTGAAGTTTTTTTCTTTGTTATTTTTAAATTCATTACGCCTCGGGAGGGTTTTCATCTCCTTTCTTGAATGGAGGTCCGGATGCCAGACGAGCCCGGTGCAGCTTCTCGTAGTCAGACGCGTAGCCCTCGGTTATCTATATTTAGAAGGATAGGCGCAGAATGAAGACTAAACGACCTCAACGAAAGCACGCCGGAGAGAGTTTGTGTACCCGGTTAGATCTCGGACCAGATTATGAGAATATTTTTCAAGCGATTTTCGAAAACCTTCGAACTCATTTTTCAACGGCATCTTCGAAAAACAATCGTTTTTACTAATATTTTTCAAACGATTCCGAAAAATTATGGAATATTTATATCAATTTTTTTAAGAGCATGTGCCAACACATTTTCGCAAAAATTATATCGCGCACGCGCAATCGGGGACAAAAAATTGATCGCACGATCGAAACTCGATCAATGATAATAATTTATAAAAATCGGAAAGTTATTGTGATAATAGAAAACAAATAAAACAGTGAATTTTACTAAATAAGTTTCACGTGCCGACAACAAAACGGTTCTAGGCAAAGTTTAACGAATATTTTGAAATCGCAATGAATAATGCGGTAATTTTATGAACCATAATTATTCGCCAACATATTTCGTATCTTATGAAGTTCATCTAGGCTAATAACCGCGCGCGGAAGATAAAGCGTTAAAATGGTCCGAGGAGCAATAATACTAGGCTCGTCTCGCGACAGTTTAACGACTGCGGTAGAAACAACGAGACCCAGAATCACGTCCGTTTTGGAACGAATATTGTCACAGCGGGCTCTATCGGTCACAATTTCCGTCAAGATACTCGTAATAATGGGGGACGATGAGTGTCAAAAATTCTTCCTTTTTTCCGGCTCTCGTGTGGATTTTTCGGAGAAAATTGAAAGATATGCATCTTCATAAAGTATGACATTTATTATGCTGTGGGTAGGATATGCGTCAAAACTCTGTGAAGAACAGTGCCGAGCCAAATTCATTTACAGTCAGAGATGAAGAACTCGTATAACGTAATATATATATCTTAACATAAAATATTTCGCTCTTTTTCTCTCTCTATATACAAATATATATATATGCCATAATAACACTAAAAATGAAATACTACAAATGAATATTTCATTATTAATTTATAATTGCCATATGTATGACATTAATGTCTCCTGCGGGAGCGCACTATGGACAAAATGTCTGACATTACATTTTTTATTCTTTATTTATTACTATGTTTAGTCTTGTACGAAAAAAAAGTTATTTCAAAAGTTTTGTTGGCCTAGTCCACGAAAAATCGCGCACGAATTTCTTTGAGTCCTAAAAAAGCAATAACGTTCATGTATAACTGGGTCCATTGTTTCCGAAATCTCGTACTAAGTAATAAGGTCGCTTTGTTCCCACGGGTAAAAACCAGTATCTGTCTCAACTTCATTCGTTTATCACGAGGCATCAATTTCATGGCCACTGGTCCGCGTTGCACAACAATCATTTCCTCTCGTTTAAGTATCGCATTTGTACACGGTACCTCATGCCGTAACGTACCGTGCCATTGAGTATATTTAGTACGATATAACTATCGTTTTAAGAATGCAGAAAAGCTAGAAACGACTAAAAAAGACGTTTAAAACACCTGCGAGAAATGGTGAAAAGCGCGTTTTGTTCACGAAGTATAATACATACAGATGTAGTTATACACGAGTGTGTGTCTGTGGGTTTCTTGGTTTACGATTAGCGAAGGGTTGCGCACGCGGTAAGTGGAAACGCGAGAGTATCACGCGAGCCCAAATGTTACTACTTAATGCCGTACTGAGATTCATATTCGCGTACCTTGTTTCAGTGCCGTGAAAATTATGCCGGTGAGGATGGCGAAGTAGAAAAACACGTTTAACGTTTGCTCGAATTTTGTGCAATTTATCTACGCACAGAAGAATGATTATTAATGCAACAGTTACTCGTTATCGTCTCGGCATCTGTCATGTTTACGAAAGACAGCACTATATGATGTAAAATAAAAATAGAAAAGAATAAAAATTAGTACTCCTAAAATTTTAAGTCAATTATGAAATAATTAAATAATAAATAAAATTAACAAAGTAAAATTAATGTAGTAACGAGTAATCAAATAATATAATATACAAAATAACAGCAAATAACGTTAAAAATAAACATAAAATAAAAATATCTTCGAAAAATAAATATTAATAATCGAAAAATAGAGCGATTATTCAATTTCAAAGATTGCAAACACTTGCTGTGTGCTTGGTACCAAAAACGTTGTCAGACTTGAAAGAAAAAGAAAAAGGATGTTGTTACTTCGTATTCTTTGAAACGTGACGCTTTGGCACGGAACCGATCGGGACCTCCCCGACGCGTCTCGGTTGCGTTATACGCCCGAAAGCAATGGAGAATCCAAGTCGTGCCGTACGACGCCGACGGTCGGCGACTCGTGTGTCGGCGCGATCGTGAACCTTGGCTCTGCGAGTTCGCGAGGTCTCGCAAGGGAGGAAGTTAAATAAAAGAGCGCTGCACGAGACGAACTGGCGCGAACCCGTTTCTCACTTACGAAGGAGAGAAGGAGAGAATACGCTGTCTTAAAACGTAACTACGCAAGAGCGAAAAGAAGACAAAAAGTATATAGAAAAAATCAAAGTAAACGCTCGCGAGGACTCGGAATAAACTTCTTCGCGTCGAGAATGGCAGCCGTTTCGATAGCTTTGTTCTTCTCGTTTGAATACTATAACAGAGGCTTCGAATGTTAAGAGCGGGATCGAATTAGAAATAATTTATTATTCGATATTATCGATGCGATAATTAATCGTTTCGTTAATAATAGGAAATACAAGCGAATGAAAAATTAAATTGCCAATATTATCGTTAATTAAACAAGCATCGAGCATTCGTAATTTCACACGTTCGTTATTGATTCGACAATAATAATAATTTGAAATTCGATTCGTGTGGGCAGACGATAAATTAATTGAAAAAAATATATATATGAATAACGTTATCGATCTGCCGACGTTGGGATAAATT
This sequence comes from Netelia virgata, assembly GCA_951802705.1. Taxonomy (NCBI): domain Eukaryota; kingdom Metazoa; phylum Arthropoda; class Insecta; order Hymenoptera; family Ichneumonidae; genus Netelia; species Netelia virgata. The sequence goes on along the minus strand of OX637867.1, from coordinate 9,890,955 downwards.
TAATATTTTTCAGTGAGATTCATCTCACCGGTTCGGAGATCGTCGTTCGTACCGAGGCTAAAGCAATATCGTTGACGAATCTCAAGGTATCGTCGAGCAAGGCGGGCGACAGCCGTGAGCGTACTCGAAGATATGGTTTCGACTATTGCTTCGACTCGTCCGACTCAAGCGCCGAGAAATACGCCAGCCAGTCGATGATCTACGAGACACTCGGAGAATCGATTCTCGACGTACTCTTCAAGGGCTACAATTCCTGTTTGGTCGCCTATGGGCAAAGCTCGTCGGGAAAAACCTACACCATGATGGGCTCGAAGGTGCGACGTAGATCAACGAATAGAATGCGTTTTTTGTTGTTGTTTCTTTTGCATATTCAACGAGGACGATGAAAGGGCGATATTCATTGATTTCAATTTCGTCGAGTTAATAACGCGTTTCGTTAAATACACATTTATAAATTGTAATCAAACGATGATTAATCGTCGACATTGAACGAATAATTTCGAGCCTTGTGAATGACGCTGTCTAATTATTATCGTACTCGAAATTGCGTTTAATCGTAATGATCGATAATTTCTCTGGCCCGATATGTGCCAGATTGATGTAATCGCGGTTAATAATGCTCGTTATCTCGATACTTTTTTTCGTCGAGAAGCAATTTATCGTTTGATCATCGATTAAAGTTATTGATAAAATTGGAAACTCGAATAATTTGATTTTTCATCGTAGGAAGACCCGGGGCTAACGCCAAGAGTCTGCGAGGGATTATTCTTACGGCTAGCCGATGAAGAGAATCGCAATAAGAACTTGGATGTTTCGGTCAGGTGAGAGAGTTTATAAATTTATTCGAAATGGTCATGTGTATTTGTCTATCGTGAGGATAATCAACAAATGCAACAAACAAGGACAAACCTCCTGATCTTCAACTATAAATAATACCTGATAACTCAGAAAAGTTTCAACGAACTTACGAACACGAAAAAATCTTATATCGATTCTCGATATGAAAACAATCGGTTACGAGAAAACAACAAATTATTCATTTTCATTGAAAATAAATTCTGAGGAATAAAAATACCATTTATCACCTTTTAATCAAAGTATATCGTACAAAATCAAAGAATCTTTTACAAATTTTCGATCGAAATAAAATCATAAAAATAACTTCTCATAATTTATATAAAATAATGCCAATAAACGTAATAAACCATTATTCATTGTAAATATCGATTTCAATACAAATTACCCGATTGTTTATCAGGATTCTCCATCGAGAATAGACACCTTGGTAATTAGGGTCAAAGGGCATCTGACCCAGATTAGTTTCGTTCGAGTAGATCGATGACCGACCCTCTCGATCTTTCTGCCATAGGTGTAGCGGTAAGGGTTGCCAGAGAGAAAGAGGGAGAGAGAGAGAGAGAGAGAGAGAGAGAGAGAGAGAGAGAGAGAGAGAGAGAGAGAGAGAGAGAGAAAGAGAGAGAGAGAACGAGAGAAGTGTGCTGGGAGCACGGCGTCTCAACGAGCATACCGCGATTCCTCGAGGCATAGTAATGGCGCGCGTACGAGTGAGAGAACTTTATAATCGTGCCGGAAGGGAGGGAGGCGGTGGAAGAGGAAGAGAAGAGCGATGGAGGGGGGAGGGGGGCGCTATGAGTGCGGGGAGCGCCAAGTCCACGTTCCTACTTTAGGCACACTCCGGCAAGTACTTTGCTTAAGTACTTGTGAAAGACTTTAAAGCCTTCCCGAATGGGTTTCGTTTTGTGGGGGTATATATATATATATACTCGTATATAAGGAGGAGACCCCGGAGCAACGCACGTCGACGTATGTGACTTGTTACATAGCGAGATATAGAGCTTTTCTTTCGTTTGTTTGGCTTCCGAACGATTTTATGACTGAACAACTTTTATCGATCCTCTTGTCGTAGAAACGAATCGAAATTTATCGTTTCTTTGCTTTTTCATAGAACGATCATTATTTCCATCTTTCATCAGATTTCATGGAAAATTCGAATAATAGGTAAATTTTGATTTTCACTTTTTTTTTTAATTTGAATTATTCGTGAAATACAAAGTTATTTGCAGATTAAAGTTTTATAGAAAATATCTCATAAGGTCAGAGAAAAGATTTGAATTGGCCGGGATCGTTTGAAATATATCGAAATTTTCGTGTTTCGTGATAAATCAGAATCCTCGACGAAACTCAAAAACACGAACGAGTAGAAGCGAAGTTTCTATTTTTCTCCGTTACGTTCATCGACAAAAGTTGTATTTCTCGGTTCACGGTTGAGAACAGCTAGAAAGAGGAGCAGACACGAGAGAGAGAGAGAGAGAGAGAGAAAGAGAGAGGCAACTCTCGTAGCATCGAAACGATAACGTCGTTGGCAAAATACGTCCGTTTTGATATCTGTGGGAAACGTAACACGTTCCCTCTCACTCCGTTATCATGAAAACGTCGATCTATACACACGTATGCATCGATACGCGTATACGTGTTTCTTCGTGGAGCTAGTGTGCATCGCATACTATACATACCTATACTTCGTTGTGAAACCGTTCGCTTTTACATCGTCGATACGACGTTACAAGGTATACGTAGAAATACAACCAGTCATCGAGATATTCGGTCAAGGTTTACCTATCGGTCCGCTGCGAGATCCATTATTTCGTCGAATTGTTGAATTTTGAGCTCGACACTGCGAAAACTTCGTTATAGGGTTCCAACGTAAACCCAGAATGATACGTGAATTTCTCAATTACGCGGATATTCGATATATCGCTCGTCGCAGTTACGCAACGTCATGGACAAAATTTCAACCCTAATGGATAGGGGTTGAGGATTAGAACGTTAAGGAATTCTAGGAAACTCCTATTAGAACGTAAAAACCTGACGTTGAATTTCGGTGAGTCACTCGACGATATCTGATGAATCAAGTCGCACCAAAATTAAGGGTAATTTCTCTTTCGTTTCTCGCGATCGGAAAATTAATTTAAAAAAAATGAAAAGGTATGTAACGTGACGACAGCGTATTCTATTAGAGCGTCTCCGGTGCGAGTGAGCGTTCAGTCGTTTTTCTTCTTTTCGCACACCGCGGATATTTGCGTGACAACGGTATCGATGTCTTTCGGAATTCTTAAAGAAAATTCTCGGTTGCACTAGTCGAGCTTCTTGCTCGTAGTGATAAAAAAAACACCTTCGCGACCGAGCGAGGGTGCGAAACGTGTTATTGGGACTCGAACTCGCACGTGGCATTGCAGCACGACAGAAGCCACCAGAATGGAGGGAAAACAGTATGTGTGCGTGTGTGTGAGAGTAGAGGGCTGATAAACCCCCGGAGTTCTGCCTATGATGAGGTGGTTGGTCGTGGGGCAAAAGAGAGCGAGAGAGAGAGAGAGAGAGAGAGAGAGGGTGCGGTGAGCTCTAAGTTAGAAGCATAGCTTCGCTTCGATGCCTCGAGGCTTTTGCCGGCTGTTGTACGTGGCCTCGATGTGTCTAAGCTCAGTGCCTCGTGACTCGCAATCCTAGTCGGACGCAAGCTCATTGAACCGTGGCCCCGAAAGAACCGCCCGGGGGTGGTAAGAATTTTCAACCCTTGCAGTGAAATAGTCGCCAATTCCGCAGTTGCGACACTTCGGCTCGAGCCGTCGCGGTTATTATACTCCCGTTTCAGCCTTTAATCAACATCCTTTTTTTTTCTATCGCATCAATCGTCGTCCTAATATCTCGATTCGCATATCGATTCGTTCAATTTCCGATCGGGTGCGCGAGTGTGTGTCTTTTACTTTGTTTCAGCCGTGGAGATCACGGGTAAAAGGTAAAAAGTTTCGAGAAAAGAAAAACGCGCGTCGCTACGCGCGCCACCGTAATAATTGGCAAGAGACGAAAAATCGATAGATCGATCGTTAGAAAATCCAATAAAAAAACATAGTTAGATTTTTGGAAATTTAATTTTTTTTATTTTTCTACAATTTTAGTTATATATAAAAAAAAGAAACAATTTTTCCTTTAAAATGTCAATTAGTAATTTTGTATACTTAGACAAAATATAGTTTTTCTTTTAATAAATCAAAATACACGCTTTGCCGCGCTAAAAAAAAGTATTACACTCCTATAAAGCTCGAAGCTTTGGATATCTGTTTACCACAATCTCTCGGGCATCCGTCGTAGCGTCGTACCTCTCGTACGATATCAGTGGCAAACTCTCATTCCGCTCGAAGAGGAAGTTATTACCGAGGCAAATGGCGTGTGTAAGAATAATATACAGCAGGGCGAAAAGCGCCACCGTCGGAACGCCGGACGTGCGACAAAACCGTAACGGCCCGTACGGTAAAAGAGAACAAAACGATCGTGCGCCGGCGTTTCTTCTTTGAAATATCGCCGTGAGATTTTTATATCGGGCTTCGGGGGAGCTTTGTCGAACGTCGTTGTCGTTGTCGCAGGGTAAAATCAGGGGTGGGAGTTGAGGGCCAGAGGAGGAGGGGGCGAACTTCCGTGTAAACATCTCGTGCCCCTTACATTACGAGGGTCGCGAGGACAAGGGGTGAGAGGAAATAGCGCATACGTGTGATCGGTAAAATATCGTCGATGTGGTCGACGTAAAATCGTTAAGTGGGCCGTACTCGCGCGGGTTATCCAGCGGTCGTATCGTCGTGTGGCTGCGTCTCGTGTTTCGATGCATTGGTAGAAATTCCATCAACCTTTGCCCGTTTCGAGGGTCAACGAGTTCACTTCGAGGGGAAGAAATGAAAAACGCGCACGTATCTAGATCGACTACGGATCGAATCGATAAACCTATCGAAGTTATTTCATTTTGTCCCGACTACGTACGCTAATGGGAGATGGCCGTATTTATCTCGTAAATATTTATGTTTATATATGTTTATATATATATATATGGCAGCAGGCTTTAAACTTGCAGGAAGGTAAAAAAAAGCTTGCCCAAATTTGAGCTCTTAATATTAATATTTAGAAGTCGCGAAAAACATATATTTAGTTCCCACTTGAATAACACGGGGAAAATGTCTTTTTATGTTTGGAATTTTATACCACGGTCATGGCATATTGTACAAACAACCTGCCGGCATATTCTTATAGACAATTGAACGCTATACAATACGATCTCTTATAATTTTTTGATGGACTTAGCCATTCAAATGATATTCGAGTTTAAAGTAAAAAATGTATGAAAATTCATCGTTTTTTAGATATTACAGCAAAGCTATTGACTCTATTGAAAAACATCAAATGACTTTTGCGTAGATCATTAAATTTACTATAAATTTTTTTTAATTTATAGTTTATATATATTGATAGATGGTTTTTTTAAGACTTTAGAACCTTATTTGTTCAGAAAACTGGCCATGATGAGCTAGTTCTTGTTACAATATCTACAAAAAGATGAACAAAATTCTCAATTATCATTCTTTATTCCCAATAACTGTGAACAAAATTGTACATCAAATTTTTTTTAAATCAGTTTTCTGACAAAAATGAAGTTTATATATATCAACAGTTATATATCAATGGTTATTTGGTTCAAGCGCCATTTGGATAATTTTACAACAAAGCGATTTAAAGATTTATTTTTAGAATGCATTAACTAAACGGACCAGACAAATTACTTATAAAATTTAAAAACAATTTATAAGTAAAATTAATAAAAAAATAGAATGCAAAAATAAATCTTTACATCGCTCTCCTGTAAAAGTATCTAAATAGCCTTTTAACCGTCGATACATATGTATAGAGTGGTGCATTTTAATTTCCCCAGGCTGACCCCTTTCCAGCAGGCTAATATCACGAAACGTTTGTTCCTATAAAAGTTGTATTATTTTGAACGTCTAATTATTTTTTGGTAACTTTTTAAGATCAAATTGCGGTCAACTTCGTTTTTTTTACACAGAAACCCTTATTTTGTTAAATCACAGATTTGTATTTGTCGGGAAAGAATACATAGTTTTTGTAAGAAATATTTTCTACCAAGGCCTTAATCTTTCAAGATATGAACACTAAATATGAAAAAGTAATCAAATCGAATGATTTAAAAATAATTTTAAACGAACTTTTATAAAAAGAAGATACGAGACAAAATATTTGTTGTTTTAAAAATATTTTTGTCATTCGATATTTGATATTTGTTTTTTTTTTCTGAAGAAGCAATAGTCATTCTTTAGGAATTTTTATGAACGTTTTCACCAAATTGATAAACAAGTTTTTAAAAAGTTTAAAAAACGTTTGAAATATAAATATGTCCGACTGTATGTCCGTTTATAACTCGAAATTCATGTACGCGATTTTTATTATTTTATTCCGCATTACCTATAGCTTGTTTTTTAAAATTCATTATGACTTCTTTGCCATCAGACAGTAATTATTTCGCCATCATATTGACATTATCATGATAATGTTATCATATTGGTATTATTATATTGGCATTTTCACATTGATGATATTTATATCAAAATGCACTTACGATACTTTTATTGATCACTCGTGTATGAAAAAGCATCCGCTCTTCTCGCAAAGTTACAAAACTCCCGCATACATCGACACTGTCATCATAAAGAGAGAGAGAGAGAGAGAGAGAGACAGGGTAAACATTAATGGATACATTTAACTGACACAATTCTCGTATCGCGTTCGTCAAAATTATTCGCCATATCCACGAATATAACGTGCCCGAACACAGCTTTCCTCCCAGTCGATAGATTTCAAAACGTTTTTCCAACCGCTATTTTGTATCTCCCTCTCCGTCTCTTTATCTCTCCCATACGTTGTTTCTCCCTCATTCACATCCTCCCATGTAGAGTGGCCATTTAGAAAAATAAAGTTAAAAGAAAAGCTTTTGAAAAACGAAAAAAAAAACATATAAAAGAGAGAACGCACGCGCGAGAAAGTAATAATTCGCTGTGAAAAAAATGGCGACCGCGGTGATGCGAACCAGGGCGGTTGATTGTTGGAGCGTTGGACCGTGGAGATTTAGTCCGAATAAACAAAAAAAAAGTAAAAATAAAAATCCACAGTTTTTGACCCGATGCAAGTGGGCCTGACGAATGCAGCACTTTATTTAACACTCCCGTCGGCGTTATGTCCACTCTCTATACTGTTATACAAAATACACATATATGCGTTTAAATGTAGATATACGACATGCGATATACTCGGTCACAAGTTGACGGACACGTGGACATATTTTTTTGGCAGCATCCACTATCGAAACTCGCCCGAGGTGTGTGGGCGTTTAATAACGACCGAAGGGGTGTCTCGGCCTGGAACGAGGGGGCGTCGCGGAGGGACGCATATGCATACACGATTGACCGTATGAAACGTTGAAGTCGAGTGAGAGATTCAACTGTAGTCACAGTAAATATGAATTTATAGTAGCGTGTATACGTGGCCTGTTCATCGTTCTCGTCATAGCTGTGCGTATATGCGGGTGGGACATAAAGAGAGCGAGCATGCGAGAATATTGCCACGGTGTTATCATCCGGGCGAATTGCAATGGGTAACGAATAAAACGAGAGTTTCGATATTCCTGAATGCATGCCCGACATCTTTCCGATTTGTCGATCGCTCGTGGAAAGCCTTTGTGCATCCCGATTAAGTGTACAAAGCGCGCCCGTTTCGCGCTTGCATATATTCCTAGGGGATAAAGAGTGTAAACGACAATGCCTCGGGGAAATTTAATGACGATTTTTTCATATTCTACACAATCGCCAATTTGTTATCAACGTAAAACACACACAAAGATAATAAATCGTAGCAGTGTCGTAAATTCAAATTGAAAACATAATTTTTCGTTGCTACTCAACCTTTCGATATCGACAATATATTTCCAACAAACTTTTCCGAAATTTCCCCGAGGTCACGAGATTGTGATACTTCTTTTTCTTTTTTCAATTTAACGGAAAATTACGGTATCGTTGATTGGATCGGATCAATAACGGTTTACTTCGAGGCGGACAAAAATTGTGGCTTTGTCGTAATGGGGACTCGACTGTATTATCGATGTCATGATATCCGCGCGTGTATAATAAAGTGGGAATAATCGTACAAATTTACGGACCATCGAGATGTTCGATTAACGAGCCACACATTAATGGATTCATTTGCACCCTCGTCTCCTTCCAACTCTCGACCCTCGCGACGCGGCTCGCTGCACTTGACTCCTGTGGCGAGGTGGACAGGGGGGGGGGGGTTGTAGACCTATCGCGGTTAGATGTGAAGTTTGCTAAACCATGTACATATATATATATATATATGGACGTATAGTAAATGTATACGAGCTTTGGCACCGTTTGTCGTGCCACGCATTGCAACCCCTGCTCAAAAGCCCCACCGGCGAACCTCGTTTCGTGCGGAAATGAACTTCATATACTCGGACGCCCGGGGCACGATCCTAGTTAGGTATATATATATATGCATGCATAGCTACGTGTCTGTAGGCTCGCCGTTACCGGCCGACTGTTTTCGATTCCCCGTGGCCACCGAGCACCCTTATGATTGCGCTCTCAATAATTGAATATTTAAAAAATCGTACTCCACGAATTCAACGATAATGAGTGATGAAAACGTGGCCAGCGTGCTTCGTACCGATTTCATTAGTTCTTCGTGCGGAAAATACACGCGGCGAGGGACAGAGAGAGAGAGAGAGAGAGAGAGAGAGGGGTAACTGGGAACGAACGCAAAAATTGAGAAAAATGCGAATTTCATAATTGAGAAACGTAACGAGAAAAAAAAATGGAAATGTACAAAAACAAAAATATACGTGTATAATATATAGTCGCAATTTTTTTTATCGTTTTGACGTGGATGTACGGCTGACGCGTGACGCGTTATTTGATTATTCATTTTTGCGTTCTATTCTTTTTTCATCGTTTGATTTAAAAAATGTAACAAAATAAAATTACGTTTTTTTTTTTCTATAACTTTCTACATTTCAAATTCAAATCGTTTAAACACAAATCACGCGACATCCTTTATTTCGAAGCGGCTCGTTCAAAGGGCACGAAATCAATTTGGCGCTATTTTTTGTTTTTTTCGTATCCTCGCGGGCTTTATCGCCTTCGTCGCTAACAAGCTGACCACCTGTCAATCCCTCCGGAGAATTCGGCAAATACGAGCGCGAACCGCGTAAAAACCGCGGCGTTTTCGTCGAAAAAAAAGGGCACGCGCTATATAACGTGTACACAGCGCTCGTGTTCGAAGGTCCGCGATTCCTTTTTTTTATTTCGCTTCGTCCATTGCCGCGGGCCACGTGGCTGGACGGCCGAACTCTAAATTATACTTTTAATTAACAAAATTAAAAAACGCTGCCTTTGCCACGAGAACACTGTAGGGGGTGGTAGCGGCGAGCTGGTGGTGACGCAGGACGGTACCCGGCGGGAGCGCGGGGGGCGGTCCAAATGCCTGGCGTACCGGTGGTGTGGTACGCGGGCTTTAATTATCGGGTCGTGGCCGCCGGGGGCTAGGTATGCGGCCGTGCATGCACACTGGACGCGAGACACGAGGGGACGAGGGAGAAGTCGAGCGGGGTTGAACGGGGGTGGCGGTCGGGTGGGGGGGGGGAGCAAGAGCGAGCGAGTAGGTTTTAGGTAGTCACGGTTGAGAGATGCGAAGGGCGAACGCTCGAAAATTGAGTAAGTTAATCACCACCCCTGGTAAATACGGCGTGCCAAACTCGGGGCGAGCCGAGGCCCACTCGGCCGAGCCGAGCTGTTGGCAAGTGAGAACGGGAGAGAAATGTGGTAGCGCCGGCGATGTAACGACGATAAGAAAAGGTGCCAAGTGCCAGAATGAAAGTGTCGGGCTATATGGTCGAAGCAGGGGTCGGGAGTCGAGGGAGGAAGAGAGAAAGAGAGAGAAAGAGAGAGAAAGAGAGAGAAAGAGAGAGAAAGAGAGAGAGTGAAAGGGTTAGCAGCCTTTTTGGCAGGCGAAGAGGTAAAACGGGCTTTACGAAAAGTTTTGTGGCGGTTTGCGAAGGAGTCCATTGTCAATGGACGATCCAATTAGCCGAGTTCTATATAGTTGGCGCGTTCATTTATTTTAAGGGCTTTGTGATGTCTTTATTTATTTTTAGTCGTACGTGAGATTTATTATGTGTCTTGGAAGCACGTCTTGCGCGTATACATTCGTTGGGGAAGAAAAAACGTACGAATTTTGGACGCCTGATAGTTTGGCCAAAAAGTTATTGGGTTTTCTTTAGTTAGACGGGCGGGCATTTTCATGTATAAAAAACGAAATTATTTATTGGTCAAGTATACCGGGAGGAAATTTATTTCAACCATTTGTTTCAAGCTGATCCCGCACCCTCGTCTGTTTTTACCTCGAATTATAACTTATATGCTTATAAAAAATCCACAAATATTTGTATTTTTCGGGTTGATCGCTGATTCTATCGGTCTAGCCAAAAAATAAATGCGTTTTGTTTCCAGTGGTGGAACGTACGCGTTCGTGCGTCAGAAACGCAATTTTGGGCATGCCGATAAATGCATATATATATATATATATATATATATATATTATTTTCGTATGTGCTTACACCATTATAAATTGTAGCGTTGCCGGGAATTCGTTCATTTTCAGATAGGCACGCGAGGCTCGTAAATAAATACGGTGCGAGGATATATATCACGCGTTTATCGGTAGTTCCGATGGATCCCGATACGAAAATTTCTATCGCGCGGTATAGTCCGAAATAATTTGGGAAAATAGCGCGTAAAATGTGTGCCGGATTGTCTCGTTAGTTTATGGGAACGAGCATAAAATTTTGTTTCTGTACGTATATACATTTATCTATATTATATTATATATAAGCGACGAGAAACACACTTTTGGGTACGCGGTGGCAATGAAGCAAAAGCTCTATCGCCTGACGTGACGGCGAGAGAGGCGATGCGTGTCTTCGTGCCGCGCTCTCGGTGTCTAGAAATATACCTTCGAAGGAGGAATGTGCCCCCGAGGTTTTCAGAGAGCTAGAAGGAGAGAGAGAGAGAGAGAGAGAGAGCGAGAGAGAGCGAGAGAGAGAGAGAGAGAGAGAGAGGGAGAGATGGATATTAGTTCTGACCTGGAAATTTGAAGGGAATAATATCGTATTCCAACAACCGGAACTGCCTCATACCACGAGAGCGTATGCAGCGGCAAACCAACGAGCGATGTACGAACTCGAAATGAGACGGAAAGCTAACACTAGCAAAAAGCTTCTTTCTTTTTCTTCTTTACCGTTCGTGTTTAAGGAAAATCACATCGCGATAATAAAATATAAATATGTTATAAATATTTCAGGTAGACTCGTGCGAGGGCTCGACGTCGCGTCGATCGATTCACCGATCGTTTTAAACACAGTAGAAAACCCGTGGTTGGAAAATAAATTGCAGTAACGTTGTTTCTCGCGAAGCTGATTAAGGGTTGGTTACACCCCATCGGTGTCGTATCGATGATGAAAGCGTTCGACAAGACAAGGTCGAGTATTTTTCTCGTCATGACAAAAAGCAAACGAGAGGGGTCGAGGCTTTCGCGATGGATGTTTTTTTTTTTTTTTTTTCGATCTGACGAAAGCTCGATGAAGCAAGGGACCGAAGCGCGTTCGCGCTTCGTTTTTTACGCGACGATGCGAGCATCGACCGCGTATTCATGGACGAAGCGAAAAGGTCAATGAAAAGAGTAAACAAAAATGTATGTTGTGGGTGAGGTAGACAAATAAAATTAGCCGCAAGAATTTCATCGCGAAAGCTCTGTCGTCGACGCACGAAACAGGTGAAATAACGAAAATAGAAATACGCACGTGTTCGGGCCCAGCGGAAACACACTTGCATAAATGGTGCTGCCCGATACACGTATATATATATATATATATATTTATATAGACACGTTTACGAATATATCGTATGGCGGTATAAAAGACTGCCAACAAATGGTTAAAACGCTCGCGCGAGAACCCGCTGAATTCATTCTGACGGGGGTCAACGATTTCAATTTTCGACGTGGTTTGCAAGACGAAAATAACAAGAGAGCCGAGAGAGAATAATTTTTGTTTTTTTTCCTCTCTCTCTCTCTCGTTTTTTTACGTATATACGGGGCGATACACACGGACTGTGCCGGGACTTCGGGAGTGATTTTCACGCCGATCAGATACAGAGTGTGCGCGCGAGATTTCTATATATCCGTTGCCTGACGGATTTTCAGATTCTATGCATTTTTAACGATACGCTCGGGCTTTCGCGGAATAAATTGGGTCGACAGTCGACGCGTGACACGTTTCACAAATTCGTTCGCCGTTTTTTCCTTTTCTTTTTTTTTCTTGTTTTTTTTTTGCATAACGGAAAAGCTTTATAACCGCGAATTTGTATTAATTTTATTTTTGCCTTTCGTTGTTGTTTTTTTCCCCTGAATTTTCTTCTTTTTATTTTCAACGGATTCAACTCCATGCTGTTTTGCTTTGGCAAATAAACTCGCACCGTTTGTTCTCGCTCGTTCTCGTCCGGAGGAGCGATAAACTCTGGAAAAAAAATACTATATGTTTCGCGAACCGATGGAACCCTCGAAGCCTGGAAAGTAACTGGAAAACCATTCGTTTTTATGATTTTATTTTTGTAACGTTTTCCCCCATGTTCGTTTTCAACCCCTGTATTCTTCTTGTTTTCATTAACCGAGAATAATGAGTCGTTCTTCTTGCCATCGTGATCAAAAAAGCATCGAGAAATAGCCGTTTTTTATTTTTATTTTATTGGAAATAACGATGCGATGCAATGTGTGATTGGTTCCGATAGCAGTCGGTGGTCGAGGGCTGCACGCAACGTTGAATACAGAGAGTCGATCCGGTTACGAGGGAGAAAGAGAGAAGGAGAGAGAAAGAGAGAGAGAGCTTGGGATCTACAAAGGGACCAAGAAACATGTTCCAATGGTACGCGAAATGTAAAGCTCGATACTCGGGAACGATAGTATTCATGGTCTAATGATGGCCAAAGGGCATGCCAAACTAATGGAGATACACATGTGCATATATGTTCGTATACACGTTACGATGAACAGTCGTCAAAAACGAATTGAATCCGCGATTTCGACTGGTTGAGCACAACGGATCGAGTAATGATGCCGCAAAGAACGGCGTATAATCGAAAACTCGTGGGTGGTGGGGCCCACCAGAGGATGCTTTTCGAATTAAATCTCTATCTCTCTCTCTCTCTCTCCCTCTTTGTGGTCTGATCGATCGATTACTCGGAAATGTATGTGTCTAGGTATATATATATATATGTATGTATGTGTGTGCGTGTGTGTGTGTTTCTCTGCCGATGGGCTCTCGCGTTTCCATGATAATAGAAAGAACCGGGCACGTCATGCTATCGCGATTATCGAAGCCTATAATCTCATATTAAAGACTCGGGACTATACACGTATATACATTTATAGTTCGAGGTATTAGATCCCAAGAATACTAGTTCTGTATCGAGAATAATGAAATAATCGTCAGTTATCCCTAATGGTATTACCCGGTATCGGCTTATCAGTATCGAATATTTTACCAGGGTCGTACCCTTGAGGCTATCCATCGACAAATAGGCGTATGCACAATACCAATTCGACGTTAACAAGGTTACGAATTATTCCTTCGAAATCCTGTAATCTCGGGATCGTTCGTAAAATCCCTCCAAAATCTCGTAAAATTCATCGATTTATTAAGGTATTCGGAGAAGAAGAAAAAATGTTGAAACGCTCGATACACATCTCTACGGAATTCGTCGTCGAACTGAGAATTTATCCGATTTCTATCAACGTTATGTAAATCAAACGAAAAAAAATCACTTTGGTTCAAATAAAATCGATCTGGATAAGATACCGTTTGGGCAATCGTTGGCTCGATAAATTGTCTTTGACTCGAATAAATTTGATCTACTCGAGGCAAATTCTTCCAGTCTACCCTATTTAGTTTAAATTGTATAAATCGATATTTTTTCACTCGGGGTAGTTTCGTCCCTGGTCAGTTCCAATCATCGTAGCTCGCGATAATGGAATAAATTTGGAATAAATTTAGAAAAACGTCGCGGTGGATAATGGCACTTTGAGCAACGGAATTTTCAGCTTTCACACCCGAGCCAGAGTGCCTACGGCAGGCTCGTAAATGGGAATGAGAACAAATACGTGATCTTTTTTATTCCTTCTCCATTATGGGTTTCACTTTTGTTTTCGTGTCTCCCTGTTGTCGATATTCATATATATATATATCTGTGTCAAAGCTCAATCATATATACATATATATGCCTAGCCGATTGAGCATCCAATAACATTTCGAAGGAACTATTCTTTTTTTTTGTTCGTATTCCGTCGCCGTGGCGCTCGCGGCGTGTCGAATCGATTCTTATTCCGTTGCTTCTCTCGCTCTTTCCACTCGTAATATCCGTCAGACACGAAACCTGTGTGCGTTATAGAAACTCTCACTAGGAGGGTAAGTTTCGTGGGACGCTCGCGAGCTTTTCGAAGCCCCGAAGGTCCCGCGCGGTTGGACTCGTCGATGCCTTCGTACTCTCTTTCTATTTCTTTTTCCTTTTCGTTCCTTTTTTCTTTAATGTGTTAAGTCGGAGGTCTACAAGGGCGTGATACTCGATACTCGAAAAAACTTTGAGTACTCTGATAAAGAAAAAAGCTCCTTTGTTACCGTTCCCTCTGCTTGTTTCTTTCGAGTGCAGCCGGAATGTCGGGGCAGATGAGAAGGGGGCGACGATGGTCAATGGATAATGAGCAAATCCTCTCGAAACGAAGCGACTCTAAAAACGGTATCAAGACTTTCTCTCGTCCTCGTCCTCGTTTTGGTCTTGCTTATTGACAATTAATTTAACAAAAAAAAAATGCATTCACTTCCTTGTCTTCGATAATAATTCATTCGAACGGCGCCTAACACGTGAGAAGGTAAAACAAAAATATATCTGCAACGAACTCGTCGTTATTGTTCAAATTGCACCGGTATCTTTTTTTTTGTCGGTAAACAAGGGAAAACAAATGAAGTTCGAAACGCTCGTGAAAAGAACAGCGTGGGAGAATCCCGATACGAAGTCAAGGCCAAGGCTCGACCCAGAAGCATATTTTCCCATCCCTTTCCAAGTCTCATTATCCTGCCACCTCTGATACCTCACTTGTATATCTATATGTATAGGGTAGTTTATTTTTCTTCTTACGGCGATGAACGTTTTTCTTTTTATGGCTCTCGCGAAATTGTTCGCGTACTGAACATTCTGTCTTTTATTTCCCTCGAGGCGCCTTCTCTCGACGCTCGGTGCGTATGGAAACGTAGGCTTGCACGAATGCAGTAATGAGGTCTAATAATTCGTCGACTCATCGATGCTTTTTCAAGAATGCGGATAGAGGGTCGTTGTTTCGGAGCGAAAAAGAATTCTCGGGCTTTGAGAACTCTTTGCATTGCTTTTTTGTGTTTTTTTTTGTTTTTTTTTACTGAGCTATTTAACGGTACGTTTAAACCGGAGGAAGTAGATGTTTAAATTGCGCATTTTTTCAATTCAGCGGAGAAAAAAAGATCGACCTCGAGAACGTTTAATCCGCTTGAATAATTTTGCATACTTCTGCATTTGATGAAGGTTGTAACTAAAAATTGAGAATTCCTCAGGGCGAAATAGGTCGCGCGCTTGGGCAATCCGCAATTTAAATTATAAATTTTGTTTTCTAGCCTCGTTCGAAAAATTCTTAAAGGAAAAATATAGGGTGGATTACTTTTTTTGCGTTGGTATATCTTCGTTTTTCAACCTTTCAAAAATTTTCGTCTCCGTTTCTATCGTATACCGAAACTCAAAATTGAGAAGAGAAAACACTCCATTTTTTTTTGTGAAGCGGTATAAATAAAAAGTATATATGTTTTGGTTAATTTTCTTAGAAATTTTATGAACGTTGTGAAAAATAAAACATTCGATTCAATTCTGATAAAAAAAAGTCTTTATTTTCAATAGAGTTTTGTGGAGCGTTCGGTATTATTTTTCTTCGATTACCGCGCTGTTATTGGGGTGGGAATCGTGGAGGTCGTGTAAAACGCGCGAGTCGTCATCGACACGGGGAATCCCGACAAGGTCCTTTCCAGCTCGATGATCTCGGCACTCGGTGGCGAGGAACGTTTGAGACACGAGAGTCGACACACGTGAGCGCGTAATATCTCATCCGTTTCGTTGTTGATCCTATTTACCGGGCTCGAAAAGCTTCGCGTCTCCACACGCGCACATTCTTGTTGACGACGGAACGTCTTCCCCGGGGCTTGATTCTAGAGTATACTAATGCCGAGCTCCAAGATGTCGATCGTGCGCGCTACCGTAGTGCTTCTTTCGTTAGAAAAACGACACGTGTAATTTTGTTCTAATCGGTCGTCATTTTTTTTTTCATATTTTACTCGTTGGTTCTTTAAGCGATTTTAAGTGTTAATTCATTTTAATTGCACCAGTTGCTAAGAAACTCGACAACTCTGTCGAAGTGCAGTGAATGTAAAACGACCACCCTGCATATTTTCCAACGAACATTATTTTCGAGAAATTGAAGGAGAAATAGTTTCATTCCACTCGTAAAAAATGTACGTTGATGAATTGCGCGTCAATTATTGATATGTGATATACGATATCTGTGTTTGTCAAGCAGTTACTTGGAAGTGTACAACGAGAGGGTGAGAGACTTGCTGAAACCATCGTCGAATTCAATCGGACTCAGGGTGAGGGAACATCCTCGATTGGGACCGTACGTTCAGGGTAAATAAAATCAACGTCCATTCAAATTATGTTAATATCTATGATAAGTAGTTTGCAAAAGTAAAAAAATAAACAAATAAATAAAGATAATCGTGCGAATACAAAAAGACGGTGTCGATCTTGAAATTTTGTTGTTCTAAATCAAATTTTTGAACGATTTATTCAGGATTGACTCATCACGCAGTGCCGACACTTGGGTCGTTGATATCACGAGTCGAGGAAGGTACGAGAGCCCGAAAGACGGCCTCGACCTTGCAGAATCCAACGAGCAGTCGCAGTCACGCACTGCTCACGTTATCGCTTCTACCCTCTTCGAACGATCTCGTACGATCGGTAACCGACTCTGACGCTACACCGAGGAACGTTTCCCGTAGGAACGATCATTTTGAGCGTGGAAGTAAGCTCCATTTGGTCGACCTGGCGGGTAGCGAGAGCGCAGCAGCCTGCGGCGGCATTAATCGTCTAAAAGTGAGTCACGAACTAAAAATAAGTGCCCGTAAAACAACAAGTGAGTTCGCAAACGCAATTTTCATCGTGGCTACGAAATGAGAGCGCGCGACTTGAAAAGTGTCGCGCTTGATTGGAAAAAATTTGTAACTTGGGTTCGTGAAACGACTTTTTAATTTTCTTTTTGTTCGAAAATTATTTCGAGTTAAAATGAATATAATCGAAAATTGGGCGTCGATCATTGTCTTGTTTTTCAGGAGGGCGCCAACATAAATAAAAGTTTAGTTGCACTGGGCAACGTTATATCGGCATTGGCGGAGCGCGGCTCGACCAGAAGTGGTCCAGGTCGAAGATTCATCCCTTACAGGGATTCGGCTCTCACGTGGCTCCTGAAGGACGCGCTCGGTGGAAATGCTACCACGGTTATGCTTGCCAGTAAGTCTCGCGAAATTTGTCATCTCTCGACTATTACGATAAATCAATTTCACGTTCTTTCCTAAAAAAAAAGAGAAAAATAAACAGACAAATTTGCATTCGGTCCTATTAAATTACGTCCCTATTCGCAACGAAGTTACGTCCCTTGGGAGCACCGATGTAATTGGATTAAACGCTTTTCCAGGCGAGCTAAGATGGAGTGATTAAAATTCGATAACCAGCGTTGAGCGATTAAACGTGATCGGTAAATAGTAGTGAACGAGCAAAAAATAAATAACAATTTAAAACAAAAACACGATAAACAGATATTAAAAGTTGAAGTAGTTGTAGGGCTTTGGCATAATTATTACACAATTCGTTGTGAAACGAGGTGATCGTATCGACTTTACCAATGTTTGACAAATATATTAGAAATAATGATCATTATTTATTTTCAAGAATTTATTTTATTCACTTAGTTAATTATCGTTAAAATGTTGGGTAATTATTATTTATTTTTATTATTATCGCAGTAGAAGATAAATGATATGTAGAGAAATGTCGTAGAATCATTTTCATCACTTATATATTAACTCGATTGTATTATTTTCATCACACGATCATTTGATATCACGCATGAAGCCTATAATTGAAAGCCCATTATCATTCCCCTCTCGTCAATCGTGCGCTGTACCGTCGAATTTAACGAAATGTGCAACCAGCGATTCTTCGGGTATGGGAAATAATCGTACTGTAATTTAAATATTTCATGGCCCGTGTTCCATGATTATTGGGCTAGGGGAAAAATATATATACGAACGAACGACGGTGCTGTTAATGACTGATTGAATAATCGACGATTCTCTTCATTTAACGATTACAAAGGGATTTTAGATATCAATCACGATTCTCGTTTTGAGCTCGCGTACGATAATATTATATGTACATCTCGAATGCGTGTTTCACTCTCTGGTACTTACAATTAGCCGAGTTATGGTCCGGGCTAATTATAACGATCATCGTCAATTATTGATTTCATAATGGAGCACTCCGTAATCTCGATGGACCGGTTGAAAAAAATGTAAATTATGCACGACTGCGACAATGATTTTTCTTTTTTAATTAGTGATTAGACACGTACGTTACCAGTCGCTGATTAGCTAATTATACATACACATAATGCTCAAATAAGAAAAATTAAAAGAACGAGTCGTAGTCAACGTATATCGTAGTGATATGACACTTTGAATTCTAGAGCGTGTGGTGTGAGAATATTCTCTAGGTCGAAGCCCCGATAAAGGCGAATATACATTTTAAAAAAGAAAACACATTTCAGCGATATCCCCGGCGAGTGGCAGTTACAACGAGACTTCGCACACACTACGATTTGCTCAGAGAGCACAAAGCGTCGTTAACAGGCCGGTGATCAATGAGGATCCTGTTTCGAGGGTCATCAGAGAACTTAGAGCCGAAGTTGCAAGACTGAAGGCCTTGTTGGTCGAACAGGTGAGTGAAATTCGTTCACGTATTCGAAAAAAGTCAAGTCTAATAACTTCTTATCGAAACAGAACGCTCGTGATGAATGCTCTTCGAAAGGCAAATGGAATAGTTTGTTTCTTTTCAAGAATATACAAATAATTCGACTTGTGAAAAATGAAAAAACATAAGATTTAAGTTCAAGTATCGAAATGGAAAGCATTGATTTCTTTTTCTTTGTTTCGCAGAATATTAATCCTGACCTCGATTGCAAGTCGATATGCCCGTGCCAGCGTGATAAAGAAGAGGAGGTCAAGATTCAAGGTCGCGAGGAGAAAAAAGCTGGATACGAAGCGGATTACGAGGTGTCGATAGAACTGCGAGATTTAAGTATTCCCGAGAGAAGACACAGTACGAGCGAGAGTTTATCATCGTGCAAAAGTTTATTGGGTCCCGTCAGAAGATTCGGATCGTTCGAGATTGTTCGCGAATCGAGAATTTCGTCGGATTCGATCGAAGCTGATAATTACAATTGTGCGAAAATATCGGAATTGATAATCGACGACGAGGTGGACGAGCCGGTTTTCGTCGATATTCCGACATTGGTTGCGGTATTGATAAAACCGGAGGAGAGTAATCAGGTCGATTCTCACCAGATCGAGGAAATCGCTAGCGACGGTGTTTCCGAGGACGTGACAGATGCGGAATTTTCCGGCAACGTTAACAATCACGTCTCATCCGAAAATCGCGAGTATCAGAATTTCCAAAGCAATGGAACGCAGGTCGAGCATATCGCGTCCTTAGAAATTTCCAAAGCTCTCGAACATCCACCGAAAATTTCGACACCCTCCGGAGTAACAACCTTTCCTCCACGGGGAAGAGGAAAATTGCGAAAGCACGATTCGATCGACGGTGATCTTCCCTCAAAGGTCACATCGAATTTACAGTCCTTGAAGAAATACGGCTCGATCGAGAGTCTACCGGTGAGAAAGCGCGAAATCGCTTGTTCGCTTCAGAGATCGCACACGAATTTGGAGAAACGCAACGGGAGTGCGGACAAGGTAAAAAAACTCAACAATATCAAAGAAGTCGAAGATCAGAGATCGATAAAATTGAACAACCCTTGGCGGAATTTGGGTGCATGGGCCAATCGTGATTTTCAGCGTAAGGGAAGCAACGATTCTGACAAGAGCCTGAAGGATTCGCCGACTCTCGCAAGAGCGAAGAATCAAGCGAGAAAACAGAGCATCGACGGCCTCAAGCGTAAAACGAGCAAGGACAGTAGTTCGAGCAGTTCCAAGGACGAGCTATTACCGAGTGGAGGTCAAGTTCGCGACAGGTCGAGTCGCAAAGGATCGTTGGAGCATCCCGAGCAGCTTGTGCCGAGAATTCACACACCGATACAGAGAGCGAGAAGAGCCGAGATAGTGGCGGCCGTAACGGAGAGATTGTACTCGAGCAAGAAACTTTCCGAGGATAACAATACGACGTTCTCGGGCACTACGGCAACGACACCAGCCTCGGAGGTCCGCTCGCCTGAGAGTACGGACGTCAAACTCGCCAGTGGGACGAGAATGCGATTGCAGGAAATATCCCGAAAGATGTTGGCCAAACGACGAAGGATCTGCGTCGACACGCAAACGGAGAATCATCAAACGATTCGCGTCAGAGACGTTGCTAGTATCACCGAAGAGCCGAAAATAATTCATAAAGACGCGTCGATACTGACGGATCGTCACGAGGACTATGAGAGCCTACCGTTCGTTGATTCACCAGTGACTCGTGTCAAGGAGATGTCGACTATAACCGATAATGATCTGCAAGAATCGGTGATTCGTTGCAAGGATGCTGGTAACGTGACCGACGATTATTACGAGGATTATGGAGTCATCAATTCACCCAGAAACGATTCCGGGATTATGTCCGACGATACGCAGAATTACGCCGAGAGCAATTTATCCAGCACCGAAATTTCCGATATGTGTCCGATCGGCGGTAGACGAAGCGTCGAATTGGTAGATAACTCTACCAACACGAGAATTCCAGCGGGTCTGCCTAATTCGGGATCGCAAACTAAAAGAGAGGATCTCATCGAGACGAGGTGTTCGAACTGCGTGGCGAGATGCTGCACTGCAACTGGACACTGTCACGGAAGTGACGTGCTTGATCATGCGAACAACAGTCAAGCTTGCCATCATCCGGAGAGAAACGTCATATCGATTTCCCTCCCAGACATGGTCAGCATCACTATAGAGACGTCTAATGGTCTGGAATCGAAAATCAAGGTGTTCGATGGTAACGAGCCTGTTGACGAAGGAGCGGTGAGCTTGCAGGACAATGTGGCGCAGACGGATCCGAAAGATGCTCTTGAGATCGGCACTTCGACCGACGATGTCTTCGGACAAGTCTGCTTTCACGATTTTTCCACATCGGTGAAGCCGATGATCACCCAGACGGATGGCAAGACATTCAGGATCGAGAATATCTTCAGAGAGCCCCGCGGAGTAACGAGGACCACTCCGAGGATCGAGATAGTTGGGAATTCGTCGAACGATGCTCCACCGACGAATTCTCTGATCGTCACCAACTCGGTCGGCACTTCGATCATACCAGAGACGAGGGAAAATGCTACTGGAATGGAAAGCGATCGATGTTACGGTTCTAGATCGTTGCTGGGTCCAAGAAGATCCCTTGTTAATGATGCACTTATGACGTGGCCGTCGAGATGGCGAAGCTGCGGTCCGAATTCAACGAAAAAAAATCCGGCTTACTCGATGCTTCTGGGCAATCGACAATCGTTGTCTGATTTTTCGATGGAGACTTTGAAAGGGAGATACGATGATACTGGTTACCCGAAGGAAAAGAGATTGTCTCCACTTGTATTCGATAAAAAGTTTTTGATTTCTGATAAGCTTCGCTCACGAGAAGAACAAATGAGCAGAATGAAGTTGAACGAAGGCTTTTTGAAGAAACGAAGCGACGAAGATGTTTCGATGATTGAATTGAAGTCGCCTTCCATCATCTCGATGTTGAATAACAAGAATGACGGGGAATTGGAAACAAATTTTTCGGACGACAGTCTAGACCCGACGGAGGATGGTGTCAAAAATGATAATGGCAGCTGTCAATTGGTGAAAAAATCACCTTCAGAAAGCTCGAAGGTAGTAGGTAACTGTAGATCGGAAAAAGCCTGTCCTCCAGACCTGGTGGCTCACACGAAAAACGACAAAAACGATTCTTCAATTTCGATCGACGATCCAGCCGGTTTCAAGGATTTCGATGATGACACTCATCAGATTGAGATTCCAAAGACGAAAATAGACACAGCCCTGAATCTGGTGACACCGATAAGCGATTTCAAGACTCTGATTCTCGGGGATCCTTGTTATACCGTGAATCACACCGAGGATTTGGATTTCGCAGAGTCGAGCAATCAATCTTCGTCAAGTACGTTGGTCGACGATGAGGATTATTGCTACGCGAGGATCGACGTTGTCGAGGATATGGAGCAGTGCCTCGTTAACGGTGGATGTTCGGTCGCGCCGAAGTCCATCATCAAAAAGACATCAAATGGTGCAACGAATTCGCGAGATTCCAGCAAATGTCAAACCAGTTGTGGATCGAAGAATTCAGAAAGCGAATATGTATCGACGAAGAAGGTTCGTTTCTCCATACCCGAAGTGATCGATCCGACGAGTAGCGATTCCGAGGTCTGTGGAAATCTGACGAGCGACGACGAGGTCGTGGAACAAGGCCCAAAATCTATTCTTGAGGAATATCTTGGTGAGGCGGTCGTATTAATACGCAACATGAACTCTATGAACGAGTACATGAGTGCAGCTTGCGCGTCCGACAAGTGCAGGATAAACGGTCGTAATAATCGTCGCGAAAAGGGCAAAAACGTGAATTACATCGAGTTCGAAGGAAGAAGAATAAGTCTCGATGACGAGACGGACAAAGATGCCAAGTCGGACGACGAGGATTTGGACTTTAACGTCGAGTCTTACGACAAGTGCTTGAAGAGTATGGACAGATTGGAAGAGTGTCTGGCCCGGGTTAAACGCCACGACGAGATTCTTCGCGACAATTATGGCATTGGCAAGGACGGATCTACTGGGGCTAAACTGGATTTAGCCAAGTCCAGCATAGATTCGAATGACACGAACAAAGACCTCGTCGATAAAGAAATGTCCGACGAGTCGGCGATTATGAAAAATTGGAGGGCCAAGAGTGTCATTAAAAAAGATGAAACGAGTAAGGGTGAAAATAATAATCTCAGGTCTCATGAAGAAGACGACAAGGAGGCTGGCAGCGATGGTGTCGAAATTTTAGAAAATTTGAAGAAACTACGAACACGCAGATTTTCTCGATTTTCCGATCTACGGAAAAGTAATCCGATCACATATTCGCAACTGAGAGGGCGTTGCAGTTTTCGAGCAAGTGACGATAGGACCGATAAGAAGGAAGATTTTCCGGCATTTACAAAAACCGAAGTCCCGAAAGTTGATGGACCCGACGCTGATGCGAATAGTCTACAAACACCGGATTGTTATCTCATGCTACCGAAAATGACGAGAATCGAAGACGGAAATTCTTCGGTAGGAATTAAAAGTTGCAACTCCCGACCACGATTTTCGCTCTCGAAGTACGACTCGTCCGAAGAGAGTTCGAGCTCTAACGAGGCACTGGCGACTTTCATGGAATCGATTGACAACGCTGCGAGGTCAACGGACAAATTCAGGTATTCGGGAAGTCCTAGGGCAAAGTTCTTGCAATTGTTGAGCGAGAGACGAAGAATCGTCGAGAACACGAGAAGTACTGGCGCCTCTTGAGAAACTTTTATCCATCGTGATGAGACACTTCCGATCTAATGAAAAGAGTGGCCCTTATTTTTGTAATATCTATTGGAGACACTGGAGGATGAGGTCGAATGAGGATGATGGTAATTACACCGAGGAAGTGAAAGACGGCATACAAAATTTCTAGGAGATGAAGATCGAGTATGTTCGAAACTTTTGTTTTCTAATTCGATTTGATTTGGGTTTTTAATTTCATATGAATATTTGACATATAATTTTGATTGTATAATATCTTTTAACGTTTATTATATATTACGATAGAGTCATAGACTGCTTAGCATGAAAATCATTCTCGTTATCCAATGTCACAGGTTATTCTTGACAACTCGCTTTCAAAGTTATAAGATCTCGTATTAATTCAACTCATTATTCTTTAGAAGTAACGCGAGTATGATTTTCTTCAGCAAAAATATTGCATTTAAGATAATTTGTTAAAAAAAAAAATGTTTTTTCATCATAAAAATAGTACATTTTTTATGCCGTCTCCACTTGTACGATATGAAGATGATATATTTATATGTATTTTTGTAACCTCTTCGCTAAATGTAACGCATTACCGTTGTTACGTATGAAAAAACTACGATATAATTGAGTAATTTCGAATATATCTGGCACTGTAAATAAAGTGAATTTGAAATATTTTGTAATGTTTTATTGTAAAACTCGTGCCTTGAATGGCACCAGTGACTATTAATCCATATCTTGTATACTTTACGAAAATAGATCGTTTTCTTTTTCAAATTAAAAGTGGGTGATTTTATTAATATATTTCTACTTTTGTGATTTTTATCGATAATTGGTAATTCGTCTTGAATCGATGTCATTTGTCTCTCATCGCGTTGTCAAAATTGGATGATCGTAGTTTGGTTATAGCCGATTCAAAATGAAAATTGGGGCGTGAAAATAACAATTATGACCTGAAGGTAATTTCTGAGGTCATCGAATGATTCTATAAAGTATTTCGCGAAATGAGCGAGTCACGGTGCAGTTGTGGAAAAAAAAATGAAACTCGATCGGTATCCCACGCATCGGTGGTTTCGGAAACGCCGGAGGAAGTTTTCGAGTCTGACGGAGACAGTGATGTTCCTGAATCTCGTGAAATTACGTTTGCTGAAGTCGAAAGAGCGAGTAAAGCAATGACGTCAGGCGTGAACAGGAGTATGTGTATAGTAAGGCATATACGAATAATTTTACTTCATTGGTAATTACGTTTGTAATTTTATTTGTTTATCAAAATATCGCAAGCACATACGGTCACGCGATAACAAAAAATCTCAGCGTCCCCGTTGTCGAAAACTCGCCGACTGCGCAACGTAACGAGGCAAATTTTTATCGTTTCATTGATCGGTTGCCACGTGTGACGTTGATATGCAAAACAGGCAATTCCGCTCTGGTTAATTTTTCGGGCAAATTTTCCAAACATTCGAGAGGCCGTTTGGGGCCGGCCAACTAGAACGAGCTTGCTGATCGAGCTTGTGTCAGCTAGTAACACAAATATGATGACCACAGGTCGTTGGGCACGTCCTCAACGCGTTAAACTTTTTTGTTTTTTTCATTCTTTTATTCTTAATCCCTATTTTTATGAATATTTTCTCCTTATCTACTTTGCGTTTGGTTGCACGAAAATACGAATCTTAATGCAGAAGTCGAAAGTCGGTCTACTTGTTGGTATCGACGAACTCTGGGTAAATTTGGCGTACGAGCAACTCAGCGGAAGCGTCAAGGAACGATCTGCTCGTTACGTTCTTCACAGGCTCAACGAGGCCCAGAAGAAAAACGGGATTGTGACCGCTTCGAGGGGTTGTTTTGCCAAAGTAAATGTTTAAAGTTTTACTAATACTTACTGACGAAATAACTGTATGATCAATTTATTTCTAAGAACTTTTCAAAAAGGTTCTCTTACGTTCTACAAAAAATTCCTTGGATTATTATTAGAATTTAAATATTATTTTATAATTAGAATTAATATCATTTTTTCAAGGGTCTTTGTCACCAAGGCTATCTAGAAAATTGCCCGATCGTCGTTTTCATGCCTGTCGGAACACCGGCAAGTACGATCGATTTTTGCAACAAATTGGATGGGACGGTCGTAATCAATGGCAACAATTTTCAGGAGTGTAAGGAAAAAGCTCTGAGGTACGAATTATATCAGTAATTTGATCAATATTCAGTTCAAATAATCAATTTTGGTAATTAACGCGCAAGCAATAATATTCACATGTGTAACTTTTATAATTAAAGCTACAGCAAACAAAACGAAATTCTTTACGTGGACACTCACGATTATCCTGACGTGATCGCCGCCCTGGGAACCGTGGCAATTGAAACATTGGAGGAAGTTTACGAACCTGACGCAATCATCGTTCCTGCGGGTGGAGGTGGTTTACTAGCTGGTGTATCCGTCGCCACAAAGCACATATCACCTAAAACAAAGATTTACGTTAGTAATACGTTCAAACGAGTTTTATTATCACACTTTATTATCGATTTAATGAAAAAAATCGATAGATCCATTAAATTCATCAGGTGGCGGAGTCAGAAAAATCCCCGTCTTGGAGTCGAGCCATCGAGGTTGGAAAACCAGTTTCCCATTTAAAAAATCGTTTCTGCCAATCGATCGGTCCAAACTCTTTCAAAACTGCCAAACATTTGGTCGATAAATGCGTGAGTCGGTTATTTTTTCATTGACAAAATATCAATCGAAATCGATTAATCTGGTTGTGAACAAAGATGACGGTGCACGAAAAATGGATCGCTGCAGCGATGCTCCTTTTTATGGAACACGACAAAATCGTACTGGCGAGTGAAAGTTGCCTGGGTCTCGCTGCTATACTGTCAAACACTTGCAAACACTTTTGTGGCAAAAGGTACCTAAATAAATATTAAAATAAAACATTCAAACTAAATCGCGAATAAATACTTTTCTTTTTAATTAAGGATCGTCTGCATTCTGCCAACGGCTAATATCGAGGTACCACGGTTCTTAGCCTCGATGGATCGTGGTCTCGTGGTGCTGGGTCGACTGGAAAAAATAACGATCACGGTCAAAGACGAACCAAACGCATTGGTACGATTGGTTAACCAACTGAATGACCTCGATGTCAGAATTCGATCCGTAACCCAGGAACGAGCCTTCTTGCTTGACAATCTCGATACTGTATCGGTACGTGCATGAAATCAATTAAAAAAAAGTAAATATATTCACATTCCAACGCTTACTCGATTTTACCATCATCCCTAGATAAAATGCGTTTGCGAAACTGATGGAGTGGATCACTTGAATAAATTGCGCGCCCAACTTTCCCGGATATACGGAGAAAATTTTCATTCGGAGTGTCGTGACACCGAAAGTTCTTGCAACGCAGGTCGCTGTCAGAAATAATTTAATAAAATATATTTTTGTCTTCGAACTCGTTCGAAAAAAATCTTTTGTCATCAGCTTTTCCCAGAAAGTCCAGAAAGAGCTCGTATAAAATAATTGAATTTTCGTTCGACTTCAACTTCGCTAGACCGAAAATCATTTTTATCCATCAATTTAGTTCGAAATCTCGAACGAAACTTTTGGCGGTAAAAATTCACATTTCTTCGTACCATAGTTTTACTATCTCGCTGAGATAAAACGGAGTCGCCTCGACTCAACGATCTCGTGGACAACGTCATGATGTATACATATACGTATATTTCTGACCTTTGACCCGGTTTCGGGACTGCCCGACGAATTGGGCTAATGTCCCAATTCGGTCTAGTTCCTGTTGCGACTGTATTGATAAAAGTGCCGAGTACGTAGTCGTTACCCCAGGGGCTATTCGTACGAGCATGTCGTGATTCACGGACGGTCATTTACGTGTCGTCTTTGGCTTCGCAGTGCGTCGTAAACATTCGTTAAGTATACGTCTCCTCGACGACGTCGAGATTTGCGCGCTCTCATGGACAACGAGCGTTTGGTGAGTTTTACCGTTTCCGCGATAGCCCCGGCTGATTCGAGCCATGTGTTAACCCGCAGTTGTTCAAAGTCGTGTTTCTTTCCCGATATGGATCGTCGACAATTACAAACTGCGGTGCTCAAAAGCGTGCCAATTTATATTTCAATAATACCGTAAAATGATTTTTTACATTCGTCGTTGATTAAAATATTTTATAATATGAATTTTTTCCAAATTACAAAAAAAAATCTTTTAAAGCAATTTTATTTTTCATTATCGATCAAGTTCTGATTTGAATACGATGAAAGATATGATCAAGATCTTTCCGTGTGACAGATCAAGATGACACGTCTCGAAACGGAACAATAAAGGTTCGAAGGTCAGAGATACGAACGACCAACCGATAAGTCAGGTCAGGTCATCGAGCAAGTAACGCTAGTTCAATGTGCAAAAAGTTCCGTAACATTCTGCACTCAAACGTCAATTACAACGGATGTATCGATTCTTAGTACGAATATACCGGTAGAAAAAACAAGTGCGATCGTGATCGTATAGGAATTATGAGTGATAGAAAAAAAAAGCGAAATTTACCGGATTCGACCGTTATGAGAAAGAAGATTAATAATTTTTCCGGGAAGAAGAAACGAAACAATTGTGCATCAACGGTGACACTCAATGAAGTAATATATCAGCAAAACAAAATTGAACGACGGTCGTGTGTTTAGAAATAAGCAAATGTCCTAGAAACAAATTAATTCAAATTAAACGAATTTAAACATGTGTCGACGATACTTCGAGTATAACCAATCTTACGTTCAAGGAAAATGTTCTGGTCGATCCATTCTGCGTGGAGAGTCAGCCGCAAGTGCTCACCTTCGAGGATGTGAGCTCGGCAGCGTTCAAGATCAAAGGCGGCGTCATCAATACTCCTTGCGTGGTAATCGAATTTTCCCTGATGAACTTTTTCAATCTCGTTTACTTCTTTTTTATTCGTCGATCGATCAAACCTCCTTCATCAAAAATCAGGAACGATATTCTCATGGACTTCTGATTTCTGATTTTTTCTTCTCTTCTTTTCTAGCGATCACGCTTGTCGGAAGAGACGGGGGTGGATCTTTATCTGAAAAAGGATTTTCTTCAGGTCACGGGTAGTTTTAAAGAGCGCGGAGCTTGTTACGCTCTGCTGATGCTCTCGGAGGATAGCAAACGTTGCGGAGTGATTTCCGCGTCGCTCGGCAATCACGCACTCGCTCTTTGTTATCACGGCTCGAGACTCGGAATATCGGTTACCGTCGTAATGCCGATAGTCGCGCCGATCATGAAGATCGCATCGTGTCGTCACTACGGGGCTAACGTCATCGTCGAGGGTATAAACATGGCCGAGGCTAAGCAAATAGCACTGATGCGAGCGAAAGAAAGTGGTTTGACCTACATAAACGGGTGAGATACCAAAACGAACGAAACCCATCGGCGAACAATTTAGAAAGGGAATTCGCTTCAATTGTATTCTCGAGTAGAAATGCATTTAGCGACGTTCCAACCCGCAAGCCATTCATTGTGTTCCACCGGTCGTTTTCCGTACGGCAAATGAGCGCCCGGGTCAAGTGCAAAAGCACGCTCTCGGCCGAAAGTGCACTAGAGATCAAGTTTTCCGACGATGTCAACGATCCCAATTATAATACTTTACGGCTTAATACGAGAGAAAACTTTTCCTACGTCGTCTACGGCTATTATTACGGCTTTAAATAGATTTTTTGTAAATATCGAATTAATTCAAGTGTCCTTATCGCGTTGATAATATTCCTAATTAGGATAAAATTCAATTTGGACGTATTCTTGTTTCTTTATTTTATTTGTCGCGACATTTCAGATACGATCATCCGGATATAATGGCAGGACAGGGTACTCTGGGTCTTGAAATCGTCGAACAAGTTCAAGACATTGACGCGGTTGTAGTGCCAGTCGGTGGAGGTGGACTCGTCGCCGGAGTAGCAACTGCGATAAAAACTCTCTATCCTCGAGTCACTATAATCGTCAGTTTAACTCGATATATATATATATATATTTTTTTTTTCAAATAATTACAAAATTTGTCGAAAAATTACAATATTGAATTATATAGAAAATATTTCTCGGCAACTGGTGGATTTTTTCCAAATACTACAAATTGAGGCAAATAATTTTTTCAGGGGGTTGAGTCGGAGCGATGTCCAAGTTTCTCGGTAGCACGCGATGCCGGAAAACCGACGTTTATTCGAATAGACTCGACACTGGCTGACGGTCTCGCGGTTCCGATGGTTGGATACAACGCTTTCGTGACTGCCAATCCGTTGATCGACAAAATGGTAATCGTCCGGGAGGAATGGATAGCCAGAGCTATACTCAAGCTCGTCGAGAGTGAGAAGTGCATCGTCGAAGGCGCAGGTGCAACCGGACTAGCCGCGATTCTCGCTGGACAACTCGACGAGCTCAAGGGAAAAAGGTCGATAGCCTAGCGTTTTTTAAAAGAATTTAACAAATTTCTATTTCGAGGATTGCTTCAAAAACGCAGTAAAAATATATTTTTTAAAATTATAAATTATTATTATTAATATCTGTTTTTCTTATTACAGAGTAGTATTATTGCTATGCGGTGGAAACATCGATACGACAATATTGGGTCGATGCCTCGAGCGAGGCCTGGCGGCCGAGGGAAGGCTTCACAAATTCACGGTTACCGTCTCGGATCGACCTGGCGGCATAGCCGAGCTTTGCAAATCATTGGCCTCGATCGGAGTCTCGATAAAGGACATAATGCACGAACGCGCGTGGATAATGTCCGACGTATTTACCGTCGACGTTAAGGTCGTCTGCGAGACTCGGGATCTCGAGCATGCGACCATTCTCAAAGATATGCTCGAGAAGAATTACGGAAAGGTGGTTTTTGGCCACGACGATCTCGGAAGCTCGAATGTTCCCCTACGGTCGAAACTCGCACACGCGTGAAATTCTGTTCGTCAAGACTGACGTACGAGCGAAGATAACGAAGAATCGAGCGATAATTTATTCTAGGCTTTTTTTTTAATTAAAAAAACAAAACGATAAGATAAATTTTCTTTTGGAACTTTTTTTTTTGTTTTTTGAGAAAAGATATATATATTTTTTTTGCGGAAGGTTTCTTTTCGTAGGCGAAACGAAATGAACGTTTGAGATATCGAATGTACGTTGACCCGTGGAGCTCGAGAGACCTAGTTACGATGAACCGTGATGATTAAACCGAAATGTGAATTCATACTTTCGTTTTTATTGTGACTTCAACGAGATGGATATACAAATACGCATATATGTATGTATAACGAGTAACTCGGAGCTTTTAGTTACCGCAGGAGTGAAACTAATTACGAACATTGTTTTATTTATCTTCGCGTTTCAACTTGCGGAAACCCGTTCATTAAGACCGGAACAATGCCGATGGAATAATTTATCGCAGTTTGTATTACTCGGGCAAGGCATTTAAATCAAATCAGTTTGGCCGACGGTAATTAAGGAACTGCCTTCCCGCACTTCGGTCGTTGAGCGGAGATTGCCCGACCGGCACCTGATTAAAATACACTCAGGCATTATCAGCCGCTAAACAGTAAAATTTCTCAGGCTATGACAACGCAGACTTTGAATCTTTTATGAGCTTCCCGCGTACTTTCTCTATGTAATGGATAAACGCGTAATTATTCGACTCGGAGCTCCCGAAGCTTCTTCTTCTTCTTCTTTTTCTTCTTGTTCTTCTTCTTCTTCTTTTGCTTCTTCGTTTTTTCCCCCGCTACAAGTATCAACGCTCCCGCGTCGAGGGTGAGCTAAGACGTTAATGGATCGTCGGTTTCTCCATCGAGTACAATTTTTCCCACATAAATCGGTAATCCCTCCGTGCCTAAGAAAAACAAACAAACTTGAAACACTATTGAAATCTCGTTTTCACAAATTACATTCGATAAAGTAACATTAGCTATCGGTAAAAGGATCGAAAAATTTCGAATATCCTTTTGCCTCGACGAAACGATGAAAGTATATACTTTGATACTCGGTTACTAATTTTCGTCAAAGTTTCGTCCCTTTTTGTTTTTCAACAGGACACAGAATTAAACGAGATTTTCTCTCTGGCTACGTTCTCCATGAGGAAACATCGATCCGAGGGATTGCCTCTCCTGAACCCTGCTACCACTGTAGGGTTTGTACTTAACGATTTCGGTCACGTCAGTGAAACCTCCACGGTTTTCTTCCAATCCCTTGGACATGCCTTATTCTCCGGAGCACCGAGATCGGTGAACTATGTACATGCACATAGATCTATATATATATATATATATATGTTGGTCCATGTGTCGAAACTATCCCAGCGTGGCATACCTATACGATTCTGCACCCCATCGAAAGTTCCTTCTCACCGGGCCGAGCGTGGCCGCACACTTAACTTTCCCACGTAATCGCACACATACACACACTTTTATATATATATATGGGATATTCTCGACAGACAGAAACATAGAAGCGATCGCCAATGTGGTGGGCCACCACCAACGAGATCTATGAGCTTCCACCATCACCACTACCGCCCATCGCCCTTTTAATGGCTCGTGCACTGGTGAATTTCCGGCGAATTTACGACGCGTCGCGCACCCGGATGTTCACCCACGTGCTGGAATCTTTGAAGAACGTGGTTCACTGTGTGGGTTGAAAGAAAGACAGGAGAGAGAAAGAGAGATAGAGAGAGAGAAAGAGAGTTGGAGAGATTTTATTTCACGTTTTGGTACCACCGCCGACAGTACAGACCCACTAAATCTATATTTCATTCGTTTGGAAATTGCCACTGATGTTTCCTTCAAAAAAAGAAGGTGGATGGATCAGCGTCTGGCAGATGAGTTTGAATGGCAAGATCTTAAAAGCTTCTGTTTTTGTTTAGTTTGGTGAAACGGTTCATAAATCATCACGACGATTCACGGTCGTCTGTGAACGTTCCATCGGAATAAGGCGATTATAATCGATCATTATGTATTTTAATCCTCGAACGATCGACACACGACCGACCACTTTCAATCTGTGATAAAACACGATAAATCTAGATTTCTAAAACACAGGGCAGTGTGGAAAAGCTAGTAGATCGACGTAGTAAAACAAAAAGATAAAAATAAACAAATATAAATAGACCAGTCAGTGTTTTCAAGCTGTGCACGTGGTATATCGTGAGTGGGAGAGGTGGGAGGGCTTGAATGTAGGAAAGGCGTGAGTTATTTATTTACGCCATTTGTCTCGACAGTCGGATGCAGCGGGTGAAAACACCTCGGGCACCGATGCTTTCTCTCTCCCCTTCTCTCTTTCTCTTCCTCCCTCTCTCTACCCCTTTTTCTCTCGGTTGCTCCCGTTGCGTGAAAAGCCCGATTGCGAGTTGCCGCGACGTAAAAAGAAGGATTAAAGCATTTCGCGTACGCTGAAAAGAGCCTCAAAATGTCTTCTCGTAGATTGAGGAGCCTTTAATAACGGAATATAGTCCCTCGCGTGGTCGACGCGACGAGAACGAAGAGAGACCGCGGAAAGATGTACGGGAGTGACGAGGATCAAGGAATGTATCTCCTGTTCTTTTTGTTGTCGTTATTATTGTTTTGTTTTTGTTCTTTTCTCACAGCCAGTCGGGCAACGTGTGCTCGGTGTTTCGAACTCGGAGTCGGTTGAAGCACGTTGTTGAGCTTAACAAAGACTCTACTCTGCGCACGTTTACTTTCATAAGCGCTCAGTTGGCACGAGGGTGAAAATTTGTATATATATTTATAATATTATAATGTAGAAGGAATTTTTGATAAAATTAGAGAAGTCTCATTTTACCCAGAGAGGAAGAAATGCTCCGTCGTTCGTGGCTTAACGGTTTAATTTTAATGTTTTGGCGGGCATCACCATCGCCATTAACCAGCCATTCGTCGACCCACACTCCTTTCTTCTTCAACATCACACACACACACACATACACATATATATATATGTCATTTCGACAATGGACCACTGATGTTGCATGTGAGCTGGAGCATCTCTACCTCCTTTAGGGGTATTTTTCTCTTTCTCTCTTCCTCTCGCTCTCTCGCCTGTGCTTAATTATTCCTATTTCAGTTATTCGTTTGAATACCATAAACTGTCATGTCTCCTTTATAACGCGCTTGATCGCTTGCATAATACCGTAATATCCGCATCGCTAATTTACAGATAATTGTATTGCAAATTGCGAACGCACTCGGTATAGTTGTACATATACAAATAACGGAACGTGAAAAATCCATCGACGATTAATTTTGTCCCGCGATAATTCGCAACGACCGAGAGCTTCGACGATTTTGAAAAATGTCTTGGAAACAATAAAGAAAACCAAAAAAACAAGTTCACAAAGTTTCCAAATCGTCCCGATGCGATTGTCTCGCGGGTACGGAGCGATTAGCGATTGACCGGAACGAAGCCCCTGCGCGCACTCGACCCGTCGTACCTCCGAGTCGCGCGTACAGCATCGCGCATACTTTCATTGTCAGTGCGAATAGCATTGCCGCCCTCTTAATTTTTCACTGTTCTTCAGAAATGTACTAATCGACACGAATAAAAAGTAAAAAAAATGAAGAAACGAATAAACTAACGATTCCTCATATAAATAAACTAATGATTCCTTAATTAAATGAAATTAACTCATCGACATTAACACCAAGAAATTAATTAATCCTAACGACCTGCGATTGGTCAAATCCGAACAAAAAGACGCTAAAAATCTGTGTTTCAATAATTTCAACGAAAGATCGAATTAATAATAATTCAACAAAAGATAATAAACGTAATAAACGGTTTAATAAACGTATCACTCTCGTTTCACAGAAATGCAAAATTCAATTCGGGATAGGTTGAGATTTTACCCGCGTAGGTTGAAAATTGAAATAAAGAAATACCTACAAAAAAAAAAGAAAGAAAAATGATATCCTATGCAGGTCTCGGCGTCCGAGAGCCCTGAGAAAAATACCTGTATGTATCGCTCTTCCAACTCTCCTCCCTCCCTCCCTCCCCCCTCTCTCCCCCCTTTCCCAACGTAACTCTCTTTTCTATCCAGAAAATTTTTCATCCCAGCTGCACGACCGCGATTCACCGTACCGGTTTACAAATATTACGAATTTGTGTATCCACAAACTCTTCCTCCTCCGTCCTTGCCGAGCTGTTGTTGCTCGTACGTGCGAACGCATACGTGACACACGACTCGGAGAACTCTCCATCGCGTGGCTTACACCACTGGGCCGTACATTTCCCATCGTGGTATTACGTACAACGTCGAGGCTGGCGCAACGAGTGAACTCGCGTGGCATTATTCCCGAGGGGATTCCCCGCGAAGGAGGAAACGCCCTGGCAAGCTGCCGTTCTCGCGAATGATAAAACTGAATATAGGCCGCGAATACTTATTCCGCGGTGCGTGCACGCCGTGAAATCGTATTATTCGTTATCTACAAAAAGGAAACGAACTTAGAAGCGCAAAAACACAGACCGCGTGAAAACATCACTCGCCTCGAGCCCCCTGCGGAGCTGGCCCGAGCGTTTATACTCGCGAGCCTGTACAACGTTAACGCTGCACGTACGTACAGGGAAATAAAAATGGAACGATCTCTTACCGGGGAGGAAGTGATTCGAAAATATCTTTTCGAAATATAAAGATTCGCGAGATATTTTCGTCGTGTAACGTGACTGGACTTGGAATTGTTACGAGCTTCGATCTTTTTTATGTTATCGAGTAACGACGCGTGTTGCATCCGTTCTTCATTCGTCTCAAATTTCAGAAGGAACGATACGAAGGACGTTTGTCGACTCGGCGTTTGGAGATGGATTACCAACTATTTCGATTTTGCGTAGGTACAAATTTTGATTGTGAGAAATATATTAAAAAATGAGGACGGGTAAAGGGCAAACGTTTATCCATCTTTTTCAAACGTGAAAAAGTATAAATCTATCAGGATGAAAAGATACAGACGCGTACCGAAAATTATCATATTAGCATCGTTTCGTTACGACAAAAAAACAGTCGTAAAATAAGAATATACGTCATTTTTAATCCGTCAACGGATGTCGCATGATTTTTTCTTCGGATAACGCGGGCTCGAAAAGGTTAACGTTTTTTTTTTAGTTTGCTCGCGGTGGGTTCGCTCCCGTGTCTATTGATATAGGGCCGTTAAAAATAAGAAAGAGAACGTTTTTATTCCCATTTGCGAATGGCGGTGCGTTTAAGCCTTTCTACTCAACCTTCGCTCCGCACATACCGACGAATAAGCGGTCTCTGGGTGGACCTTGCCACTGAATTTACAGCATTTAATATCGGCAAAATGAAGTACGAGCTACCGGTGGTAGGATGGACGGTGGTGAGAAGGGAAGGTCGAGGGACGAGGAGAGAGGAAAAAGAAGAGCCTCGCCATTTTGTGGCATCGATAAATCCTTTTTATTGCCATGGGTTTGTGTAAGCGGGTGGTCCGAGTCTTCGCGCGCGTGGCTCGTTACACGTAGGTATATGTATAATAATAATACACATCTATATGTTTTCGTACTGTACGAAAATATATGTACGTCATTTTTGAAAAAATTAAAAATCTCCTTCGAGTTCAGAAAATCTTGATTTTTAACTTATCTCTATGGTCACCAAAAATGTATATATCGGTATGATTCCAGCGTCATCCTTTAGATTTTTGCACCAGCTTCTCAAAACACCTCTTATTATTTCTAAAAGCCCAGGTTTCTGATTTTTCACGCGTTCGGAAAAATCATCGAATTTTCAAACGTTGGTTTTTTGGTAATTTTAATTTGTTTTCCAACCTTTTATCCGATCGAAAATCGTTCTCAGTAATTTATCGATCGTGAGCCGATAAAATATGAAATTCTTCAAATTTTTCATTATTTTGGCTGCATATTTATCTTTGCTCCCGCGTATATAACACAGAATACTTTTTTTTTGGTTTCCGCTTATGTTACCGTGATTATCCTCTCTCTTCGTCATTTTACACGTGTCGCGATCCTGGACGTCCATTTTGCCATCCATGAATTCCATACGCTCTAGAGGTATACGTTCTTCGCATTTGCCAGCCGGGATGAGAGCGGGGTGTAAAATCCACTGGGAATAAAAAAATTAATGCGTCGGAGTTTTAGTGCAGCCGTGTAATATCGCAGCTTTTTTTTATCTCTCTCTCTCTCTCTTCCCCCTTTTTCCCTCTCGTCCCTCTTTCTGGTATTCCATGCTCGTTTATCCAAGCTTTGCTAAGCGAAAATCGCTCGTTCCAAGCGGCGAGTAAGTGAGTAGCAACTCAGTTCGCTCGCCGCCGACGGAGGAGAGCGAAGAAAAGGAGAAAAAGAACAGAAACATTGAAAAAGAAAATAGAAAAAAAGTCTTCCGCGATTCATCTAGCAGATTGGTATTTACCCCGTGGGAACCGCGGCTGCATATACTCGAGGATCGATATAACCGCGGCTCTCGCTGCTGATACTCCGCTCGTAATGCACATCGCCCACCACTTTGCGAATTTTTTCCTTCATTTTTCTTTTTTTAATTTTTTTTATAGAGATGCACGAGGTATGCGTATTTCCATTCCACAGGCGTGTGCGCTTCTTTCGCCACTTTAATCGAGAATAATCGAAAGAAAGAGAAATAGAGCGAGAGAAAACGTATTCGCGGGGCTCCCGGCTATCGCGTACGGGGGATGAACATTTTTCCGCGCGTCCGGAAATATGAGTCGCGTGTCGTTCGTTCTACGGGGAGAAAAATTGATTTGAAGGGAAGCTCGATGCTGATCGTTATAAAATACAACAGAATTCAATGATATACCTCGCGCTTCATCGAATTACGATCTGCGCTATCGTGTCGAGCGTGTACTTGCTTATATATCTGTGTGTTAAGGTATATCGGATCTCGGCTGAAACGAGACCACGGAAGCGTAAAATCGAACTGGAATGGATCGATGCAAATTGCGCACGGTATTTGAGCAATGTATACGAAAGAGTAATTGAAAATAAGCAACGAGATATTCGTTCGTAACAACCGTGAATTTATTGATTTATCAGTGATTTATCAATTTGTCAAGTTGTATCGATCCACGCGTTGCGTGATTAACGAGACGTAAGAAATGTCTCGAGCGCCAATTTAGGAAACGTTCTCGTTTTACTACCATCAGGTTGTCGCGAGAATTTTCGCTGAACGGACGAAAAACGTAAAGACGTCGTTTGATCGAGCGTTTAAAACAAATCGGAATTGCCGTTTCGAAAAATTGAACGATGTGCGATTGTTTAAGTTTTACGTTCACGACTCGACGATGTGCATTTTTCGATGCGAATAAAATGTATTAAAATTCTGTGAACCTTTTTTTCGGGTCAAGGGGATGTCGAAAGTATCGTTGGAAGATCGTCTCGGTAAGTCGAGCTATTTTTCACCAGGGCTTGCCGCAGTTCCGATTTCGCCGTCTTTTCTCTTAACCCCCGACAATTTCTTTTTTCACTTTCTTTTTCATATTTATCCGCACACTCGTCTCATCTTTTCCCCACTTACGTATTTGTCGCGTTGCTCGGCTTCTACCGAGCACGCGCTTCCATCTTACACAGCCTCTTCCTCTCGGTCCTTTATTCTTGTCCCCGACGTGTCTTCGGCTTTTCTTTCCTTCCGTCCGTTGATAAAGAGGAAGATACCGGTGGAATGAAGAGGGAACAAGAAGGAACATTCGGGATTGTGGTAAAGAAGGAAGCGATGGAGATAGTAAAAAAAGAAAAGAAAAAAGAACGTGCTGAAAAGCACGCGGGTCGCACGTGGCCGACAGAAACTCAGCAGTGCCCTCGGTGGCTGCCGCGAGAGACTGGGATGCCCGCGGTAAGGGCGAAAGAATAACGGGAAGGAAGTAGATAAATCCCACGGGACATTTATGATGACGATAAAATAAAAACACGTCCGGACGATTTTATAAGGCGCCTCGAATTGTTTCGCGAGTGACTTTCCTTCGTTTTTCCTCGTCCGTTTTCCCCTTCTCCACTATGTGTATATCATATCTATATTTATACAGGTACGTCTAATCCTTTTCCATCCGCTTTGACTTACGAAGTTGCTACTCCGAATCTTTGCCGTTTGGGCTTCGCACTGATGGAAATATCCGCTCCTTAATTCTACGGTAAAATAATAAAGGTTCGGTAAACGGATAAGCCGAGAAGTAAATGGAAATTCGCATTAGGTTTTCCTAATGGGGCTCGGGGCGTTTTCTTCGTGTTTTATTTTTGTTATCGTCCTTTCAAAAGAGCGACAGCGTTTTTAAGCATAATTATTTAATAATCCGAGGAATTTTTCACCGTGGGATAACGAGTGCGAAGAACGAGGAGGAGGGAAAATACTTATTGTATTTTGAATTCTTGAGGTAGTCCTATCGCTGTAGACTAGTCATTGAGATAAGCATGTCTAACTTATGATTATATGAAACAAAAAATCTGTTTGATAAAAATAAGTTTGTTGAGGTGTAGATATTTTGCTTTTTATTTAGAAATATGTAAGAAATTATTTATTTAATTATGGTAATGATTCTAGTCGTACTCTCAAGTTTAGATGTGACAACGTCGCATTTGTTGTCTCTTTTCATTTCAACTTCTTCTCTTTTTTAATCAACATGTCGGGCGAAATAATAAAATATAATATTCGATGGGACCACGTTCGTTAACTGTAGGAGCCCGCTGCCATGACTTTCAAGTCGTCAGACAGATGCTCGTATTGAATTCAAAATATCTTTTAAAATCGGTCGATAACCACTATTTTTTTGTATTACTCCGATTTATATGGGATTAAAGAATCTAAGATTAAATTTTTATAAAAATCTTATGGATATTAAATAATAATATACGTTGCTTTGAAGTAACCGGAAACTGGATTTTCCCCATGTACCAAAATAGTTTGTATAGAAAAATTCACATTTTCTAAAATTTTTTGAAAAAATATATTAATACGAAAGACATAATATTTTAAGCGATATAACTTGCCGAGGTTCTCGAATCTTCAATCGTGCTTTTGGTTCGAGAAATAATGTTTAAAAATATCCTTTGAAACGTGAATCGTTAAGTTTTGAGCGAGGGAATGTCTGTCGTCTTCGAAGTTGCATAAAAGTGGACAATATTAAATTACGATATTTAATAGTATTGTTGATCATAAACGAGCGACTGCTCGCGGCGCCCGTGCCACGATCTCTTCTTCTTTGTAGAATTTGAGCATTGTCCCGTCGTTCGGTTCCTCGATAAATTCGTTGCTTCCCCAACTTTATTAATTAATGTTTGAATATAAGAAAATGGAAGAGACAAGCAACATCGTGATAATTAGTCGCTTATAATTGTCACGACGAGCAGTCCTTGAAAAAATATGCGAGCAAATCAATTTCACCAAAAACTTATTTCTATTATCAAATTTTTCGTTTCAATATCGATAACTGCGAATTTTTAAGATAAAATTTGTTACTATCGATCGATTCACCTCCTTTCCACAGAATTCGATTAATCGAAATTAATTTTATTTTCAAAGAATTTTGTCACGTGACATTAAGAGTGGTAGTAACCAATTTTGCGTGTCCAACAAGCGTATCGGGTTGCTCGAGAATTCCGTGCAACACTCGAGAAATGGTACGTCAGTATAGTTGCTCCATTTAATATAAAAAGCACACGAGAGAGGGAGAGAGAGAGAGAGACAGAGAGATTCGAAACGCTTTCTTCGTAGAATTCCTGGCTCGAGCATTTTCCTTTTCACCGTGCGCTCCACGGTTTCGCCCTTTGCCGTTCTCAGCTTCGTTTCGCGCGGCAATTTAAAAAAGTCACGATAACGCCTCGAGCCCCATTAGGAAGCGTCCGGCTAGAGGTCCGTACAAAGACGTTCTCGGTCTGGTTTATCGGCACGGGAGTCCTGGTAGAGCAGAGGCACGACTTCTCACCGTCTCGATGTTGCACCCGCGTGCCCCTTTGGTGCACACGAGTAAGAGAAATACTCGCGAAAAACGACTGCAACGCGACTATCGGTGCCGGGCTTGCTGGCGAACTGGCCGCCGCAAGGACGAAAAGAAAGGAAAGGCGTTCGCAAACGCAAACGCGATTCGTGTTTCCAAATGGCGAAAATTCGAACGAAACGTGTACCGCTGATTCGCAAAATTTATTTGTAAAAAGTTTGCTCGTTAAAGACTCCCGTATAGCCTTTTTCACGATTTTTCTATCGCTGCTGCAACGCGCACCCTTTTTTTTTGCTCAAGTCTTTCCTTTTTCGCTCCTCTCTCTCGCTCTCTACGAGCCGAGAGCTTCTTGAAACAATGTATAGAAAAGACAAGAATCCCTATAGGTATATGCGAGTATACGAAGACCGAGGATAAAAGAGGGATAATGGAAAATATATCCTTGGTTCTTTCTTAGACGTACGTGTGTGTACGACCAAGTCGGTGTATCTGCGAGCTATATTCTTGGTCAGCGTTCCGGGGTCGGACGATGTCCAAACTTTTCTAGGATCGCATTATCCAGCACCAACTTGCAGAAAGATTTGCCAAGGATTTACCATCGCCGAATTCATGCGATACGAATATAGTGGAAGTTGCAGAATAATGCACTCGATATCGTTAGGATTCTCAACCTCTCTCGACGTTATCCTGGATTAACGACGATAATAGTCGATACGTTGAAGCATGACGATGATTTTTCGAAAATATAATTCCTGTTTTTAAATTACCAAGTGGTACTTGTTCCTCCGTTGATAATCAATATCTAACCTTCAACGATGTTTAAATTTATAAACACCGAATTTTCTGAATGGTCTCGACAATTAATATCCGCTTGACCCAAATGGTTCGTTCCTCGCTGCTAAATCCGATCCATAAACTCGTTAGAAAGTAGCCTCGTGAAAAATCTCCAGGAACAAACGTTTAAACTTTAATGTCCACGAAACTCTATAACTCACGAACCATAGAACGAAACTTTGCCGATGAAAATCTGCATACAAGTCGCATTGAAAACTGGGTCCTGTGGAGAAATTTGCAAAGACGTAGCCGTGACTCTGTATACACATGGAACATCCGACAACGGGGCATCGTTAGTGATGACTTGAGAGTTCGTCGTCCTCGTTGTCTAGGCGACGACTCACCGAACGTGTACGTCGGGTTGTACCCTATACGCGTGGAAGGGCGCTTAAATCCACCTGGCGACGTCGTGACATGTATACACAGAGCGTAACGTCGACGAGTATCCAGCGGGTGTCGAAACCCGTTCCACACCTAAACCCCAGCGCTATCCGTGGTCCCATGGTGTACGCGGCGTGCATGTGTAAGCTCGTAGAGATACGCAGAGGGTTTTGATGGTGCTCGACTATATCAGGGTGACGCGAAGAGGGTATACGTTAACGTACGCACATCCGGAGGTTTCGTAGCACCAGCTCGGTAGCTCATCCAGTTGGCTAATCGTAACCTACAACTGTCTGCGTATTGCACCAACCAACGGTGTGGTATTGCCCGAGTTACACGTCAGAGACGGAGATGGAGAGATCTTGCAAAGCGACACGCGACCACCGGAATGCTAACACCCGCATTAATACAAACTTGGTGTAATTAGTCGTGACGTTGTGTGGAGATGGTGCGGGAGCTGTTCCATCGGCGTGTATATAGCCAGTGGTAGCCTTGTTGCATCGTGTCCCAAGTGCTTTAGTGTCTTTTCTCGTTGGTGGATGGGTCATCAGAGCTACTCCGGCACTAGTTATTCCGCATACTGTATGACCTAAGCTTCACTCGCGGGTAAAAAAGTATTCTTGGATTTTCGATATATTCCTACTTGATAGGAAGTTGTTTACTTTCGTCATATCAAGAGTTATCGATTATTTTACGATAATCCTACTTGGCGATAGAAGTGTCGATTCACTATCGATCCATTTTAGTTTCCTTTTTTTCACTGTATTTCCGTAGAAATTTTGCAGATACGGAATGTGCGATTGGATAAGTTTGACAAGAATAGTGTAATCGCTCGCTGTCTCTTATTCTTGACATTTTTTCGGAGCAAGATTTCGCACGTGTAGCAATCCTGAGTGGCTAGTACAAACACCCATCGTCTCAGGTTTCGCCTAGGCGACTAATGTTGTATTTACAATATAGTTTGCATATACGCAAGGCCCATTTTACTCGTGCGTCAGGAAACCGTGAAATAACGATAATGACTTCGCGTCACTAATGCCTTTCATTATCATAGCGATTTCAGGGAACATCGATGGGGAAGAGAACGCGATCGACACAGTGGTGAGAGTATCCGGGACTGAAGTAGGACACGATGATGCAACTGGTTGTGGATGAAACGATATTGGCTCAAACAATATTGCGACAATGTAAAGCTATAGGTACGTGTGGTATATTTGTTTTGATAGCCGGCTATAAGTGCGTATAAGCACGTATTGTCTTTGCGGGAGAAAGGTTTAAGCGTCGGTACAGCGCGCGAGGCTTTGTCGCGAAGGGGACATTTTCAGAATTTACAGCTGGCCGAAGTACAGCTAGTAGACACGTACGGTACTGTACAGACGCACGCGTAATTGCCTTCCGCGAATATACGTGTATGTTATATATATATATATATATGTATCTCGGCCTCGATCTCTCGGACACACCTGGATCCGTTTCTGTCGCACAGGGAACTTACCTTTACGAAATGGCGAGAAACGCTGCGTGACGTTTGTTCCTCGTTAGCGGATTCCTGGCAGCTCGTTTTGTCTCGAAACCCCTTCTTCTTTCGCGCTTCTTTGCGATCTCGATTTGCGACGATTGCGTGTCGGACTTGACGTATCATCGAGTATACATATTTTGTACAGGGTGTATCAAAGTTT
The DNA here is from genome assembly GCA_951802705.1 of Netelia virgata. Lineage (NCBI taxonomy): Eukaryota > Metazoa > Arthropoda > Insecta > Hymenoptera > Ichneumonidae > Netelia > Netelia virgata. Next base: position 9,847,244 of record OX637867.1, on the reverse strand, counting down.
CAAGCTTTCCATATGGAAATAAACGTTTCGAGTGAAAGATACAGTTTTTATACTCGGGTAAATCAAATGAAATTTTTAAGCTTGACGAATCATTAAGGATTCGAATAGAAATAATTACTGGGCTGGATGTTGGGCGAAAATTGAGACTGGAGGAATTTGATTGAAAGTAAATATTTTGAGGTCACAGGACAGAAGGGTGAATATTACTTTTATGGAAATTAAGAAAGTCGAATTTGATTTTAGTCAAAAAAATGTTTGAAGGAAGGCTGCGGAAACGGAGATTTCTCGTAGAACACGAATATCGCGATCGTAATCGGTCGGTTGAATAGTGAAAAAACGTGGAAACTCATGTTTTACAGATTTTTACCGACAAATTAGTGTATCGATCTTGTTTTATATTTTTTATCGATACTTTCTACTTAGTTCAAATCGAATCATTGGGTGACTTTTTTCGAACGAGCTTTCATCAAATCGCACAAGGGTCGAGGTCGGGGATATCGGGTTGAAACCTCGATATGTACAATACATAAATCAAGAAGTAAGAGGCATTCCCCTTAAGGGATAAACACAGAATAATTCATGAGCATCGTAATAATCATGCGACAGTGACGTTCGAGTGATCGATGAACCCGCGAGAGTTGTAGAAACGGAAAAACGATTCTAACTCGACATGGGACACGCTCGTTACGAGCTTGTTCTCTTGGCTCTCAGCATGTGTCTCCAGAGACGCGAAAAAAATGCATTTAAAACGGAAAATAGAACACCGAAGGAACGAAATAAAATGACAAGCGCGTTGCTTTGCCTTCGCGACAAGAATGCACTGCGCAAAATCCAAACTGTTCCATTTTTGGGAATTTGCGCAGGTCAAGAAATAGTTCGTTGAGTAGATTTTAATTTCTAGGGGATACCAAAGGGCGTCGGGAAGTACTCTGTTAATTTCGATTATTTATCGACGTATCGACGATTTCGTTAAAATATCATCTACTTTTTTTTCTGTGTATACATTTTCAACCGAACGTGAGAAATGAAAACATCAATGACATCAATTCAAACTTGACACGCAAATCACAGTCAATTGCCCGCAAGGCGATTACGAGTTCGAGTCAAGTTTCCACATTATCTTCGATCGATCATGAATTAACGATGATATTGACATAACGATTGAAAAGATTTGTCGCAAACAGAAATCCAGACTTCATCAATAACGAGTGACATAGTCAAGAGCAAAGGGTGATTCGTTCCTGCGGTATGTTCGGTCGGATCCGAGATGCGAAGTTCGCTCGGATCAACGAGCGATATAAATTAACGTCCGTAACGAATTCCGGCTGGATGAGTTTTGGGCGAGGGTTGTTCACCGACGAACGAAAATACATCGAGTCGGCGAAACGGTGGATTAATAACCACGACGGTGGTGAATCTGGAAGGGGAGAGTCAAAGGGGATTGGCGTAGCGCGTAGCGACTGTGATGACGCTGGTGGTAGGTCGGGGAGCTGTATGAACTTGTCGTTGGGACAGATCGTCCGGGGTAATATGTGCCCGAGGCTAGGATGGTGAACGAACGGACCTGAGGTTCGTCGGTCTGCTCCCTATATAATCCTGCTGTATAACTCCTATCTTTCTCTTTCTCTCTATCTCCTCGTCTCCCTCTCTGCCCCTTTCTCTTTTTCTCTCTCTTCCATTCGTCGCAAGCGTACACGCAAAAGTCGCTTGGAAGATGATGCACGAGCTCGGTCCTGTGACAGTCGCATCCGGCGCACTCTCCGTCCTCCTCGCTGTGTCTGCGTGCGTTCGTTCGAATGCATTTTATTCCCTAGCTCTCTCGCACGAGAACAGAGAGAAAACGATCCGGCAATGGCAATAATACCGACTAGCGCACATGCACATACAGGGAACGGAGAGTACACGATGGTGAGATTCGTTTAACCGTGCGGATTCCTCGGCAACGCCGGATGACGGAAAGTCCCGGGCAGTCTCTACCTACTCGCGCGGATAATAATAATGGCCACTGGCACGATAAAGTCCGACTGGTAAGTTTTTTTTTCACCCGCCGCGGGCTTTCCTCCGTTTTATCCCCCGTTATGCCATCCGCGATCATCCTCGCTGTCCTTGTTTCGTTCTTTATGTTACTCTTCGTGAAGACCTCATCGCAGATGATATCCCCAGAAGAAAGTGGGTCTGGTCCTGGCAAAAGTGATCCATCGCCGGGTACGTCTTTTCGCCTGTGAAACAGCCCTCCCGGCAAAAGTAGAGCGGTCCGTGCTTCTTTGATGACTTCGTCCCGGATTTCTTGGCTCACCGAGAGCCCCATCTGTCAACGACGATATGAGCCGGGACGAATAATGACGAGGTATCCTGTTCTTCGTGCGCTTCTAAGCCCCTTTTTCCCGTCCGCCTCGTGGATGCATTTGTAACACAGCGCTCAACCTTCTTTCCACTCCCGCCGTAGTTCTATACGCTGGAATGATAATGAGTTATAGCCCGTGATCTTAATGGAATATACGTTTTGTGTAGAGTATTTAAGATTTTCGTCTGATCCGTACGAACGTGGAACAGCCACTTTGCCTCTTCCGTTTTACCGAACTGACGCGTCGTTGAATTCGTCGACTGCGAGACGACGAAAATTTCGGCGTCCGACTTCCTTTTTTCTTTTCTTGGCTCTCGTCGTCTCTCGTCTTCTTTGACGACGACGTTCCACTCCGCGAAGCTCCGACCGCTCGGTGGCTTTACTAAACGTTCTGTCAGCGTGGCCGGTGGACCGATTCGTCATCAACGCGAGTTTTGCATTCCATCGTGAATTAACACACTCGCGAATAGCGGCTGTACGGGGCAACGGTTGCAGGCTTGCTGCCAGACGCTGCACCAGGGAGTGTACCATGTGCATCACGTGTATACGCGGAACACATGGTCAATGACGGAGTTTCTCGGGTGTGAGCTTTTCGGATAATTGATTCCACTCTATCGAGAATCCGAATGAACGGTTCGACAATTAAGTGAATTACGGAGTAATTATCTGAAAAAAACGGATTTACAATAATTCCAGAACAATCGTTGAATAGTTTCATTAATTATACACAATTATGGTCTCATTATTTTCGTCGTAATTCAGTACGTTTGTTCGGTTCTGTTTTTAATAAACACCAGCTACATGCATATCGACTTCTCAGTGGAAAAGAAAGTTCTTGCGGGAAGTCTACATTTGCGGCCTCGGTGCGAGTCTAGCTATTTTATTGTTACCATAAAAGAAAAAAAGATTGAGAAGGAAGAACGACTGTTTATGATAATGCGGTACGTGTACAGAGCGAGAGCCACCATCGATTCTGCGCTTGCTGTCTATTCGTCGGTATACAGTTGATACATATTTATTGCGATAGTTACCGCGAGATGAAAGTACGTCGCTCACTCTTAGCCAAGGTACGTACGACGTATATCAGTATATTCGAGTATATACGAAGATGGAAGACAATACTAGAATACTTGCTTGGGCTGCGCCAGCGAACTGGTTGTGTACATTTTCCTTGGTTCCAGAATTCTCCCGTGGGACATCATCACGACCACTCGCATTCTCGTCCACACACACACACATAGAGAAGCAAGCATCGTTGTCGCATAAATGCAAAAGCTGTCACATTGAGGATTCGAGACGGTCCTTCTTAACAACGGATTGCTTTCAATGCCGGTCTCGCGGCTTCGATGCACTCTGTACTGGCTCACCGCGAATACCCAAGAGTCCGTACGCTCTAACGTCCTACATAAATATATAGATGTATAAATTATATCAGGCACAGCCGGATGGAATAATTTGACAGAGCTACACTCGCGAGCGATATAATATTCTCCTTCAATGGACTACGAAAACCACTTACAATGGGATTTGGTAAAAAGCTTCTCGGATGATGCACGATTTGAAAAAAAGAAAGGTCTATCGCATGATAAATATGTATTTTTAGAGTGAGGTTTGACTTCTGAAGGTTTCGATGTGCTTGAATTTTCAAAACAACTTTTTATCGGTACTTTTAAGAGAATGAAGGATTTTTGCAAAAATGCTTTCGCAGATTAGACAACTCTCGTTTACGTGAAATAGACCTTCGTGAACACAAGAGACAGGAGAATCGCCAGTTGGAAACAATGTTCGCCCACGATGGTGGATCGCCTGGTAATTATGCCATCAGTCTCGAGGTCGCTGTTAAAATACTCGCCGCGACCAAGTCTCCCGATTCTCGGAAAATTATTATCCATAATTATTTTCTCTCTGACAATTGATTCATAACCACACCGTTTTTGATTCATTGGAACGACACTCTTCGACGTGTTCGTTCTATCGAAACATTGTTGCGAAATCACCATTGGCAAATCACGTAAGTATATCTAATCGACCGTCCGGAAGTTGAGTTATTCAAATTCGTCAGTCTTTTTTGTATGTGAATCTCCTGGGCATTGACATCGATTAAAAAATGATCTGACCTTTGGCACACGTGTAATTAAAACGAGAAAAGAAAAAAGGAAAAAAAGGGGCATCGAAGGTCGAGAAGCGGCGGTCCGAAGTTCCTGGCTGATCGCGAGACGAGCCGCCATTGTGTTTCGCCATGATTCTGCTATTGTGACGAAACGGTCGTACGTCCCTCGATATATGAGCGATGTGTCGACTCACGTTATCCAGCAACTGGTGGGAATAATGACTGCGCGGCGATACAATTTGCCACTGATGAGAGGCAATTTTCAAGGCTAGATAATCGCGTTTCCATCCGGTCTCCGGGTACTACCGGTCATCCTTCCAATAAATACAAATACATCGGATCACAGTGGCCAGATCTCTGCTGCAGTTCGTCCAGCTCGTTTCTACGTTTGTTACGTACGAATTGCTCTCACGGTTGACGCGTTATAGCTGGATGATAATTGGTGCCTCGTGTCTGCATCTCGTATACCCAGTTTAACACTGTGTCGCAAGCTCGTCGGTCATGAAGAGTTATACGATCGTCGTTTTCCTAGTGGCGTGTCTCTCTATTCAGGTGTGAATATATTTCCCAGTTTTACGATTATTCGCTCCCGATTACGTCCGGCCGATCGTCATCGTCTGAAAAGAAATACAATCAACATTCGAGTGGAATTTCCATTTAATTTTCGATTTAAATAAAATTGATTCGATAGTGATTATAACGTTGTGACTTCATCGTTTTGATTTTAAATTTGTTATTCTGTGTGGTGACTGTAGGCTTTTTAGTATGAACAAAATTTAATTATTGTGTTAAGGAGGCAACGTCGAGGCCAGACATGCAAGATAGAGCCCAGGAAATTCTCGATAGAGTGAAGGAGAGAGCTCAGGAAGCTGTCGAGCACGCTCAGGAAGTTGCATCGAGAGCCGTCGAATCTGCAAAGGCTGCTGTCCAAGAAGCTATGCAAGCGGCTCAACAAGCGACCCAGCAGGGAATCGAGACAGGACGAGAGTGGGTCGAGGGCGTTACTGCTACTTTGTCGTCGAATCAAACCGCCATCGACATTGTAGAGAAGCAAGGGGACTAATTTCCGGCAATACAAAACCACTTATTCCATTATTACGTAATACTTTCGATCATTCAAATTGTTGCGTAAATGACCAATAAAAACGTTTCGCTATATTCATCGAAACGCATTTCATCCGTTGTTCGTTCGAAATTGAGAAAATATTCATATCCAAGTTTCACTTTTTTTAACGTTTCCGGTTCGACATTTTCTTTTATAAATCATTCTCGCCTCTGTCCGTTTCTGTGATACTACGATTCTCTCTTTAGCTGGAATGTATTTGTGGCTGTTGAAACTTAAAAAAAAACACGATAAAAACTGAAACTCCCGTTTACTTCCAATTGTTTTTTTCTTCGTGAGCATAATTCGAGCAACTGTATCATCCATCACCCTTGGTCGCAGAATTACGTATGTATTATAGTTTGTCACGTTAATTGGATATATATGAGAGTTTGCGTTAATGATACCTGAGAGAGAGAGAGAGAGCCAGAAACTCTGTGGGAGGAAGCGGAAGCTCTCGAGATGCATTTCACGGTGATGCAGCCACCGAGTACCTTCGATCGCATAATTACTCCAAGCCCATGTACACGGGATATACGAGGAATATTTCGCACACGTGAAATAGCATTGCGTATCAGGTGCATGGGAGTTTCAGAGGGTTTCAAGCATCCCTCGTTTCGTCCGCACTCACCTGGGTTGCTGTGGGTGGATTTGCAGGGGGTTGGATGGAGAGGGTGTCGCAGTCTGGGAGCGACCGTCGGATTCAACCCCGCAGCGCCAACTACGTCGAAGTGGAGAACGCGCGAAGCTCCCACGAGGAAGACGCTTTTGCCATTGCTGCTACGTCGAGGGTTTCCCCAGGCGTTGCACCCGCGTGGCCCAGAGAGTGCGAACCCAACTCTTGCCGAAGGCGGAGAAGCGAGAGAGAGAGAGAGAGAGAGAGAGAGAGAGAGAGAGAAAGGGGGTGCAAAGTTTCGTAGCCTCGTTAAAAATGCACGCGTGACAAGGTTCTTTGCGAGGCACGAGAGTCTCGGGCCGGTTGGCCGCGTGCAGCACACCGGCACTGCTTTATAGTCTACCCTCGTTAGTAATTGAATACCCGAGTCCGGAATGGCGGAAGAGGCGAGAAGGGTAAGGGGTGGATTTAGGTGTGGGGGAGGGAGGAAAAAACGCGTGTAGCAACGCGAGGCTACATTGTTCCCTTGTCGCTGGTGCTGGTGGCGTCTCACCAGGGTGTATCCGCGCTGGTTGTGCGGCTGGTTATTATAGGCGAGGTCGAAGCCAGCTGAGCAACTTTGCCCCGGGGAATGGAGAAGCACGTTGGTCACTTTATATGCTTGGAATACCCAAGTCTTCCATTCACTTCTCTTCTCGTTTAATCCCTCGGGACTGCGAGACACTCTTTTCCTTCTCATCAAGTCCGGTAGCGCTTATTTTTGCGAACGGTAATTGAAGAAAAGTGGAGCAAGATCGGTTAGAAAGGAATTTGATGGGAAATTTTTTATTCTGTTCTCTGGTTTAGAAGGTTTTCGCGGAAATTTGTAGAGCTTGATAAGAAGTCGGGTAAATTGAGTATTATCAAGGTGGGTTGAGAGGGCCGTACAACGTTTATTAATTTGCGAAATGGTTTCTTTCTATACAAAACTTTGAGTCGCTGTAGTAGCTACGATGTAAATAAATACGGGGATAGTATGCAATTCAATTTAATTGATTAAGTTAATTTATTATTGAAAATCATAAGTCACGATGAAAACATTATTCAAGATCGATCAATTCTTCCATCAACCTGTTCATAAAAACTTATAATATATTTTCTCCACATGAAAGTCGAAATAGCAACGAAAATTGTTCTTTTACTATCGTACACTGATTGCTCGAATAATAATATCCTATTAAAAAAAAAAAGCGAAAGGTTGACTAATAGTAATTTTCGATTCCAGTCCAGGGTTTTACTATTTGAACAATTTTACAGACACGTATCGAAGAGTGAAGATTTGTTGAAAAATATTCTGGTTTCGTTACGCGGTCCGATAGAAGGTGATGGCTAGGGTCGAAACGGTTCGAAGCGGTCAATAATTTCACGGGAGGCATTCCGCGGACTTTCCGACGAGTTACGATATATTGGTACGCGAGTCGGTGCAAACCGGAAGAGGAAACCGTCAATCATAGGACTAAGTTACAGCCAGTATGTTATATATATACGTGTCTATGCACCGTGAGTCATCTCGGGCATTTCGCTGCACACACGAGGGCCTGGGTTCACGCCGTTCGCCGAACTATTTTATGAATTTCTCTCTCTCTCTCTCTCTTTCTCGCTTTCTCTGGTACGAGGAGGGCCCTTCTAAAATATGCTCCACCGTGTCTCGAATCGATTTTTTCATAAATAACGACTAACACCTGAACGCGAGTGGCTCTCTCTCTCTCTCTCTCTCTCTGTACTGAGTACCAGGAGTTCGAGCGGAGGATGCACACCATAGCAACGTACATGTACGCCGTGGAAAACGAACGGTAAATCTTTCAATCTACCAGTTCTAATACCGCGTATAGCCTCAGCATCGGCACAGGCCACTCTGTACAGGTTTTAACGTTCAAGAATTTCGCGAAGTGGAGAAATGGTTGACGGGACTGGCTGGCCGGAACTCGATCTTTCTGTCTGTCTCTCTCCCTCTCTCTCTCTCTCTCTCTCTCTCTCTCTCTCTCTCCCTATGTACGTTGCAATAAATACTTCGTATGCGAAACGATGATATATATCGAAAAAAAATGTGAAAAAACTCGTTCCTAGATACGATGATGCTGGTCGAATATATTATATATATATATATATATATATATATATATATATATATATATACGCCCATATAGTTCTGCAGGTTGCATCGACGGTGTATATTGCCAATTCGACTTCGCGAAAGGTGAATCAAACTTTTCTGACAGTTGCAGCCACTTTTCCGTCTACGCGATATTTACCAGAGTGTAGAAGCCCGTGTACACACTCTCTCTCTCTCTCTCTCTCCCTCTCGTTCTCTCTCCCCTATACCCGCGTTTCTCGCGTTAACTACTTTGTGTCATTCGTTCCAACTTTTACTGTCTCGACTCTCAGGAAATTGCAAAGTTGCTTCTTTACCTCGATGGGAAATTGATTTTTTTTTCTCTCAAGTGTCAAGCTCCGGTTTTTTCCTGCCGGAAGTGGCGAGTACCAAGGGGAAACTTTAGTGGGTGTAACAAAAAAGTTTCGTCGCACATTTTCAAAGCTCACGGCGAGTCTGCGGCGGACACGAGCTGATGCTAAAAAGTCTCGATGTTCGGGAGAAGATGGGGGAGAAATATCTATATGTATGTTTCGCAACGAAACTTCGCGAGAGCGGATGCGAACGACTTAAAACGCTCTTGAGGACGCGTTCAGTACGTTACGAGTGTCACCCAAAGTATGCATGGGGTATGAAAGAGCACTCGAGCTCGCGAAACGATAGAAACTCTTACTGAGCGGCAATTGCAAAGGTGACGTACATACGAGGAGGCACTGAGACAGAGTGAGACAGAGAGATAGATAGAGTAAGGCAGAGAGAGAGAGAGAGAGAGAGAGAGAGAGAAGAGGCTGCTACTGCACTATAGGACTAGAATCGTTCTTGAACGCGCGGAATTTTATGGCCTGTTTTACGCGCGATCATTAACGCCCGCGGGAAAAGCCGACTGAGGGGTATCTCCATTATACGTTCTCCACTGAAGAAGGAAGAAGAGCTGGAAGAAGAGGAAGATGAAGAGGGACAGAAGTGGGAGGTAGGGTTGAGCGCAGCCGGTCTCTTCCTCGAAAACCATGTGGATCCTTAAGCTCTCTCGCTCTCGCACTCGACGTCTGTCCTTCCAGAAACGAGAGGTCGTTACGTCGTTTTTACGAGGTGTGTATATGCGTCTTGGTCGCTTTGTGCGTTATACAGCCCGATGACTCCCATGTACAAAGCGAGTGATAATGAAAATTCTACTTTAATGAAAGCTCACTCGGATGTTCATCCCGGTCGACGTAATAAGTCTCGTATGCGTTTAACTCGTCAAACACTTTCTTAAAAGGCAAGATTTTTCTTTCAGTTTTCAGTGATATTCGCGGAAGCCTTGGTCATTTCGAAACTCGGGACAAACCGATTTACCTTATTTATGGGAATTAAGATCACTATTTTCATTCTTGGTTTATTCAACGGTTCTCGTTTTCGGACATTCGTTAGAATCATATTTGCCTAACTTTTATATTCTCTTTCCGACATATCGTTTAACAAACTTTTCTATAATTTCCAGTTAAAACGCTTAAATTGTAACTTGAATATTCATAGAGATACGTATCGATGATGTTGAACTTTCTTCGTTTCTCTACAAGTTATGGAAATATATAATAAATTCTAGAAACGTAAAGTTTATACGTATTTTCGTAAATTGTTTCTCCAACCTGGCAAACAAGGAAGGTAAATCATTCCGGACGTTTGCAAGAAAAGATAATTCAATCTTTTTCGTCTTTCGCTTAGACTGTACGGATAACCTTGCGACATAGAAAAAGCTATATACAGGACGTATATATAAAGCGGTGGATACCTAGGTTGGTTGTAAAGGACCTTAATTCTTCCGCGACGACTTTAACGACTTTGAGAGGATAAACACGTACGGCACGCGGCGGTCTGTGCAGTATGGTGTGCCCCTAGGATACCGACAGGACAGAGTCTCGCGCGGTATATCCGTGATGGGGAGGTTTTATATCGCGCTTACGTAGACCACCACGTCCAGCATCTATAATTCATGTAATCAATTGGCAGCCCGAACGATAACTTAAGTCTCGCTGATGCTGGTTTACGATCGCTCTGCCCTCCGTGTAAGGAGACATTGGAACGTGAAAACGTTGCAACGCGTTTTTTCTCGAGAAAGTTCAACTGTTGCTCGTTATCGTGCCTAGAGTCATGGAATGGCCGTTCGATCTGGGGATAAAGAAAAATTGATCAACCGGCCTAGCCTATCAAAATTAATCCATTAGGAAAAATTACAAATCCGTTCGATACGTTCCGTCCGTGAAAAGTTCGCGACCATCGTCACGATGAAATGCATTGTGATACGCTAAATCGAATAAACCAATCCGTCGGACGGAAGTAGAATTTGTAAAGGAACGAGACGCGCTATCACGAATAATTTAATAATCAAAGTGCGTACGCGTTTCGAAAATGAAATAAAGTGTGGTATAATTATGAATGCCGCACGGTACCTACTTCTTTATCGAGAAAAGCACGGGTTTCATCGAGAGACGATTCACCGTGAAAGAATGTTTCCGATCCTCAGTGCCGATACGATAATTGTATTTCGATAGACAACTTCGCCCCGAATAAATAAGTCAGCGGGAATACCGTGTGCGGTGTCGGTGAAGCCTATCGAGCTCTACGTATACACGGGAAGAAGGGTTTTCGTACTGCGGGAATTTAAGGCTGGAAATGTAGTTATATGGAAAGATACCAACGATATACATACGAACGTTATAAAAGAAGTAAGGAAAGCGAGGGACGTTGAGACGAAGTGAGAGTAGCGACCGTCGCCAGAGAGAGGAAATGGAAATGTAAGTCGCGCGGTGTACGGTCGGTATCTATCGGAAAGGAGTCGTGGGAATGCAAATTGACGAGAGGCACTCGAAGCGAGAGATATAAGGAGTGTACAAGTCGATTTCGCAACGGGTGGAGAACGATAGATGTAGTAAAATGTGTACGTTTCTATATATTTAAGGGAAGGGCTACGGCTGTGTACGTAGGCGCAATCGGCGACTGGTGCATTGCAGTGGCCGGTTAAACGGATAATCGATATACACAAGGCGTCAACTGCGACTTCCCTCGTCGAATTTACAACGACGTCTTTCCGGTTTTCATCCGTCTGGCGAGAGAAAGGGAGAGAGAGAAAGAGACTGCTGGGTCCGTCGTTGACGATGGTGACAACGACCGGTACAAGGCACGAACGTTTCGCGTAATTGACCTATTTTGTCGGGGTGTTTCTATATATTATCGCTAGACCGACAGGCCAGCGGGGTTGTATTATGCAACCTGGAAGAAATGTCCTCTCGGTCACGTTTCTCTGCTTTGGTCTGCACCCAATGGATTAGCGATAATGACGAACGACATCTACTTAGACGTTTTTCATCGCACGTTTCCCATCCTCGTGTATTTGCGTCGTTGGCGTCTGGAATAAATTTTATCGAGCCTATCTCACGATCCACCAATTGTTTTTAATGTTCTCGCAATTGTTGTTTAAATATTATGGCAGCTAGATCGAAAGTTTGAAACGGCAAATTTTTAGGACGACGGATAGTTGGACGAAAACCAAATTTTGTTCCCTCCATGTACGTCTCGGAAGTAAATCACCACCTCTTTCGTATAACACGATAACCATGGTCCCATCCCATAATTTTCTAATTCTGCTCGTAAAATGTGGGGGAAAACGTGAATATTATCGTATAAATACAAAAGAAAATAATGAAGCGAAGAAAAAGGAAAAAATACATGATATACCTCGCAATCAAGAACAGTCTGGTATCGCCGGTAGGAGAGGCTACTATGTTTTTGATCCTGGAAATAGGAAGTAACCCTTGTACCGATGAAGTGAAAAACCACGTGAAGTAGAGTGGCAAGGTAGAGGGGTGTAAAAGACGTTAAATCCGGGTAGATTAGCTTGGATGCTTTTAGTCCTGGGTAGAGCGTGCTTCATGGTAAAACTCGAGGTAGCTAAAGGTACGAGCAGCTACGAGGACTGCTCGATGTGGTTCAGGTCCAATCGAGGCGCTTCCGGAACGACTCGCGCAAGGTTCTTTAATGCCACGAAGATCGTAGGAGCTTTTTTCCTCGGGCACCGTAACGGCTTCCTTTATCGGGCGTAAAATAGGATCGTAATTAAAAATACATCGAGGTATACCGGCGCTGGTATAGAGAGCAGGAGGTGCATAACGGTGGTTCGAAGAAGAATGGGAGTAAAAGAGAGGGCGAGGTGGAGATACAAGGGGGGTGTTAATGCGTAATTGACGGCCTCGGCACTACCATTACCAAATAGGTGTATAAAATTATACAGTTATCTGATACAAAAGTTTCGAATATCGAGCTTATCTCATCCCTCGATCGTTATTGCTTCATTTTTAATTTCACCGTGTCCTGGAGTGACCCGAACCTCTATATAACAATTTTACAGCCTACTTTGATAATCGATAACCAATATTAATTCGAACGAGAATATTTCGTCACCTCGCTTCATCGCATACGTTATCGATTAATTGAAAATTCCCAAATCACATTCTTTATCGAAAATATCCGAAGGTTTTATTCCCGCTAGGACATGTGGTCTAATTTCAGGCTCTCCTCAACGAAAAACTACCGGGATTGTAGGTGGAAAACGAAGAAGAATTTAATTCTCTACCGATTTTGGTCACGTTTTTCATACTGCTTCGTTATTTTTCTAATTAAAAATACTGTGTACATTATTTAAAAATTTACAATAAATTTTTGTCCCGTTAACACAAACAAAAAAAGAGGTAAAAATTGTCGATTTTCATCATTATTTCAATTAAATTTTTGTCGTCTTATCAAGCTCGCTAATATAAGTTCGGGAATCCGATTATTATTATCTTGCCCAAGTTTTGCATCTGCTCCTTGTATTTTTCAATGAAACGATTGGATCAACCAATCTAAAATAATTCCCAGATCTTTACAATTACCATTAGAAATTAATACTTTTTCAAAAATGTCTGACGCGTTTACAACAAATTTCGCTAGAATGACAGAGAATACTTCGCACATACGTAAATGTATGCGTATAAAGTTATGGATACTCTAGACGGTCGTACCACTTCTTGCAGGCCCACGATGCGAATTCATTCTCGTTGGCCTTGCCTCGTGCGGCTTCTTCTTGTAAGTACTCCGATTTCATTCGCACCGTTTTCTTCTCTTTATCCTCATTTTCTTCTTTCTCGTCTTTTTTCAACAACGCTTCTCCCCTGGCCCGCCAACTCTTCGTGTGGCGAGGGCACAATTCGAGGTCTTCGGTGAAACCAGCGTGCCATTGGTAGTACTGCTCGTCGGAACCTCCTCGTTATGGGAAACAAATCAGGCACTTATTTTGCAAGACCACTAATGGCTGTTCGACATGCTAGCCAGAACAGTATTCTCACCTTTTCCCTCCTTCCACTCCTCCTCCTCTCTCTCTCTCTCTCTCTCTCTCTCTCTCTTTCCCTTGGATTTCACCGCGGTCAGGTTCGGCCCGAGCTCTTTGCCTCTCCGTCCCTGTTTGCAAGTAGAGCGGGCGAAGGTATATAACAGGTGTATTTTAGCCCGATGTTTGCGGAAATACCGCCTGAAATATGAGATGACGCCTTTTTGTACGCCGTTCGTTAGTCGAGATGGTCGATTTCTTTCTCGACTACCACGCTTCAAGGCTGGCCATTAACACCTAACGCAGAGGATTTTGTCACGAATAAGGCAGTTTCGAAATTTACAAAATATTTTTCGTTTTTTTTCATAGAATTAAGTTTCATTCGTATCAAGTTTTCAAAGGTGGGCTCGAATTTTCAAGAGCCTAGAGAAGACTGTATTAATGTTCTTACAATTATTCATACTTCCATTAATCCAGAGATTGTAAATGATATTTTGTTAATTAACTTTCATTCTGAGATATTTTTTTAAGGGTTCGATCCTAGTTGCAATAACTCGACTTTCTCCATCATTGGAGATAAATCCTATCGGAAAACTTGCAACATTCAAGAAAATGAAAAAAAAACCACTGTAATTTCGTAGAGCGGTAGTTTAGACTGGGGGAAAAACGAGGGGATGACAAAAAAGGGAAAGGAAACAAATCTCTGGAAGAACGAGCTTATGGAAAGATTCGGAAAATCCTCAATTTTTCATGGTCCTCGCGAATTGCGGCAATTTTACTTCGCCATGCGCGTGATAGCGGCCCTTGGCAGTCAGACATCAGGGAATGAGATTCACGGGGCTGGAGCCATATGGAAATGTACTTTTTTCAGTTTAATCGTCCATGGGGAACGAGTTCTCGTCTGCTTCATTTTTTATTTTCATCCCCGCGAACGGCGAGGGTCGGGGACTGATCCCTTGGTCAACCGGTACTCGTCGTTCCAGTCATATTCCACGAGAGTCGTCGCGTTCCAAGCCTTGGGCGCAGCAACTGTCGGTTTCTGGCTCGCTCTCGTACCACGCGAGAGAACAGAACGCAAAAGACCGTGGCTTCGTTTTCTCTAGGGATGTATATTTTCATGCAAATTTTCGGGCTTTTTTTTCGGGGGTGCGAGAGCACACATCCCCCTTACGCGTGGCTGTGAGGCAGGAACAATGGAATTCGAATTCGCTGCCTCGGCTGCCCATCTAGGGCCGAGACTACGCGGGTATTATCGGGGATAGCTCGCACAGCGTTGAGGCGAAAATATTTTGTCTCTTTCCGCAAAAAGGAAGAGTACATATTGTCGTCGAGTATCGAAAGAACCGTTTGCCAGACCAACTTCACTTGTAACTTTCGACAAATAGTTGCCGCGTTGGTTTGTGAAAAAAAAAACGGATAAATGAAATTTCGCGCGAACGCTTCTACGTATTTGTCAGCATTTACGAGTTCTCTTTTATGACGAAGCGGGGTTCTTAATTTTGGCTTCGTCATAGAGAAAAAACTGTGCGAGTTTCAAATTTGCATTTTCCGTCAGCGCCATCGGAAAATATTTATAGAAGTTGGAGCAGCTATGTAAATTCTGTTTAACGTAAAAAAAAGTTGTGAAACATTGTAAAATCTGAATGAGAAAATTATTAGGAAACTAGAGCAAACGGTTTTTCTTTTACGAAAAACTGATAATCTAACGAAATTTAGAATTTCGTTGGTTCGAGCACCTTCTTCCAATTTTTATGCTTAAATATAAAAAATCCACGAATATTCGAAATAAACTTCACTCACATGGAACGCATTTATTTTTATAAAATTCGAGCCGTATCGTCGATTTTTTCCATTGAATTGTTAACAATCAAGAACAGAATCGAAATAGATCGGGTTCACATAATTTTGATTGAAATCGATTTCACGTAAGTGCTGGATCAGGTTCGTGATGTATATCGGTATATATTCATGATTATACGAAGCGTAGGTTTCCTAATGAGAACCAGGTATCCGTGCAGGAATCGCCGTAGGGAACGCGCCGTGAATGGTAGCGGACTCTCGGAAATGCTATAGTCGCTCGAGGATTGATAGCGAAGGACACCCGACGCCCGGGCGTGCGAACTGATCTAGTTTATCGAGACCTCGTCGTCGTCTTCGTCAACGTCATCACCGGCGGTGTCCTTCCTTCTCCTCTTCCTTCCATTCGTCAGTATATATCCCCCTCTATGGTCGCATCCTTATAGTCCTACGGGACGTAGCACGCGAGTAACGAGGATATTATGTGACACGAGTGGGTCCTGGAGCGTTTCTGCTCTCGTGACATCGAGGACACAGGGCATCGCACCGGCAAGTGCACCCACCACTGCAAGGAACGGTGGAGATATAGGGGTTGGACGAAGATGGTGGAAGTGGGCGAAGTGAAGCTGCTTGCACGCGAGCTGAAAATTGCGGTTTCATGGACGTGAGCCAGGTCAGGTACCTAGGTAGGTGATAAACGATCCTCTCTCTCTCTCTCTCTCTCGCTCTCTATCTCGAGTCCTCTGTGAACCTCTCGTTCTCTCCGCACTATCGTTTCTCCTTGCCACCATATATATATAAAGTATACCCAAACCTCTTGTTTTCTCGTATTCCAGGACAATTCTCACTGCTGCGAAATTCGAGACCGGAGAGTGTGAAAATCACCAAACCCTCGCTGTTTCCACTGCAGCACGGCCTAATTTATTGGACGCCCTCGCCCTTTCGCACTTCTTGAAGGTACCGGCGATAAAATCGGGTCAGGTCTCCATGGTATTTGGTCTTATTGAGCAATTTATCAGAAAATCGAATTTCGGTCAGGTTGTTGAGTCATACAATAGTTTTCAATCATTGTCAGGGTGGATAGGTCAGCTGGCTTAGAATTGCAGCTATGTTAGTTCGTTTGCAGTAGATAACGGTGGGCAATCCTATTCAAGTGATTGCGGACATTTTGACGACTATGTATAGCTAGATGGCCGAAAGTTATTCTTGTACATTCATAAAAGTAGAAACGTGTTTCGTTTTTATTATTTATCCGTCTTTAAATAAATTGATTTGGTGTGACAGGAAATTCTATTAAAATTGTTTCAGTTCCTGTTCAACGGTGCACACAACTTTTGCCTTCGGAATCGCCAGAGTCTTCGTATTTCGGAGCTGCAATGAGTGATGTTGTTGGAGAATGTGGAAGACGAACCTTTCGAGCTGTGCTTCCAACTGTTTCGAAGACCGCGAGGCCCGCTAAGGGTGAATTCCCCTGTGTCTGAGGTTCAGCTTTAGAACCGAAACTGAAAGTCCTCTCCTGTCGGTTTAATCACATTAGCAGCTCCATTAGCGAGTGACTGTCGCGGCCCAAAACTTGACTAGCTTTTGATTGTCTCCGCGTTCCCTCGTCTTTTCTCTCTCTCTCTCTCTCTCTTGCTCTTTCTCCCTATTTGCTACCCTTGTGGGAATCTCACAGGAGAGAACGCCAAATTCTAGCTGACGGACGTAACAAGCATCCCCTTGCTACCTTCGCTTCGACCCTCGCGTTCTCAGTTCCCTACTCCAAAACTATATCGCTAATTTGGCTCGGCTGTCTCGTGAGAAAACAAATGTCAACCGTGTTTTTATCTAACAAACTTCATTTAAAGTCATGAAAGTTAGAGAAAAAATTGAAAATATTGTTTTCTTCGTCTTTCATCAATATTATCAGTCGTCTATATTAAAGTTAAATTTCTACATGTTACTTGAGTTATTTGCGATCATTTCTTACCGACCCAATAATAATCCCTCGTGTAACCTTTCAATTTTATTTTTCCAACACACGAAGAGTGCGATGCATGCGTGAAACGGATGATGAAAAAATAACAAAAAAAGCTCGTGGTCCCTCATATCCCTCCGGGCGAGGGTGCGATTCTGAATTACCAGCAGACTGACGGATCGCCATAATATTTCCGTCCTCTCTCCCGGTTCGCGTTCGTGAAAATGGCAACGCGAAAAAGTATAGAGAGAACAAAAAATTGTTTGGCAGCCAAAAAACAACATTGCATTGAAGGGGATAAAACTGGGAAAATTTTTAAATCCTGCCATAACGATGAAAATCGTTGCCACATGAAAATCCAACAACAACAGTGGCACGAGCGTTGCCTCTCGTCCTACGGTTGTCTTTTTTTAACCCCGTTTCCAGGGGCCATTTATCGCGTTGAGCGCGAGGAGTATGAAAAGCCCGCGAACCTCTACGCCCCGTGTAATATATACGAGTGTGTACCCAGTGTCCGGCAGAATCATAAATTCGAAAAAGGGCTCGGGGTACGAGAGAGAGAGAGAGAGGGAGAGAGAGAGGAGGACGTAGGATTAGCGAAATAGGCCTTTGTGCAACGGCAGTTTGGAACGTGAGTACCCCCTTTTAAACATCCCTCCATCGCGATCCTCGAACCCCCGTCTGGACCGAGCAATTCCGGAATTTAGCGAAATTTATCGAGAAAATGGTCGGATTAAAATCAATCCGGAGTTCCAGATTGGATTTCATGGTTGCTCTGGTCACTGATGTTCCTCTGTTTGTTGGACATATCATCGGCACAATAGATAGAGAGTAGATACTTGGAGGATTGAATTATCTCGGGCAAAACGTACTTGTCATATTCGAGGATTTTTAAAGCATTTTTAAACACTTTCAGAAGGATGATAACTACGTGCGAATTAAAAAATTGTTTTATTTAATTATCCAAAAAATATCATTATAAATCACCAATATTTCACAAATATTTAAATTTATTAAAGAATTACTTGAAACAACCGATTCTTATAAGCAATTTAAACAAAAGTTATTTAAACACATTTACGACAGATTACCGATTACTAATCGTAATTATTGTTTTTGCAAAGGATATATACAAGGAATTAGCACTGACCGAACGATTGTTTCGAATCTCCATTATTCACGCAGTCCTGGTATTATCGCTCGAGTGAGTAGTTCCACCACGGGGGAGGCAAACTTGCAGGGCTGTTTATCGACAGTCTCACGAGAGACGCTCTTGGTCCAGGGTATGACTCTCGCGAAACTAGGGTGTGCCCCGGAGCACTCGATTGACTAGTACGTACCCTCATTGCTTCCTAAAGCCGTGCAAACATTTGGCTGGACGAAATATAACGGTGGAGGTACTAAGCTTCCTTTCATACATCTACATAGGTGTATGTATTAGCCCAAAATTTGCGCAGCTCCGTATAAACTGCGGCTGGGTACATACGTTTCCTTATTCCCGCTTTACCGCCATCTGACGGTTGAAAAGTGGACATATTTTTCTCAAAAATCACTCGCAAAGGATTTATTTTCATGGGAAATGTTTAATAATAAATGTTTAATCATAAATTAAATATTTATAGGCGAAGCATCTGTGTCGAAGATACGTTTTTTCAACTTTTTACCTATAAACCGTATGAGAAATGTGGGTATAAATACGTCAGAAAAAAAAACTACGATATTCACATTCGGCGAAACATTTTATTTAATATTTTAGATTTTTTGGTTCATCGAACCAAAAAATTAATAGAAGAAACAATTATCTCTTTCCGATAAATGAATATTTGTTTGACAGCCCGTAATTGCAGATTTCCCAAATCTAATTGTATTTCTGCGATATAAAGAGAATACATATACGAAATAAAAGGATTTTGCCATCTGCCAGGTAATTACGTTACCGTGCAACTTTTCTCTCTGACAAAAATCAACAAATTAAAACATTCTTTTTTATTAAAAAAGTAAGTTGATTTACATTCTTTAACAAAATAACTGCAACGTTTATCGAGAGCAGACATAGGAATAGAATGAAATTTTCTGTCGGGCAATTGTATCGATGTACGAACGTCGGAGGATACAAACTGTTCGATGGATCCTAGACAAGTAAATGGATCGTCAAGGTTGATCCAGTCGAAGCCTAGCCATGGATTTTGCGTATACACAAAGGAACGGAATGCAACGCGGGAAGGTTGCTTCGATGCTAATGACGTACTCCATTTCCAGCCCGACTAGACATCGTCTGGCAACCTACTAACAGATGCGATAGGAACGGCGTTAATCATCAAGCCCATTAGTGCCCGTTGAAATGCCTGGGCATTTCCATGCCTCTGTTTACAAGATTACGGCCCGATGCGTATACGATTCCCTGAAAGCATCAATGTCGTACAGCTCAGATTGCTAGGGTACAGCTCCCGACGCAGCAAGAGAGAACCCCTATTCTGTGTTTCCTCATCCATAATCGGAATGCGATAGCTCAATGGCCCTTTGTTCCTTCCCGGTGTGTCTTTGCACTTTCCACGAGTGACATTCAACCTCGGCTTTCCTCCGAAGGTACATTAAGCATCGATCCAGTTGTCTCTACTTGTTTCCAAATCGTCTTTCACGTCGTATGACTCATCGATTATATACTCATTGATTCGTTAAGTTTATTTGACATCAGGATTCGTAGATGAAATCAAACATTTTAAAAATGATTGAATATAAAAGTCTCGATTTAAATTGGATGATAGATGCAAGTTCCTAGTGGGTAACGAGAGGAGAGAACGTGGTGCACATTTTTCGTAGACAATTTCTTGAATTACGGTCGGTCCGTTGAGATTCGTAGGAAGAGGCAAATGCCAAGAATTCTCACCCTCACCAAGGCTGACTGAAGTTCTCTCGTCCATACCTCTCTAAGGGTCTTCACCGAAAACCCTTCGTCGACTTAAGCCCCGCTGAGTCCTTGATACGATTTCATTCATCTGGGTCTTCACTTCGCCTTGATTCCATCCTCCCCGTCTGAATTTCATGTTATCGCTGAGTTCTCGTCTTTTCTCTCTCTCTCTCTCTCTCTCTCTCTCACGCTCATTCTCCCTCTCACTCTTCGTCTCTCGTCAGGGGTGCAAGTACTACTTCACCTAAAATGTTTACGGTCGTCTCCTTCACGCCGGTTCTTCAGATTGTATCTGTATCTACCGCTCGACGTAGACTTTAATGATATTGACGCACTCAGGAATAATTATACAGCGTTCTCGGATCAGCCTCTATCCGCTGAAATTGTACCGATGTTTTTTGGGAATCGTGCTGTCGAGTTCGAGAGGGTCATTGAGACGCTTTTGGTTGCACCGAGCTGGACAATTAGCCCAGCAATTCAGCTAACAGAGTTGTAGTTTATCAAACACGCAAAAACAACAATGACGATTTAATTAGTCGATCTAAATTCTATTTATAGTATTATATTTTATGTTATACCTTTTATCATATTTTATCAAATTTTATTTTATTAATACGATTAAGACGTATTTCGAGTTTGTCGTAATTTTCTTAAACGAGGAATTCTTAAATAAATTGATGCTTCGTCAGAAATCTTCGAGTTAATCAAAAGGGACTTTCAGAGCCGAGAGTAAAATAAATCCCTATAGGCCTGGGGATCAGTTAAGAGGGCTTCGTAATATAATACGCACGTATACGCACGGAGAGCAAGCAAACCCACCGTTGTGAACATCAGAATTTTGATAATATGCATAGTGTTTTGAGATTTCAATCTCGCGAAACCTTCATCCTACCTTGCCAAAGCTTTCACGACAGCGTTGATATACCACCGGTGGTATATTCTCACCCTTTCATCCAACATTCACCCTATCCCGATTTGCTGTCTATACTCATGTCAAATACCTTTCGAAACTCCGCTGTGTTACCTCACCGAGTTTGATGCAAATCGAGCAATCCTCGGTAATCAGATCCCGGGTTGTATTATGGCTTACCGCATGTCCTCGATGCGAGCACGAGAGACGAACTGAGACAGATATCCTTATCTTCTTCGCTTAGGGTGTACGTCGATATAGCGATAAGACGGGGCTCGTACGAAAGGGTTTCGTCGTACATATACAGGGTGTTCGCGAAATAATTCATTTTCGCACGACGTAATTAAATCATTTTTAGCGATAACTCTAACATTAATATTCGTTATCGAATGGTCTTTAATAATTATATACAAAAGATATAAAAAAAAACCAGTGATTCTCAAAATTGCATTAAAAACCGAGAATTATGCGAAATGCTGTTTTTGCTTTAAATACATTTTTTACCAAAGTTATTCTTAATTATTTCGCAGTCAATACGCGATCAGTATTTAAAATATTTACACAAATTTGGATGAATTACTTGGTCGGGAAAAATTTTGTTATTATATAACGATTTTTGTCTACACCCGGTATATTTATAACTATTAAGATGGGCGCATCCTACGTTCTGCTCTTCGGAGTTGGTTATCCTGCGTTTCGAATTAGCTCAGGTTCTTCGACGTTGTTCCATTGTACCGAAGGAATAGAACAGACGCTCGATATGTGCACGAAGCGATGGAGACAGAAAGAAAGGAGGAGAAGTACATATATATATATATATATATTAGATGCGTTTTCGCACCCCTTGCTCCTAGAGCCGATCCATAGATCGAGTTGGTGGCGAAACCGCGTCTGCAAACTTTCGAATTGAGCTGGCGAGCATTGGCTAGAGCAGATGTCCCGATGATTGTCTCTAACCGCTTTATTCCCGTGAGCGTATATGGACGCCTCAGGCGTTGGTCCCGGTAACGAACTTGACGGTCGGACGAGAATCGAATAAATAAATTATCACCGACGAAAAAAGTTACATTGTTCCGCGAGAAATATAGTTTTTTTTTCATAAATAATATTAAAATTATATTTCGTCCACGTTTTTTTCGATCAACCCTCCGATTATTTGCAACCCCGGAATTCTGAAAATATGCATACCTACAATTATTTGGATCGATAACAAATTTCTCATCAATTTGCAAACAAATTGTATTAAAAAATCGCGATATTTTTTATAACGATTATCGAATCTGATGAGTTTGATGTACGTGGCGCGGTGAAAAGAAAAAAGACAAAAAAAGAAATTCCGTGCGAAAATTGAGAAAAACAAACGTGACGTATCTCGAGAAAGGATTACACGTATTGGTGGGATCGCGAGTTCACGATGACGACGCCCCTTCGCGAGAGCAAACGTTATCCTAGTCCGGTATTCCATGGAATCCTGCACTCTCGGACCACCGGGTTAGCCCTTGCTTATTCTCTCGCATCTCTCGCAGAGACTCCACCGCCGTCGTCCGAAGCCCGTCGGGCACACTCGCGCGGCTTTCGTACGATATCGAGGCGCGCGAGCGGCTTCGCGATATCTTATTACACGATCGCCCCGTGTGTCCATCCTCCGTCTCCTCCTTCCTCCTGGCTGCAACACACGGTGCATCCACACCGAACGATACGCGAACGAGCGCACGCTCACCGATGTTAGTTATTCACCGATGCACGCGTGGTCTATTGGCACACACGGTGCTTCGTGCCCGCATGCGATTGTCACGTACCGGGTGTAACAAAAATCACGCGTCGTTTCGTAAAATCAAATAAAAGGTCTCTCGTAATTTTCCCTATCCTATCATAAATTGTTATTTGATTTTTGCATATGAAATTATTCACTTAGATTCTGCTAGCATCTCGTAGATCTTTAATAATATTTGTGTCAACGTGAACAAGAAGTTTGCGTTTATTTTTATTTTATTCAAATATTTTGCCTCAGATTTTTTGATAAATTCTATAAATTGATTTTCGAATTTGTTTCACTTCATTGAACAATTCGATTGAAGTATAGAGAATAGAACCGTGAGTAAATATTTAAAAAAATCATCGATCCCATTTAAGTCTTTTTATTGATATTTATTTATTTTCACTTTTAGGTCTGAAGGAAGAGTTTTCATTGCTGAGTTATAAAGTAGGCTTGACTCGTGAATATTTAATGCCTCGAACATGACACGATTTAAAATCTCTTTATTTTCCGCCCCTGTGTGATTTTGAATCGAACTGTACAATATCCTTGCCGTCCGAACTTTCGAACAGCTCTTCGGTTCGATCCCATCATCCTCTTGCAGCCGATCTCCCTGCGCATATTACGCTCCTACAGAGAATATACGCGTAGTTATAGATGTACAGTCTCTCTCCTTCTCTCTAGCACTCTAAACTTCTCGTAGTCCAAGAAGCGTACAAAGCACAATCGCATATATATATATATGTATAAATATATATATATATATATTTACGAATATTTCATAATGCACTAAAATACAAACGCATACTTATTGCCGCGTGTCCGCAATGTGTTTTGCGAAGAGTGTTGTGTTCAAAGCCGTGGCGGGATCGACGAACACCGTGCGCGTTGCTACACACGACGCCCGGGGCGTCGATTCTCTCGGTGTATCCTCCGCGTTATAGCGTGAGCATGCAGTCTTTTCTCTCCACGATGGACCACCGCGTCGCTTCGTATATGAAGTTATTATCTCTCCTCCTTCTCATTTCTCTGAAGATATATATGTACATACCTGCTTCACGGTTCTCCTTGTATATCGTAGAACCTACGTGTCTTGGCCAGATTTTCCTGACAAAGAATGACGATCCTCTTATCGATTTAGATTTTTTATTTAAAAAACATTTTGTTTCGCCATTTCTGACGATTGTTCGAATAATTTAAAAATGTGGTTGAGAAGGATTCTCGAATAAAAATAGGTGAGTTTGATGATTTCGGAGCAAAAGGAAATAAATAATGTATAATTATTGAAAATTTTGAATCAAAGATTCGCACCTTCAGCAAATAGCAGAAATTTAGCAAAATTATCCTAGAGCTTACTCGTCGAAAATTTCAAAGTTAATGATGTAATAATTATTAAAGATTCGGATGATAACAAAAATGAGGGAAATTACGAAGGATTATGATAGAATTTACTTTTTAAAAAGTAACGTTCTTTCTAAATCGTTGCTTCGTCGAATTCCACCGTAAACAATATCGGAACAACAGGCAATAATTAACGACGTTTGTGGTCGATCTGATAACAAATGTATTATAGAACAGTCCCATAGGTGTTTATGTGGATGGTCCAACGGTCGTAAAGAGAGGCAAAACAAGTGGAAAAAACGTCGGAGCAAAAATCGAATTCACACGAATAGACACGAAAAAGAGAAAGAGAATAGGTACACACGCTAGGGAAAGAAGAAGTATCATAAGGTCGAACGGCGCCGTAGGTTCGATTACTTCGCCGACTTCTCGAAATTACTTTTGCTCGCCAGTAAAAGGAAGACTTGCGAAAAAATCTATCGTTCTTCTTTCATTCTCTTTTCTACACCCCCTTCTCTCTCTCTCTCTCTCTCTCTCCTTCTCTCTATCTTTCTTTCTCTTATTCTTCGATTTCGTGGTGGGCACACCACGAGCGAGAGAGAAGAAAATATCGTTCTTTCCTCCATTGTGCACGCTGATATTCGTGCCTTCTCATCGTCTAGCTTCTGTATGTGGCCAAGAGCTATACCGTCTCGACGACTTTTACTATATATATGTGTATATATGTGTATATGTATATACGTACACACGCTACTCTTTCGCTCGTCTTTTACTTTAGCAAAAGAGCGATTCACCTTCGTTCGAAAATCCCACCTATCCTCCTGTCTTTCGCAGCGCGAATCCGCCGAATGAGAATAACCGCGTGCCAAGAAGACCAAGAGAGAAAGAGAAAGGGTGCTTCCATTATGGAATGAATGGAAATAATAACTCTTCCTTTTCGACAGCAACGACAAGTTTCGCTATCGTTCTCTCGATTTTCTCTGCAGTTTGTACTAACCCCTCACTACCGCCCTTCTCGTCTGTACAATGTCTTCCGTCTTGTCCTCTCTGTAAATCACTATCGCCGAAATCGAATAACGAATATTTTTCCAAGCTCTCTCATTGTCCCGTTTGCATCAAGATTGGAATGTAATTCTTACCGTTGATCTTGAAAATCGTTAAATTCGTAGAAAATTTCATTATGTCTAATAAATCGGAAATTTTTTACTGGCTATTTTTCACGAATAATTGTTCGAAAGAAAAACTTTCTTCAAGATCTATATCTTCGTGCCGTTGGCATCGAGAATGCGATGCAATCTTTCCGCTTAATCTTGAAAATCGGCGAATCCATAAAAAACTACATTGTCCGTAATAAATCACGAAAGTTTCACGGGATAATTTTCGCTCGTTACGGTCGCAGTGTCGCTTCTGTTTTACAAATAATGTTTTTAAATATTTTCTCAAGCTCTCTCTTCGTGCTTTTTGCATCTAAAACGAGATATTATTCTTACCCTAGATTTTAGAATATCATTAAATTCGTAAGAAATATCATTGCCCGTAAGAAAGCGTGAAAGTTTTCCGGGATAATTTTTGCTCGTTACGGGCGCAGTGTCGTTTCTTCGCTTATTCTTACCTAGGCGTTTCTCGAGTTATTGGACGAATTGGGAATTTTTCTCGCGGTGCGAGTTACAGGTAGCGAGAGTTTATGTGCAAAAGGTATATAATGCCGGCTGGAGATTTTGCGCTATATACTTAGGAATACGCCACGCCTTGTTAACGTCTCGAAGCAGCGGCATCGAAGGCGACTATCTATATACGCGAACCCCACGGAATATACGTATATATCCTTGGGCGATCCAACAAGTCCTTGGAATCTCGATCCTTCAATCTCGCCCCGACGTGTGCACGAGCACCAACGTATATTTCCATCGATCATCGTAGCTCACAGTTATCCGTTTATGCGCCCTCGTACGAGTATGAATTTTGATCCACTTGCACTCGATCCTCGAGTATATATCTTTTGTATTGCTGGAAGAGCCTCGACCGTGCTCAAACAAATTGCCCGTCAGCCGTTTACGAATTGCGTCGTACGCGAACTACAAACTATTTTCTCACTTCTATAGAACCAAACAATTTTTAGACAAATCGTCCCACTTTTCTACACAGTTGGCGAAAGTTATTCATACTTTCGTGAGAAGAAAGAAAGCGGAATAAATACTCTCCAGTGCGAAAATGAAACGATAAGTCATTCAAGCATATTTGCGAGTCAAAATTCTATGACGTTATGAAAATCGCAATCGGTGAACAAAAACAATCGGCGAGAAATATCATTTTTGTTAAATCGTAATAAAATAATTCAAAATAATGTTGTAATCGTGATTCATCTTGAGATCGATGTCCTCTAGCGATTCTTCGTACTTATTACGTTTAATGAGGATGTTTCCTTTTTTCGATCGCCCGTGAGTACAAACATTACGATTGGCCCAGATTGACCTTGTCGTGCTTCGACAAATATTTTTTCGTTCGAGCGACCGACGTACGTTACTACAGAGCCTTATTTCGAGAACACGAACATCGACAAAGATTGAGAACCACCGACGACCCTCCGACAAACACAGAAGAAAGAGAGAGAAACGAGAAGAAAAAAACGGATGGGTTAGGTTGCGGCACGTCTTGTCGGTCCTGGGCACTCGAGGATACGGCTCGAGCGGATGGATGGGACTCCTTGCTTTCTTCGCATCGTCTCATATATATGGATATATATATATATATATATATATATATATTTATATGGATGTGTATGCCGCGTGGTGGAAACCCTGAACGAAGGGTATTATTAGGACCGGGCCCCGAACGTAATGACTTAATACCAGCACGCGACTGTGTTAGTTAGCCTATGTGGAAACCGCGCCTGCGTATATACATCCCCGTCTCTTTCTGTCCCCATATATATATACAGAAGTATACATATATATAAATACATAGACGGGTATATATATTTCTCGATACGCGTGGTTGGAAGAGACTCCTTCGTGCTAACTCTTGTTATGCTCGGCTTCTCTCTAAAGGGTACCACGTACATGTGTACGAACAAGTATGCATTTCTCATAGTCGGAGCGAACTCACGATGTCGAGAGGGACATGTGTAGCGAAAACAATGGGCGCCGAGACGTCGCGGACACATTTTTTGTCCCCTTCTCGTTCTCGCTACACGATCTTTGCGATATCGTGCGGTACTAATTCCTCCGTGAGGACAATGGCCAAACGCGAATTACCCAAGATGAGAATGACCCGTGTCAGCTCGTGTCAGATCTTCATTACGGTCGACTGAAAATTTCAAGTCGTATTCTCCATTGAAACAAATTAAATAAAGCTTTTCTTTATTTAAATAAATTGAAAGGTGAAAAAACGGAGTAAAGAAAAATAATAAATTGTATCGAAGAAATTCGACACGACATAAGAAAAAATATTAAATACAAAATAAAATCGATGAATTAAATAGTTGAAACTCAATCGTATCGATCGTTGGAGAGATTTTTGTTTTCAAGATAATAATTGTCTTATCGGCACAATGATAATTTGAAGTCGATCAAGAGAGAGAGAGTACTTCGTTCCTTTTTTAAAAAACTTGATTTTACTCGAATTAAATAACAATTTTATCCGCAAAACTAGCATATCGAAGTAGTCCTCCATATAGATACCTAGCATTTTTTCTATTCGTCTCACATCTCGTCTCAACGTTTCAATTCCAGTGCAATGCATATTCATGACGGCTCTAAAAAAATCTCTGACCGGTAAATAAAAGGAGAAAAAAAATATTAAAGCTCGGACATTAATCTCGGTGAAAAATAAGAAGTTTAAGAACCTCGACGTATATACCTATATATATATATATATATATATATATATATATATATATAATGCCGAGTTACACGTTTCTCGCTTTACGGCTTTTCCCTGGCCTCTCTTTGCTCCCGTCGTCGGCCCTCGGGGTTATATTCGTACACGTGGCGAGAGACGTCACTTAACACTTCGAACTCGCTCTTTTCATTGTGCTATCCTCGCTTCCTGCTAAATCCTGTGACCCGGAAGAATATACTGTATATACATATATATTTCATCGTTCTACTCGTACACTCGTTTTCCCTAACCCGCGAGTATAACGTGGATTGTTACGTATGTATAGGTAAAACTAGCCCTCGTAGTCTCATTCGCGTCAACGCCCGACGCTTTTCTCTTCTTTTCTCGCACGACGTCTGAGCGAACCTCGGCGTGCCGTTTTTTATTCGTCTCGCAGTTTTTATACAACCAATCCCCCCTCCTGCCACACAGTCTTCTCGTAACCCGTTCCACGCTGTCTGCTTTACTATCCTGCCCAATTCTCGTTATTTTTCGTCCGTTTCTTTTCATCCTTCTATTCTCTTTTAACGTCATCGTTTTCACTCTTTCTCTCGGTCTCTCGTCCTTTTTTCATCTACCGACTCATCGCTCTCGAAGTAGCTTATCTGCTGCGATCTCCTCTGCTCCAGCGAGCTGCGAAACAAATCTCACGTGTTACACGCCCGAAGTACTCTTGGATAAAATCTATGTACAATTCGTGGATATATGTGGTGTGTATTTATGAACAACGCGTATCATCTGAGGATATTGCGTGAAATGTGAATCCTTGGAGGATTTGGGTTTGAGCGGGAGCACTCGAGCGCGTAACGATGGTGAAATTATAACCCGCGAAATTAACGAAGCTTTTGCATTTCGCCCGATGGCTCCTTTCTTACTCTCTTGCCCTCGGAGTTTTCCTCCTTTTTCTTATTTCCTGGGTTTCTTAGTGCTTTAACTATTTAAGTGGTCGTCACTCTCGCTGTGAATATAGAGTTAGGCGCGTTATATATATCTATATAGGTATATATATATATATATATTTCTCGTCTAAAAGTTGTGTCTAGTGCTCTAGGGGCTGTTAAGTCGAAGTTTCAACGTTTATTCTAGACCGAAAGAGAATTCTCGTCAGCGTGACTTTCAACGGGGTGTGTGCCTGTCTCTCTCTCTCTCTCTCTCTCTCTCTCTCTCTCACTGTTTCACACGGTTCTTCCTTTTCCCGCTTGACGCGCCTCTGGCTTGCCTTCCTGCATCTCGTCTCTTCTCAACGCGCTACGGACTTTCCGGATAATTACGCGCTTATTAAAACGAGACTCGGTGTAAGTACGAAATACTTGTTCTAGATTTTTCAATCTTAAACTTTTTTATTTTTTATTTTCCTTCACATCGATAGTCGGAAGCATCGCGAGTGATTTACCGTCGACGATTTCTTTCGTCTTTCATATCGCCGAGTTCTCGCGGTATTTGAATTGTTTATCTTGCTCGTCTTCTATCCGATTTGTTTCATTCGACGATGTACATTTTTTTGTTTCAATTTTTAATTCTCAATTTCGTATCTCTGTTTTCTGTAATTAAGAGCGGAAGAATGAGGGAGAAAGAGAGTTCGTTTTATCATTGCATTTCTAGGGATAGAAGGTAGAAAGCTGTAGAAGATTCTCCTTTGAGGATGCAAGAAATTCATCGCTCGTTTTCTCGGCAAAATCCCGATTAGACAAGGCTGTGTGCTATATCTCTGTTAGATTATATATATATATATATATGTTATCCTCATATACCTCGTGCACCGAGTGCCATGCCATCTATGTAACGCAAAAGGTGGATAACTCATCGAGCACGAGCGTGCCGGCCCGATGTAATTACTTTAATCACATCCTGGCAGGCAGCGTCTTGATGAAGTCATTACCTCTCTTCCCCCTCTCCGCCCTCTCCTTGCCGCCCTTTCTCAAGCTTTGCCTCCGGTGCAGTTTTGCCGTTGCCGTTCCAGTCAGCTACACGAGCAAGTACACGGACGCTTCTCTTGAAATCTTCTCTCTCTCTCTCTCTCGTATTCTCCTCGCTGTATTCTTCCTTTATTATTTAGTGATTCACGGCGCACCATGCGACGATGACACCGAAGGCTTTCACCCAGAGTACTCGACGAAATAAGGGCGCGTGCTCCTCCACCCGCCGATTTTCTTATCAGCCTACCAGTACATGTTATTTCACAGATTAAACGACATACGCCAAATATCGCAATGAGGGAATTATTGAAATAAATTCAGCGTCGAATAAAATGAATTAACGATGAATTAATAAATTAATTAATCGTGTTTCGGGTTTAGGAGATTGGAAATATTTTCACGCACTGTATTTTGTCCCGATATGAATATTTGACGGTAGTTTCAATTTTTGAGAATCCTCTTTAATATTGAGTTGGTACGAAAGAAAAGTAAGCCAGCGTAATCGGGTGGCGCCAGGAGCTCGGTCGTTTATTTTATTTTATCTTTTGTCTACGTCGTAAACAAGTTATCTAATAATATTTACCGACTCCACCTTTACTTTCTATGTAACAGTATAAGATATCTATCATATTCCTATTCACGAATTCTCGTTAATCATCAGCTACCTGAGGATGTGTAATCCGGCTGCCGTTTGGCTACCGTACGGCCACACACACACAAGCACACAGGCACTCCCACGTATACACGCACTAAAAAATGAGCTCCAAACTCTTCCTAGTCACGCGATGATCGTCCGTATGGTCACGAATAATTTTCTTTTCTCATTGCCAAAGAGTTCTTTTCAATGTTGAAAACACGCATGTATATATATGTGTGTGTGTGTATGTGTAAAATTTCCAAAAATGGCGAAAGCTCGCAGTAACGACGAAGCGGCTACCGTTGAACCGGTTTAATAATCTATTTTTATTTTCTTTGCCCTCTCGATACCGGAGTACAAGAATCTACGCGAAATTATACCGATTTCGCCTCGAATTCAAATTCTAAAAATTCGAGACGAAAAACCACGACGCACATTCGATCTCGCTTTACTTCAATATTTATTTTCCGTGTGATTCGAGTTCGAGGGATATACCTAGCGTCGAGACTAAATTTATCGTCGTTGAAATCACACGAAATACGCGATCGATCGAACCAAAGAACGAGGGAAAAATAAGAGCGAAGAAAATGAAATAACAAAATCATCGTCACGAGCAAATTCATCGAGGCGAAATTCGCCAGATTTATTCCCCCGCCTCTTCTCGCGAATCGTTCAAAAACGCCGAATTATCGATATATACGCGAATTACCATAATGGATTTGCGCGTTTTTCACGCTCGATCGACGTAATTTTGCGGAATATATACCTATACTATACGTATATATACATATATATATCTATATATCTATATATATATATATATATATTTTTTTTTTTTTTCATGCCGAAAATATATATGGGATAATGTGGCGTCTGCGCATTTATGGTGTCTCATCGTGCGCGAGTCGGACGGTGCACGTGACCCCGTGACCCGAGTGTTGGGCTACACGCCTGGAGCTAACGCCCCCTCCCACTTCGTCCTTCTTTCTCCACCCTCATCCGTGGCCCGGCGTAACCCCCCTACTCGTCAGTGTGTCCCCTTCCCCCTCCCGTCGCTACTCGCACTCTTGGTGCGGATTCAAGTGTTATATACATGCATACGCGTCACAGAGTCGTCTCACGCATACACACATACACACACCGGCGCGTACACACAAAAACACAAAGTAATAGTACAGAGACAGCGGATTCTGAAGACGGGTAGGGGTTCACTAATACGTAGAAGCGATTCGACGCGGCACTTTAATAATTATAGCTTGCCAAGGCGTAAATCACTTCGCCGAAAGCGCGGTTAAAAGCTATGGAGTACAGAGAGAGAGAGAGAGAGAGAGAGAGAGAGAGAGAGAGAGAGAGAGAGAGAGAGAGAGAGAGAGAGAGAGAGAGAGGGAGAGGGCCAGAGAACCCGGTAAAATATCTATATCTTTATATATATATATATATATATATGTGTGTGTGTGTGTGTATGTGTGTGTGTTTGTGTGTGTGAGTTTGTGCGTTGCGGTTGTGTGTGTGAAATACAAGAGTATGGGCCTTTGCGAACGAAGTATATAATACGGGTCGGTCGGCCCCTTGGAACCTTGACGTCTTCCGAAAGACCTTTTGCCCGGCTAATGTCTTCATTACAACAGCGATATTCCCGCCACCCCCTCGATCCACCAGTGGTGCGGGTCGAGCGGCACGAAGATGCAACAAAGCAAAAGAGCAAGATGTGGATTTTAAAACAAAACAAAACAAAAAAGACAGAAAGAAAAAAGAGGAATAAATATAAACACCAAGAGACCGAGAGGAAAATGAATCGAGGATACAGCAGAGGTCCGAGAGAAGATCGTATCGTGCCGATAAGCCAATCAGACTTGATATAATAACGCACGAACATATATATATATATATATAAGTATTTGGATGTGCCGAAGCTTTCGCCACGTAGTCTTCTATTAGCTGTAATAAACACACACGAGAACCGCTTTAGTGAAGATCCTCGAGAAGAGATAAACGCGCGTTTAACGAAGCCATTCGTGCGCGGCCGCGATAAATCCATGAAGCGGCTATATGGGCAACGCGCTGCCGGAGCGAGAATCCGATCGAATCGGATATAGAATCCTGTCCGCTCGCGGGTGTGTAACATATCTACCGTATGGTTATGCACGTTTCGATGTGTTGGCGTTGTACATTATACAGTAGATTCCGTGCATTCGTCGATCTCAGCATAGTCGGACTCGAAACGTGTAGCGTACGATATGGAGGGCTGTAATTTTCGAGGCGCCAGAGAGAGAGAGGGAGAGAGAGAGCGAGAGAGAGAGATACAGAGGACGAAAGAGAGAGAGAGAGAGAGAGAGAGAGAGAGAGAGCGAGGTAGAGAAGAGAAGGAGAGAGAGAGAATGGGAGAGAAAAGAGCAAGAGAGAGAGCGAGCATAATTCGCATTGAGAGCACCCGCGAGATAACTCTGGACTACGCGCGCTGAATTCGTTCACCGAGAATTGCCTACCGACAGGTGAATGGCGGACTGACGGGGTTGGGCATACGTTTAGCTTGTACATAAGTTTGGATCGAGGGTTTATTATTCGTTATATAATGGCTCGACATCGTCTTCTCGTAGTTGGAACGTCTGGTTGTTCGTACAATATTGGGCTGGCCAAAAAGTCATTGCGTTTTTAATACAAGTACGCGTATGCCTGTCTATCGAAAAAAAACGCAATTATTTTTTAGCCAAAGTAAAAAGATAAATCTGGTTGTAATTCTGACGACTATATACGAGTACTTCGAGAAAACTGAATTTTCAGAATACCATTGCAAAACAACGATTACTGTCTTGGACACTTTTCGTTACTGCTCAAGCTCTTGCGAAATTCCGTCGGACGTCTCGCATCCCCATTATTACGCAGGTTCGTTCGTCATAGTTTTTTCTCCGTTTTTTCATATTACATTCGTCCCGACGTCTTACCTCTATGCGCAGGTGTACACGCGTGGGTGCATCGGCGAAGGATACGCCCGAGGGATTCGCTCCGGAGGCGAAACCTACGGCGCGTCTTCTCGCGTGCCGGAATTATTGCACCGGGCTTTGAGTATGCGTATATCTATATATACATATATATATATATATACACATAGTTATAGAGGCCCACTTAGAGAAACCGCCTCTCGATCCTACACACGCATAAAGATATACGATCTGACAGGACTCGTGTAAAAGAAAGAAGTATAAAGACAGAGTGAGACGATGAATGCAAGATTCACCTGCCGTTCTCGGCCCCCCCCCCCTCCCTCTTCGTAATGACTCTATCGGTTGCGAAGCCGCTCCATTGCACCCTGGCCAATCCGTGCGCCCACCTGTCCTCATTAACCCGAGTCTGGATATGCTCGGAATCGCTTCGAAACAGAGACGAGCGGATCATTCGAGTTGGATATAAGTATATATATATGTCGTGGAAAGATACTCTCGTCGAGAAATGAGACGTGTTGCGCTATATAATACCATACTTTGCTCTATATATATGTATATATATATATATATAGGTTCGTTTCATTGAGCGAGCGTGACCGCGAGGCAGACACACACGGAGCCGAAAAATCTCGGTAGCCGAGAAGCATAACAAGCGTACCACCTGCTGGACCGGCAGTGGTACGAAAAAACGAGAGAATCTGATATTATCTGCAGTAAGTCGTTCTTTTTTTTGGTTAACTTTCATTCAAGAATATAACGAGAGTCGAGAGGAACGGAGCAAGTTGCGTCGTCGCATATCCGGTTAAATTTACTTTACTTTTCGTATTCGAACTTTCATCGAATCGGATGACATTTCGACACAGTTCTTTAACGGCGATGACTTTTCAACGGTCACATCGAGAGAAAGCCATCGATATTTGGTTCACATAATAAATATTTCATTACATTTTAATTACAGGAAATCGTTTCTACCACGGTTCATTTTATTAAATGCGTATTAAATTAGCTGAAATTGGAATTTCGAAGCCTTATTCTTAATTAATATTTCAGATCTGTGAGATAGACAAATTCTTTCGAAATAACTCCACTTTACACGTAAGTCCATTTTATTCTTTTAATTTTCTACAAATTCCATTTGACTCGAAGGACTAAATTTTCGATAGGAAATTTCATTCGAATGTTCCCAATTAATATTTTAGGTGTTATCTACGGGATAGATCGTGCGGTAGGATGAAAAAATATTTTCACTCAGGAATCATTACCACCGGGCGATATCGATCGACTCCTGTCGCGGCATATCCAATCACACGAAAAAAAAGTGTCTAAAGTATCATGCCGAGATAGGAGAGCCGATGCGGTCTGTGTCTATGTGTGTGTGTATTCGGCACCTCGGAGTTTGCCTCTCGTCTCAGGATCCTCCCGTTTCTCACTTCCATGGACTATCTCAATCTTTCTAGTTAACCAGACGATCCTTGAAACTCGATAACACCGGGCCGTCGGGACAGATATCCGTATATACCTGCAACCATCGCCCTTTGCCACGTCTATAGGTGTCAGCGTTACTCCGAAATAGTTTCAAGTTGGTGGCGCCATTACTAGTTAACTAACTCGGCTCTTTTACGGTGATTAATACGAAGTGGTGGGAAATCTACCTGTCCGACCTTCCATAGTTCGCCCCCGAGATCGATAATCTTTGAAACGCGTGTTAATTTGTGTTCACTTATATGTATATATATTTCGTAACTATAGCAACATTCTCCGATTATATCAGAGACCTGGTGTCTCGCTACCGTGTGGGCTTTGTAAAATTGAAAGTTGTCGTGACTCCGCGATATGTGAAACTTGTGAAAAATGGACGAAGATTACATCGGCTATCGTCGTCGGGATATTGCGAAACATTTTTCAAAATTATTTCATATAATGTTAAAAATTGTAATGTTTCATTAATTAAATAATGTTGCATTCGAATAAAATAACGATTATTATTAAAAATCAACGAAATATTATTGACATCGAATTAATCGTTAAACATTTAAACGATTGTTTTATATTGTTCATTAAAAATTTATTAAAAATTACATATTATGCGCGAAATTGTATAATCATTATTTTTTTATGGAACCCCTGATAAATACTATTTAAATAAATAGGTCTGAAAATATTGTCCCTTATGTGTATCTACTTTGAATAAGATAATGTTCGGATAATGTTCGAACGTTTCTTCCTTTCTTCACGATGAAAATTTTCATTCCATGACTTCATCCTCGGACGTCCATCGGGAGCTTTCATCTCTCTAGTTGAATATATATTCTCGTTCCTTCTTTTTTCTCCCTTCTCGTATTAATTCTCCGTCTCGGTACCTTTAGGAAGTACTCAAGGGGATATACGTATAGCTTTGGAGTTAACCTGGTGTAGCCTGACTGCGTTTCTATTTTCCCGCGACGTCTCTATTTCTATGCGCTATTTCTATGCTGTAAGCGCCCGGGTGGGTGTTCGTTCGTATATACTCGCCGCGGCCGCTGCTCTTTTAGTCTCTATATCCATGGCAGGGAGATGAACTTTGTGCGAGGGGAATAGAACCCCTCTCTCTCTCTCTCTCTCTCTCTCTCTCTCTCTCTCTCTCTCTCTTGCTGACGCCAGGATACCAGAAAAGAGAGGGAGATGGTCGTACCTACTGGTAGCAACGGCAGAACGGCTTAGCCCGCGAGACTCTCGCGGCAACGCGGATACTGGTGCAGTAGGTAGAGGGTACCGAGGGAAAATTGGAAATGCGGCTAAAACGAGAAAAAAGTTAAATTAAATACTGCGCACTGGAGCCGGGGTCGCCCGTACTCGCTTATACGTGTATACACGTATATATATATATATATATGAACAACCCCTTGTTCACATACGAACACTCTCGAATCCACACGCTCATCTCGTTCACACAGACCCTCTCAATCCTCATCGTCCTAAAATATATATTGCAACTACGGGATACTTTTTCACACCGACGCACACCTATACGCGTATTTTCACGCGGATTTTTCAATTTTCTCCAGGGCCCATAGAGCTCCGAAGCCGGATGGTCCTCCCGCCCCCTCCACGATATCGAGTTTCCGCCTCGGTTTATGCCTTTTTTTTATTCCCAGTTTGCTCTTCGGCTACTCCCTTTCTCTTTCTACCTATATATATATATATATATATATATCAGACATCCTTTCATCCGGAAATGGTCATCGACAATGGTCGTTCGAAGGTGGTCCTTGATTTTACTCCGGTAAAATTTGAACAGGATGTTCCGGATGTCTGACAGTTTTCCTTTTATTTTTTATAACTTTTTTACGAAGAAATACGGGATCTGGGTTAAATAAACTGACATCGAGTCCAAATGTCTTGGATCGGCTTGAAAATCTCTTATAAAATCATTGTTAATGATTATTATCGCTTTTGAAAATTACGATCACTGCCGGTGATGAACTTCTTGAGATAGTTATTTCGAATGATTGTTTTTTTCTCATAAAAATCACGAAATCTACCGGCTCAAATAATTTCAGTCAAATCAATATCTACGAAATTATACATTTTTTATAAAATCATTATAAACGATTGGGTTTTCTCCTAAAAGTCACGATGTTTTCTATATGAAAATGTTTATTAAAATCATTATCAATGTTTTTTTGTTATCGGGACGATTTGTATTATCGAGGGTATTTTGATTAGCGTCGAGATTTTAATATCAATGGACAAACGATATGAAATTATCCAGTCTGAAATTTCCTATCGAGAGAATTGGGTGAGAATTCAGGTCTTGTTTAAGTTTGTCGAGGGACGAATCGGTAGTACAAGCTAGGCAGAGAAATGTTTGATCCCGACCATATAAAGTTGCCCCCGGGCCTCGCCTCTTCTTTCGTATAACCGTCTATCTGCTTGACAGAACACGGTTTGACAGACTGTAATATTACCACCACTTCCACCTTTTTAAGTGACCGAGACTAATTGCCAAGTTGTTGCCAGAAAGCAGGTCCGCCAAGTACCGACCACTTTTCTACCTCCACTTTCCACGACGGAGACGGA
Source organism: Netelia virgata (assembly GCA_951802705.1). Lineage (NCBI taxonomy): Eukaryota > Metazoa > Arthropoda > Insecta > Hymenoptera > Ichneumonidae > Netelia > Netelia virgata. Next base: position 9,809,498 of record OX637867.1, on the reverse strand, counting down.
GAAAGCCCATTCTCTCTCGTCCGATAATTTCTGGCGTCCGAGGTAAATTATCGAAGGAAGATTTTCTGTGCCACTCGAAAAGCTTCTCGGTCAACTAGGATATTCCCTAAAAGCCCGTGTCGCGGCTTTCCGATGTCGTAAACTTTTACTGAGAATATCAAAGAACCAGCGTCGAACGAGCTTGAATTTTATATATTTACTTTTCATATTAACTATTCAATATTTTAACTCAACAAATTTAGATTATACTTCGGATATTTAGGTTAGATTTCAAATAGATTATTTTTTGGAATGAGAAATTGTCATATCATTGAAAAAACGAAAAGATGATTTAATTTGCCATATTGAATCAATGGATATCATTTTTGTCTCGTAACTATGATGATTTTCTAACGTGACAAGAATGAAGTTTCTAGCTGTTCGGTTTCATGTATACGTAACGGCGAATAATATCAGCATATATGATACCATGTTGTACTTTCTCTCTCTCTCTCTATATATATATGTATATATATATTAGAACATAGAAGAATCGAGTTTCGGTAGAAAAGTAGAAAAGTCTTGACCGACTTCGCGTACACATTCGATATTCAGCCCTTCCTTATTATGTGCATACGAAAAATCAAGATGGCGATATCACTGGTAGTTTACATGTTCTCGGAACGTTGCGCTGAAATGGAGAATTCCGGTCTCGAATCATTTTTCCGATTTCCGCCATTTCCTGGCACACTCGTATCTTTGCATCTCTTCTTACATATATATATGTATAGCGATACGTTCTATAGTAAGCAGGCATATCGAGGCGATACGCTTGCAATACTTAGGATATGGGATGTCAGTCGAGATGACAGGCGAGCTTCACGGTGGAAAAGGTCTTTGGACGAAAAATCGTAGCACCGTGAAATGAAAGTCAGAACTGAGCTCTCTTAGAAGGCGCCGTGCTATCATCAATATAGCGGTACGCCCCGGATGTCACTCCTCGAAAACGGGGGAGAGAGAGAGAGAGGCAGTGAGGAAGAGAGAGGGAGACGGCGGGAGACACAGAAACGAGCGATTGTGGGGGATTTTAAGAGATGTGTGGCGTCATCGATGTGCCCGCACTGATATATATATATGTATATATATGTGTGTGTGTGTGTGTTTGCGTGTTTTTTTATATTTCGGTCTTTCGTAAACTCAGCGTGGAATATTTTCCAGATTCGGCGAGGGGACAGCTGGTGGAATTCATAATGGAGATAATAATTCATTCCACGAAAGAAAAACTGTCCTGTGTATTTAACGCAATGCCATAATTACGGATAGCCAGGTGGCTTTTCTTGATCAATCATTTTGTGACGAAGTATATATAAAAAAAAAAACAAGAAATTGCTTGTTTCGAATATTTCAGTCTGAGTTTCGACAATTTTTGATATGTAATTATCTATAATTATTTTCGTTTAATTCGATACATCGTTAATCATCCAAAGTTTTGTCACTTTTTCAAATCGCCCTCTAACATTTTGTAATATTGTCTTTGAAATCTGACAAAAATAAGAAAATATAAAGAAAATTCGGAATAAACTGGATTTTCGGAATGTCGCGAGACTTTTTTTTATTAAAAAAAAGAGCCATTCTTTTTAGGTCATGTGGCTCTTTTATGTTCGAAAATTGCAAACACATTCCCTCAGTTAATGATCTGCTTTTGCATTTTTCTTCCTTTCACGTATCCTCTCGTTATAACGAAGCTTCTCTCTCTCTCTCTCTCTCTCTCTCTCGCTCGCTTTCCGATCCGCGCGACTCGTCTCCTTTGATCTGACAACGAGAGTCACATCACGTGTTTTTGGTCGTGTCACGCGTGCCCGTGTGTTCTCTTTGCCACCCTCGCTTATATAGGCGCGCGTTTATCACTTCGTAAAGTTCATCCACGTCTTTCACACATTCGCGTCTCGGTATCAACGTCGTCTCGCCTGGCGATTCACTCTCCATACTACGTTGCATCTTCGTTAATCCATATCATCGTCGACGACCAACACTTACTTTGAACCCGAGATACGATAATTGTCGTTGACAGTCTTGTCGAGTTTTCTCTCTCTCTTTTTCTGTCCCTCTTTCCCTCTGCCATTCGCGTTTCATCACTTTTCGCACGACCATATCGCTCCATCAAATTGATATGTCGAGAAACGGTCCTTCTTCGCAAAAATAAAATAAAATCGTCAAATGTTAAAACTTTTCGAACATGCTGTGACATCGGGCGAGACGAATTTTTCATTATGATTTAACGTCACCATTAATTAAATTTATCGTTCGACGACAGCATCGAATTTTTTGCTATTTTCTAAATTAACAGTTGATTTATTCATGCAGCGAGTAGAAATTGCTACTTCGAGTATTTCGACGTGATTTCTACGAAAAAAAATAGTCCAAAGATATTGTTGTAGGTACTTTATTTATTGTACTCCGTTATGAAGAAATAATATTTTTATTTTCGTGTTTACGATACAAATTTTCCAACGTAAGCGAAAAATAATTCATCAACTTGATAAAAATGGGCGATCGATTATCTCCATTACGTTGGAAGTAGAAAATTATTTTTTGCTTTCAAAGAAAAGAAGAAAAAAAAACATCTTTTCGCGACTTTGCAGTATTTTTTTTTTTTAAATATTTTTAAATGAATTCGTATCGCTAAATTAATCTCGATAGCCGCTCGTTGTTAATTATGTGCTTTGTTTCCAACCTCGAGCTTTGTAAATCACAGCGCGAAAGAAAAGTTATACGGATGTCCGAATATATAGGTTTCATTTGGTCGAGAAGAGGGGCAAAAGGCCGGGAGTACCTACCAAGGGATGCGCGACAGAACGAGCAAAAAACTTGATCGCGGAGAGTTTCACGGAGCGTCGCGCGGGCGTGATAAACGCGCGGGCGGTGTTTCCGCGCGGGACAAAGGGGCCTCGATTAAGTCCACGGGGACTCTATCGCGTTCTCTCTCACGGTAGACAGACGGGAGAGGTCGCCTCGCTCTTCACCGGTCTGTATTAAAATAATTAATGAATCCTCGAAGGACGACACACAGACGGGAGTCGCAACAGCGAGAGAAAGATGAGAGGAGCGGAGGACGAGAGAAATGTCGCGCTTTTGCCTCGAATTTTGTCTTCCACTCTGTCTTTCTCTCTCTCTCTCTCTCTCTCTCTCTTTCGTTCATTTCGTACACCCGTTGAAAAGTTCTCTCGACGCCCTTTTCTTGACTCCCCCACGAGATAAAATAAATCGTCGCGAAATTTCAAAGGGAATGTGAAAAATGAAACGAAATCGGCGACTCGATGCGAGGAAAAAGTTTACCGACAATGGAAAATGAGTCGTCAACGGCTCGAAGCCGATGAGAGGGGAGCGCGACACGGTCGCCGTGCTCATCTCACCTTAAACCGGTTTCGATATATTTTTTCTCGTTGTTCGTTAAAATTGCAATATTTAGAAACGACGGGAACGTTCGAAGACGCGATCGAATGACAGCCACTGTTTTCCTCGATCCTTAACGCCCGCGGGCCGTATAATCATACTTATAGTTTCGAGACTGCGGCTTTTGTGGGTTGGGTATATGGATGGATCTCATATCTCTCTCAACTCACTTCCCTCCTTGGCTCCCTCTTCTTGTTCCTCTCCTATATTTCTTCACTATATGTCCCAAGCCATTGTACATTGTAACCTAACTCTCGCTGTTTCTGTCTAAACGTTTTCTCACGACGTTTTTACAAATATTCCTTTTCATTTTTTTATCTTATAAATATTTAGTACGAATTTTGTTTATTATTTTGGAATAAAAGAGTGAAGCATACGTTTAACGCCATAATGATAATCATAAATACGGAGTTTACCTGCGGCTTCATAAGGTCCGATCGTTTAGGCAAGCAAATATATATGGGTTGAAGCAATAAAACATATCATTTTCAACTGGAAATTTGTTAATGCAAAGAAAATGATTTATTTTTCAAACTAATTAAGATGAAATTCGAACAATACGGTTGAGTGGATAAAGTTTTCATAAGTTGAAATGTTATTATAAAACGATGCTTCTGCTTTAATATCTATAGGTATATAACTCGTTCCGGACTATTGTTAGAATGAAGTCCAGTAAAGATGAAAAACTTAAAGCATCGTGAGAAGATGGTAGAATGCACGGAAGAATCAACTTTTATGATCGTAATTGCCCTCTTCGGTCGACGATAACTCACAATAAAACGAGAAGAAACCTCTGGCATTCGGCGATAGAAAAAAACCGTCCCCCAACCGGGCTTAATATTTGATTGGATCATTAAATTCGTGCCGTCTTTTTTCAGATGAATAAATATATCATTTCATCGTCTTGGATCTTTTTCTCTGATTATAATGGGGGCGTATCGGTGTGGTTCGTATATATTTCATAGGGGTCGAATCTCGGACCCCAAAATCAACGTATCTTAAATTTTCTACCAACGTCCCGAATCCAGATGATTTACCCAATCGTATAAAAAACTACATAGGTAAATATTTCTCCAGATATCAGATCTCGGCTCGAGTCGTTCAAAAGTGAAACTAACCGTTGGCACACGTGTGTGAAGAACAATTTCCAAAATTACATATTAATAAATAAAATCCATTTGAAAGAAAAATGCTTCGATTTTTCACCAAATATCATATCGTAGTTGAAGCGAATCAAATATTAAATCGACACCCGGAATACTCGTACGGAAAGAAAATATTTATTTATTTCCTATATAATTAGTTATTTTATTTTTCAGGTCGACTATCCCGAGCGTTGTTTGAATTTTCGATTATTAGTTATACATACACACGCGCATAATCGCAAATATACGTATAGATACTTACTTACATATATCATACTTATAATATGCCAACATCTTCCTCGCCGAGGTTGCCGTGCGAGTAAAGAGAGACCGAAAGATCGTGAAAAAGAAGCCGATAATGGTATGCATGAACGCCGCGGGTGATCGGCTTAATGCCCCTCTCTACGCTTCGAGTTACTGCCCACACCCATAAGACACACAAACTGGCGGTCTCTCGCTCGCGTTGCTTATTCGAACGCCATAAGTCTTGTCCAGCTTCTCCGACCTGTCCGCCGTGTAATTGCCTCTGCCTATGAGAGGGAGGACGAACGAGGTGCGTGGTAGGACGCTTCGGAGAGTATTAGGAATATTAACGCACCGGTCGTGCGAGTCGACCGCCTTGTAAAATAAGAGCGAGGCGCACGGTGCGCGAGAAGAAGAAAGATTTCGTGGCGAAAGTGAGAATCTTGGAGAAGATGGATAATCTCTGGATGCGAAATGTTGCCACGGGACGTTGTACCGTCGAGAACGGAACGTGTACGTTGCTTTCCTGTTTTCACGTTTGCATCTCTCTCTCTCTCTCACACACACACATTTTCTCCCCCTTCCATAGCGTGGTTGTGGAACGTAAACGAGCTGAGACGCGACCGTATCTATGTAAATTATACTCGGTAATAGAGATCTTTATTAGCCATGTCGCGGCCGGCGTTTAGGACTGCTTACACGCTTCTAATTTCGTCACGTATCCGCCCACGCGTATACCACGGCTACCGACGATATATATACATTAATATATTACGTATATTCGTAGAAATTCTCGAGTCCTGCAAAGAGGGTTTCGAGTTTTTCGCCTGTCTCGTTAGAAATTTTATTTATATCCAATTTTGTTCGTGATTAATCTTCCTTCTTGATAGTTTTTGTTATTTATCCAGTAGTTTCGATTTTGGAACGATGGGCGATAAATGGGATGACGAATTTCCTCGTTTTCCTCGACAACGGGCATTCATTGCCTCGAAAGCCCCGCTCTACCGTTGAATTAAATTACCATTTGGTGGACAATAATTCATGGAGGCGAATCGTCGAAGCCGAACCGTTTGCAATAAAAATTGTCGACCTACATCGAAACGCACGGATTTTTTTTTTCTTTGTTTCGCCTATGTGTCCGTGTTATTTTTTTTTCTATGTTTGTTTCAACACAAATTCGGAAGAGGAAAAGTTTATAGCTTGCAATACGTGACTGTGAGAACATCGTCGATATACGTATCGGGAGTAAAAGCGTTATATAGGTATATGAAACAGGGCGTTAAGTCGACGACAGTGAGAAAAAGAGACAATTTTGCGAAGATCGAGATCGGATTCGAGAAATTGTCGACGGGAATACGTGCCGGCTTTTCTCGTCGACTGAAAGACGCCAATCGGTTATTACACAACGACAACGGAGAGAGTCGCGTGATAAAGCGAGAGAGAAAGAGGGTCAGAGAGAACGAGAGAAAAAGAGAGATGACGATGAAAAAAGATAAAGAAATCCCTGAGCGGGATGAAGAAGCTATATATGCGATATCGTGACTTTTCCCTACCTCCACTCGAGTTATATATATAATATATGTGTGTATATGTGTACGTCTACACGCGAAAGCGTGGGAAGTTTATTTTCTCTATATTCGTTCACGCGATGTCTTCTCTCTCTCTCTCTCTCTCTCGATTTCGCATTTTCTTTTCTCCTCTGCGGCTCAACACCAGCGATCTGGAAATCTCGGTGAGCCCAGGGATATGACGTGTCGCGGTCGTCTATACGCATCCCCCCTCCCCCCAACTCTCGCCGGCTTGCGAAAGGGGATGATAGATGGAGCCTTCGCACCACGCACATCCAACTCGCCATTCTGTTATCCCTGACTCCATTTCCAGCGTCGCTCGCGACTCCGTTGTCACTTTAGGAAGTCTTGATAACGAAGATTTGGCAAACTTTTTTAATATCAATATCGCACTCGATCGATAATATCGTGTTATTGACCGAGTTAGAAAAAATATTGAATAATTATTTGATACGTTTGCGAAAATAATACTTTCCCTCAATTTTTTGCCGGTTCCCATATACAGAAATTATAGGTTATATTTTAATGATACTCTATCATTTCCTCCGGCGCGACTGTTTCGATTGAAAAATAATTTGTTTGATATTTTGATGACTCGGAATAATTACTTTATCACGATAATTAATATTTTCTTGCTTTCGTTCGAAAATTAATGCGATCGGTATTTCGATGTCATAGAGCCTGAGTAAGGACGCAAAACGTTGCAACGAAAAATCGGTTGCAATTGTACCACCTTTATTAATATTTGTTGGTCGATCGAACGATTGAGAAAGTTCGCGGGCGGTCGCGAATAGTACAGAACGGTCGTAAAATTCGCGTAGGATATTGCCCCGGAATTTCGGAGCTCGTTCATGTTATATACTTTGTACGCGTCTATACCGTAGTTAGTACATAGCTGGAGGTCAAAATTACTCCCCGTACGCCATGTCGAAAAAATACCTCCGGTGGAACGACTCCAAAAAGCTATACTTTCATTGAAAATTTTCCGCAGAAAACGAATATAATAGTAATTTTTCCAGCATATATCAATTTACAGATCCAAAATCGAGAACACGAAATTTTACGGTCTTTTTGATTTTTCGCTCGAAGAGAAGGCGAGCAATTCGAACGTGCAGTTAGTACGAATAGCGAAAGCCAAAATGCTCGTAGCTCTCCTCCTTCTAGGCTGCGCAGTTGCCCCATCGTCCCTGGGGAGGCGACGCAGGCCGTTGTTGATTCGCCGATTCGCGACGAGCGATGAAGAGAGTGGGGGAGATGTTTCGAAACCCGACTCGAAAATGCAATTGAATACGAAATTGCAGCCTCTCAAAATTCATTACGATTTATACGTATTGTGTTCGCCGATGGGGTGGGCGTACTCGCGCCTTTCGACCAAGCACACAATATTAATTACACTGCCCGTTCGCCGTCAACCTCTTCGCTTCTCGCTCTTCTCTCTCCCTCTCTCTCTCTCTCTTTCTCACTATCTTCTTCAATCTTTCGTACCATTATTCTCTCGCTTATTTCTCTGCCTTTCTCCGATGCCACTCGCCGCCTTCCACCGTTCAATGGTCCTTCCCTTTTATTTATTTCCTTACGCAACCTCGTTTACTCTTCTTCCTGTTACCCACGTGTTTTAAGATCGATTCACACCGTTTCTATTTTAAATCGTTAAACACTGACTTTTTGTTTTCTCTTTTAAGATATTTCATAAACATAAATCGCGATTATTTTACGGTTCATTGTTTTCGACGATAAGTCGTGTTTCGTATTCGAAAATGACGACGATAAAAAATCATCCCCTAATAGATCGAGGTTTGATATTGACTATCACTATCAAATTCTCAATTCGCAAAAATGTTAAATTTGTTCCATTAAACTAGATCCAAATGTGATTTTATCTCGCGCAGAATGTCGCGATATTCACTCTTTGGGAGAAAAACAACATTGCGAATTGACCTTTAAGAACTCTTTGCATCTCGGGCTCTCGCGCTCGCAACGATACACTTGTATGCACGCGGTGGATGGTTACTTCGGTTACGAAAGTCAATTTCTTCGTCATCGGTAGAGAGTCGGTGGATGTGCGAGAGAGGACAACGGGACGAAAGGAATCGAGGTTCGTTGGTTCCCTCGGGGTGGGATACACCAGTCGGGATTACCATTCAATGGACGATCCATCGATGCCCCGGGCGCCTTGGTAAATCACGTGCTTCCCGTTCGTTCGAGGACACACCGCACCAGCACTCCCCGAGGATTCCCAAGCCGCGAATGTCGAGCCACGAGCAACCACGAAGCAAAATATATACATCTATATATATATATATGTAACATGAAGTACAGAAATGTACACAGGTAGTACAACATATACGAGTGTACGTACCTATCTATTACATTCTCGCGCTTTGCCTCATCTCGTATCCTTGGGCTTTGCAAGCCCATCACACCCTCCGCCAACATCGTCCTCACCACCGGTTCTTGTGAGGCCTGGCCTTTCCTCACTCTCTCTCTCTCTCTCTCTCGGTCTCTTCGAGAGTGAGATTTATAAGCCGTAGGAACACGCCCAAAGTTTGTTCAACGACGCGTACCTGCCTCTTAGCGCATACGTGGGCCCAAATCGCCTCTGACGAAGATGCTGCGAAACTGGCGCCCATTTCGATCACACCCTTCTTATAAATAAACATTAATACACACATATATATATATATATATATATATATATTTCTCGATGCAAACTAATATTAAGCTCGTACGCACCTTTCATCGAGAAACAAGAGGACGAGAAAGGAGAGAAAGATTAATCTGGCGCGGGATCGTTTATAATGTTTTTCTGGCCGTCCCTCTTTGATCAAAGATTTGAACTTATTTATTATCATACGGTTGGAGATATATATATATGCGTGTGTGCGTGTGTTTACGAGCAGATATCGTCGAATCGGGGTGTGGGTTATATTCGGCCGGATAAATGAGTTTCCTCGTTTACAGGTGCAACAGCTCAGACCGAAGCGATCGATTGCAAGATTCGAACCTCGCTGGCCCAAAGATGGCCTCGTTGCCTCTTTTTCCATTATATAGATACTTATTTGTTCTATTCGCTTTTCCTTTTCTCGTGGATTAATATCTTGAACAAGGTAGCTTCGCTAACTTGCCGAGACCTCGGATCTCGTGAACTTCGGTGTAGAGATTCATCATCCTCGTTCGTTGGTTACAGGGATCTCCGTAGTGTACGATTCACGACATAAGAATAATTTGGAAAGTGATGGATGATCGTCGTGGCTATAATATTCGTGAGTAGATGAATCTTCTGTCACTGCTCGATTTGTCTTCATATCCAATATCTTATCTTCCCACATTTATTTGCTTCCATCTTCGTCCCATTCTCTCTTTCTTTCTTCTTCTGTCTCGACTCATTATTTTTCAATTTGCGGTCAACGGTTTTTTCTTCTCATCCGCAGATTTGATTTACTTTTCGTTCCTAGGTAGAATTTCCTGTATCTCATTCACCAGCGGAGGGAATTTTTCTCTGAATAAACGTACGTTGGAAAACACACAACGAAGAGGTAAAGTCGCGATGCGAGACGAGTGTAACCGGTGAAACACAGATATCAAAATGTCCACATGATCGGGAGGAACCGAGGGGCGAGAGGACGAGAGAACGTTCCAGACCATCGACGGAATCGTGAACATATTCGTTTTCTATAAGGAGCATGGCGTTTGGCTAACAGGCTGCAATCTTTTTCCAGCGATCAGTCGTTAGCGTTTATGTCGCGGTTGGACAGTCGTTGGGCTGGCTCGCGGTTCCTCGGTGGTTCCTACATATGCTTGCGCAGTTCGCTGTTTGCCTCATTCCTCCTGTGTCTTATTCGCTCCTTCTGCAATTCCAGCAGCAGCAGCAGCACACCAGGGTGCATCTCTTCGTTTTGTTTTTCTTTCTTCTGTTTTCTTTCTTTTTCGTTTTTCTCTCCGTCGCTCGTCCGTTTCTCGGTCCACGGTACGAGTGTCAGGTAGGTATCGAGGTGTGGACCGAGCCGATGAAAGATACCACCCGGTAATGGTTTATTTAAATTGGTTCCACGGTTCATCACTGCATAGCGCGTCCCGTGAAGAACTCCTCCTCCTCGTCGTCGTTGTCGATATCGTCGGACATACACGCGGGCGAACTGGTCAGTGAACGACGACGACGACGAAAAATCTTGTTAAGGCTCCTCTCTCTCTCTCTCTCTCTCTCGACTTCCATCTACGACTCACGTCTTCGATATATCTTACGTCAACGAGAATCGATCGGGCGTACGTTAATTGACGTCGGGAATTTCGACGATCGTTATTTCTTCGATAACAAAACGGAAATAGAGAAACGATGATAATCTTTGTTTATTCGTCCATTATCTCGGAGGAAGCGTCGTCATGGGAACGACGTTACAGTTACACGGATCTCGATGCTCTTCTTCAATAAGTCGAGAAATGCCAGACGTCGAAGTCCCTTACGTTGGATTTGTTCGCTCGTCCCGCCGGTGTTTCAAGCCCGGGGGGTAGTTATCACCGGAACGATCAAACGCGATCAATGGCAATTCCCACTTCGTCGCATCTTTCGTAACACATAGGGAATTCTCGGCTATGGCGAGAAAGAGTGGCTTCTCGGTTTTTATGGTTTCGGAATCGTATCGGGGTGATATCGCATTGGGAAATGGGATAGAGGAGAAGTCGCTTCGAGCCTCCTCTCGTAGGAAACGATATCGCACACGAGTCATAATACAGGAGAAGAAGAAGAAGAAGAAGAAGAAGAAGAGAGAGAGAGAGAGGTGGAGGGATGAAACCGTTTCCGGAAACTCAGTTATCGGTTTCGTTCCCGTTCGCTCTCTGGCGTTCGAAGACGGCGAACCGCCCACGGGCAACAACTTGCCCCGTCGTCATCTTCAGCGTCGTTGTCGTTTTCGACGGTGAATGACCAGAGGCCACTGTCCACTCTCCCACACACGGAAACCCGCCCTCGTTCTTTCATGGCGACTTTGTCGGTGTCAAAGTGTTCACCAGCTCCATTATTCGCCACTCACCCTCTCGCCTCCTCCTCTTTTGCAACCCCTCTCTCACCATATCGCAAACTTTAGCCCCAATTTTCCACCGTCACGTATCCCATGAGCGAGCCATCCCCCCAATTGGCCCGAACACCGAACTGCGAAAAATATCCAGAATAAGTACTGGATACCTCTGCAATCTCGTTGTACGGAAATAGTATACGTGCCGAGGGATTAATCATTTTTTGGCACACGTTTTCCACTCTCTATGTTCGGCTCTCGATCGTGGCATCCGGTATACCGTTGGAGATGTCGCACGTTGTTGTCGTAGAGATGCCGTGTGATAAGAGGGCGGTCAGGAGGGGTTGGCCGTGTCAAACGGGAGTCCGGGGTGGATGATGATCGAGCGGGAGATATCGATCTAACGGAGTAAACTCGATGGCCAGCCTGCTGGTCTCTATGATGCCAGAAGAATTTATCGATACGATTCTTATCGTTTTTATCCTGATTATCGACTACACTCCAACAGCGTCCGATCTCGATCGTTTCGAAGTTACCAGCAATGTGAAGCACGGTTTCCATTGAGAGACGAAACTGCGGTTGGCCGCGTTCGCAAGCTTCGATTCACGAGCAAAGGGATGCAAGAGAAGATTGTTTGGCTAAGTAACGAGGAAATATACGAGGACCAACCGTTGGCTCTACAACATGGGTCTCAGAGGGCGAAAACCACAAAGACATCAGCGAAATGAAAGCTTTTCGCTGGCAAACAGCATGGCCGCATGGTCGACACGCGCGCGCGGTTATCCGAATCCACGCGGCGGAAGGTCTTCTCCTATCTCTCTCGTACTTCGCAAGAGAGCTGAAAGAGAATAAGAGAAAGAGAGATCGAGAGAGAGAGAGAGAGGGGGGTATAACGGAGGCCAACCGAGAAGTTGTGATGTCCTGAGGAGACTCTTTGGTTGGCCTTTATCTTGATCCAGTCTTCGGATAACGTCCCCACGAACCGCGTGTACTCCATGCCTTGTCGACTTGGCCGTACGGCTACCTAACTCCATTCACGAACCGTCTCGGCGTTCTCGTCGTTCTCGTCTCGAGGCAAAAGAGAAGCCAGAGACGGAAAAACGGAGGCGCGTACCCTTCCGCTTTATCTGACACGATGTATCGATTCTCACGTTTCGACCACCCGGCGCGTCAACGTGTATCTCGATACGAATCCCACCGTATGGGACCATACTCACCCACCCTGCTTTCTTCTACGGGGAATGTGTGTTTGTGGAACGTGAATATTTTCCAAGTTTATCCGTTCGAATATCGAACCAGGGTAAATTAGTCCATGACACTTGATTAATTCGTGAGTAGCAAACCGGTCGAATCTTTAAATAGTCGATTAATCATTCCTCCCGAGGCAATGATTTTCTTCATATCGGACGGAGAGTGTGATTTTTAAACAATTCACTTCTGCGTCCCTCGAACTTGCCCGATAACGTAGTAAAAATCCGTGCAAAACACAGTGGTAGAGCTTTCGGTGGTCGGACAGCGGACGAATTGTTCAAAACACCCTCGGGGACTTTTGTCGAGGCTTTCACCCTGCGCAGTCTCCTTGTCGTTCCGATCGGGACGGCCAACAACGGGGGCTGGCTAGATAGACTACCCTGGAACATTGTCCGCTGGTTATCCATAAACTTTCTCGCTTTTCGCTGGGGTGTGCAATGGAGAATCCAGTCCCAGACCTCTCTCCCATCAAGCAATGGTCCAGCACCATTACCAATAAGAGTTCACGTCGTCCTGCCCCCCTCCCCTCCTCTCCTCTCCACCAGTCCAACATTTCCTCACTTCTCTTCATCGGTAAAGCGAGATGCGGACGAGAGCGCAACGAGAATCAATTTCGAAAGCTCGATGGAACATCGTCTCTATCGTCACTGGCGCGCCAAATACCCCTGGAGCAATCGCGAACGAAAAAGTTTCCGATAGACATCGAAAATACGCGAGATATATTTTTTTTGCTTTTGAAATTTTTTTTTTATCAGTTACCGTCGTTGTTTCCGGCAGCTAGATTCTCCACCGGACTGAAAATTCAGGCCGTACCAGTCCGGCTCATCCTTTCGCAATAAACGCTGAATTCGCAACGCCCTCTGCCCGCTCGCAGGCTCATGAAAGGCGAAACTTTTTCGTTTTTTTTTTCGTCCTCCTTCTCCCTCCCCTTCTTTTATGTCTCTCCGCGCGACGCTGAAACTTCGATTAATAACGAACGAGCGAGAGGTATGAAAAGGAAGTAGATTCGAGTTTCAATGAATTTTTTTTTTCTCTTTTTTCTGTGTTCCTCTCACGCTCTATCTCTTTCGCTCTTCTCCGCAATAAGACACCACGAAGACGACGACGACGACGACGACGACGACGACGAGAACGACGACGACTTTTAAAACTCGCGGAGAACTGCACCGAGGTCGAAGATTTCGAGGGAGTTAATTCGTCTCTGCTACGGACAGTGCCGAGAATCCGATTTATATCCCGGGAAGGGAAAACATCCCTCTTTTCTTCGTGATAAAAAGAATTAGATTTTTCTTTCTTTTTGCGTTTTTTTTACGTTTCAGAGAGCACAACCAGTAACGAGAGTATGTGTGTTTCGCGAAAGTTTGCCTGGCGCGTGTAAAGTTGTACAACGAAACGGAGAATCGCATCTCGGGGTGCGAGATCCCCGGTTCGCGAGGAGGGAAAAGACGTCATCACTACACGGTGGGCAATTGAAACAAACGGTAGGGACGGTGGTTTGTACCTTTTCAATTTTCCGTACCAACCCTGCGAATTTCGTAGCTAATCGAGAGGGCGCCGGCACGAGACAGGGGGATGGAAGGTTAAGGGGTTTGGGATATGGTAACGGATTTCGTATTCAACGTTTCTCGGACGGGAAAAAAAACGCAGCGAGAAAAGGAGAGAAAGGAAGAGGTTTTACACGTGCCCGGACTATGCATTCGTCTGAGCTCTTTCTCTCCTAGCCCTCGTTGCTCTCGCGCGTCTTTTCTGCCTGTCAGCCTACTCCGGATTCTGCTTCGAAAGGCGCGGAAGAAAAAAAAAACGCACACATGCACACACACATCCCGTTTGCCTTCGGGGCTTAGATGTCTGGGTCCCCGGAGTATCCCGAGTACGATGAGGCCACTCTCTCTCTCTCTCTCTCTCTCTCTCCCCCTCTCTCGCTCTTTCTCTCTTTTGCCAAGAAAGATATCTCGGGCTTGCTTTAAGCTATCGCGTGAATAGAGACGATGTGTCAGTGCTAGTGCGCGAGGGCGTATATTCACGTGAACCACGTGAACTGTTACGAACCCATCCTCCCCTTTTTTTCAAAGAGACGCTTCAGTCTCACCCTTGCGAGATTCACCGTACACGCGAAATCCTCGTGGCCCAACTCCCCCTCCCCGCCACCAAAAAAACGTCTGAGAGCGCGTAGGTCGGATCACGTATCTACCCTTATCTACCCTCGCTGGCGGCCGATTGTCGAAAAGTTTTCCGGGCAACGTACGCCGTTCGAGGAGGGACAAAAATATCGATTACGCTTTTATCACTACGCGACACGGGAATACCTATTCGATTTTTTCGAAATTCGTTATTTCCATAAATTAAGAAATTTCATCCCTTCGATAGCATCCTTCCCGTTTCGGTGCATGTTCGAACTTCACTCGTTAAGCGCGAGAATTATCGTTATTCTATAAATATCCTAACTAGCATAACGATTTTAACGATCGACAAAAGTAGAAATTAATTTCTTTTCATTCAGTGAAAAACGAAGTTTTAATTATTTTTGATGAATCATGGCAGAATTGAACATTTTTCTGTGAAATTATCAATCCCCTCTCCGATGAATGTCGTATGATTACACAATTTGATTACATTACATTATGGGATAATTTGAATGGGACGCGGGACGATATCGTGAATTATAACGGGCCCGCACTGTTGCGTTACGCATGCTCGTGTTTGCCTCGGTAAAATAAACGTTCGGACCACAGTCGGTTTATGTACAAAATAACGTCGTATGGTCGGTACACACTGGGTTAGGTATCGGTCGAATATGTATACAGAGGATGGAGGACGGGGTGCGGTAATGCGCAGCGAGAGGGTCTGCAAAAGGGAGGTAGATAGGGGTGGATGGCATATAAGGGATGATGGATGCAAGGGGTAGGTAGAGACGAACAGATGAGAGGTGAGGGAGGCGCTTTACCGGGAAGGGGAGAATGGGGGTTGGGAGGCTGATACCCACCCACTATCAAATATTCAACAGACGCTGAGCTGCAAAGTGCTAGAAACTCGTCCCTCTTCTCTATTTTCTCGTCGACCGCGTCTCTGCTTCCCTCTGGTCGCATGGGACGGCGCAAAATTCGCGAGGCGAGCGTTCCGCTTCTTCTTCGAGAGAAGGACTACGAGGCATGTCCTCGGTCCCTCGCGGGTTCTCTTCGGGGCTCACGAAAAGCCTAAAATCCAAGCAAACTCGGGATAGGTAGATGCCTAGAGGGGTTTGGGGGGTGAGAAACAGTGAGAGAGAGAGAGAGAGAGTGAGAGAGTGAGAGAGATCACTGTCTCGTCCTGTCATTCGCTCGACGTTTGTCAAACTCCTCGCTCTTCGGTACATTATGCACCCAGAGAAAAACGTGAGACGTCGCGATCATATCGAGAATCGAAAATATTACGTAAATAGTAAATACAACGTTCGTTCGTCGCTCGGTGTTTGAAAACGTCGAAATAATTTCCACGAGACTTTTATCAGCCAGACGAATAATACTCAACCGTTCGAACGTAAGGATAAATATTTTCGTGCCCTCAATTTATTCTTATTCTCATTTCGATCGTCGTTTATATAATTTAAAAAACTTTCAACGAAATAAAAATCTCGTAATTATATAAAATAATGTTACCTCGGGAAAAATGTGTAATATGTAAAAAGAATTTATTTTCCGGATAGAGAAGGCTCGAGAAGAGATAAGGAGTGTTAATTACCGAGGTCATAGAAATTAGCCTACATCGAGGTTGCGGAGGAAGTGAGCTATAGATGCGTCGAAAGAGGGAGAAAGGGGTTGGGGGTTAGTCAAACGTATAATATAAAGCGAGAGAAGCGAAGTTGGTGGAGGTTCTGGCTTAAATCTTACATGAGATATATCTCATGTATAAGAGATATAATGCCAGGGAAATTCTGAGATGTGATCCATTAGCAACAACGGAACACGACGAAGCTCCTATTCCACCGCGTGTCCCACGAGAAATAACTGTAATCGCTTTTCCACCCCGTCGTTCCCCTCGCTCATATATATATATATATATATATATATGCATACATACAGCTCGCCCCCTCCATCCACGTGGTGGCGCTGCAGTTCTCTCGAAACCACCCCCGTGTCTACCTCGAATTCTGCTCGACTACGGACCATACGGCTTGCTTGGTTCTCTCGGGTCACATGCATGAAACTCCGACGACTCGAGAACGATAAGAGAAATAGAGTCGAGCGTTCACTTTCTTGCCCTGTTTTACCTTCGTTCCTCTTTCTCCGTTTTGCCCAACGAGCAAACATACTCCTCTACGAGCCCGTTCGAGTATTAACCTTTCCTTTCGTAAATAGAACGAGTAGCCGATGGACATTGAAGTTGTTTGAAATAATGTCGGACTTTAATTCGAGAGGGTCGAATAAAAGTCAGTCTTAAGAATTTTGTTTATTTTTGTGTTATAGGACATTTGTGTTATAGGACTTGTGTTATAGGAAATTTTATTTAACGCGTGTTTGTTCCTTGTCGTACGTTATCCCCTCCATCGTACCTTTTTTCTTTTGGGTGCTTACATATTTGTCTTGCGTTTCTTGGAGAAGGGTGGTTCGAAAGAGGTTGGGTGCACCGGGAGTAAAAGAAAGAGGCACTCGCCGTAACGCGAGAAACAGAGCGAGAAAGGGAGAGCTTTTCGCTTTATGAACGATCGGAATTTAAATTGCTTTTGCTCACCGGCCTCTTACGTCGAAGCTTTTCGTTCCTCCTTATAAATTCCAATAGCCTTTGATACACCAGCCCCGAACGAGAAGGCCCGTACGAAAATATTTGATATAAAGCCCCCGGAAAACTCGTGCGATTCACTTCTGGTGTACACTCGCTCCTCGCTTTTCTCTTATTTTATTTTTAGGTATTTTTTTTTTAATTTTTATTTTCACATATAGACATATTTTTCGGTCTCTTTCTCTGTCGCCTGTGCACCTCAAATATTCGAATATGTATATGAGTTTTTTTTTCTTTCTTCCACGACCCGTCAGCGAGCATTTTTCAGCCAACTTTGACGCGAAAATAAAAATTGAAAGAAACGAGCAAACGAACGAACATTGAAATGAAAGAAAAAGGAGCCAGGGAGAGAGCAAGAGCGCATGGACCAGTCACGCTGTGAAAAAAAGCTTTGAAGTTTGGTCTATTTATTTTTATTTTAAGAATTCATCACGAGCGAAGAACGATCGATCCTCCAATTTATCGGCACGTAATCGTCAAAGATGCTTTAAACGCATAATACTTGATTCTGCAAATATCCGCAGTTCATTTTGTTTTCTTTATAGATAAATTCATTGAATTTCGTGTAAAAACGACCTGGACGAATGTCGTGCAAGACTAAAAAAAATTCACTCCAAATGAACATTTTCGTTTTATTGAAAAAAATTCGCTTATTAATACATTCGTTGATTTTCTTTTATTCTTCTTATCTTGGTTGCGAGCAGCTTGATAGATTTTGCATTCGGCTGAGGATTATCGGATATCGCAGCGCGATTATTTCAAATTTTTTTTTGTCTACGTAGTTCGCCAATAAACCTTCATGGAGTAATCTCCCTTTGATCAAAGTCCGAATAATATCCACGTCATTTATAGTTTTACATTTCGGATTTAAATGTAATCCTAACAAATATCCTGGGTGGTTCGTCTCTTCGTCGCTTTCATTCGTATTTTTTTTTCGTACGTATAAGTAGACATCGCCCGAGGTATAGAGCGGAAAATGTCACCAAAATGACATCTGCGGGTCGGCCATGTAAAAGAGGAGGGAAAGAAACAGCCAAAGCCCGATCGAAATTAGCGTAAAAATTATTCGTCACGGAAGGTACGTTTCTCTACATTGAAATAGCTGAGAAGGGTGTGTGTGTCTGTGTGTGGATTCTTCTCTCGTTTGTCGTTTACCTTGGGTACCCTGAGGCCTTCGCGGCAAGCGGTGCGGAGTTTGTCCCGTTGCGCTGGCGTGAACCGACTCGAGGGGTTCACACGCACACGCACACACCGAGAGACTCAAATACCTTCGTAGAAGGTGAGGGTAAGGGTGCTGTATGCATTGTCGCAGGATAAACGGGAATAAAGAGCGAGTTCCTCGGAAACTTCAGGCTTTCCGTGGTCTCCAAGGTACTCTGGCTCGTTCCCTCCATGTTCGCAACGTACGTGTCACTATTCAAGAATATTTTTATTTCTTCATAGAAAAATGTACGAGGTGCCATTGTTTCAAGTGTTTCAATTAGAAAACCGCATGTAAAGTAGAAAATCTTTATTGTTATAAATGACGTTTTAGAATTACGATGGAACACAAATTTATTTACCGATAAAATCTAATTTTCTTTCGCGTAGATGTGTTTTATCATATGTTTTTAGTATTATTTTTTTCAATTTTATGTCAGAGATTGAAGGAAAATTTCGTATTCGGTGAAAAATTGCGGAAAGATTGTTTTACGCGCGTTATTCTATTTTTCTTTGTAAAGGAGCGCGCCGATGAAGCGAGATTCTCGAGACAACAAAGAAGGGAAATAGAAATGATATGCACTGAACGGATGAGCAATCAAAGAGAGAGAGAGAGAGAGAGAGAGAGCGAGAGAGAGAGAAGGAAAAAGAGAGAGAGAGAGAGAGAAAAAGACAGAGAGAGGGACAGAGAGACCGAGAGGAAAAAACTACGAAGAAAGTCATCGGGGCGTTCTCTCGAGCAGCAGCTGGCAGGGCGCACTCGACGAAAGATTCGAAAAAAAATAAGGTACAAGGGTGGTTTTTTTCAACCCGCGCACATACACGCGCCACTCTCTTCTACGACGATATTTTTTATTGTTGAATTAAAGTACGTCTAGAAAGAGAGAAAGAAGGCAGCAATTTCTCTTTGACGTTTGCTTCAACGACCTTTCGTGTTGTCCTTGTATATGTCTCTGGGTTTACACCATTCCCTCGGTTTCTCAAGCGGTGAACCCGCCGAGACGTCCTAATAAAATCAGGCGAATTAATCTAATCTCGACGATTCTCCGGGGCGCAGTCGGAGCATTTTCGCTCACGGTTTCTGGACGTTTCTCGTATAACGTCCCCTTTCTTCCTCCTTCTTTCTCTCTCTTTCTCCAAACGATCGTAGCTCTGCGGAGAGAGAGACAGAGAGACAGAACGAGAGAAAGAGGGCGAGAGAGAGAGAGAGAGAGAGGGGATTGAGAGAGAATGCGAGAAACAGAGAGATCTGGCTTTGTCATAGTCTATTGGGCAAACGGAGATTCTCTCCTACAAAGGACTCTGGGGGTTAGAGAGGCGAGCCACGGGTAATTCAATATAATTGTACAAACAGTTTAATGGGGATTACACCGCGTGTAACCGAGAGGAAGTAATTGGACAACCTAGGTATAAGGAGCGAAGCGAGCTAGATATCTATCTGGTCTACTTTTTTGTCACCGTACCTTCTTCCCTCTCTCTCGCTCTCTCTCTTTTTCTCTCGCTCACCATCTTGCTTTTATATCCAGTGCACATCCTATATTATGTATCTACAGAGATTTGTCCCTTTTTTATAGTCCTTTTATCTCTCATTCCGTTTTTTGCTCCCACGCTCGTGCTTCCATTTGCATGTCTTTGGTCCGCAGGTGAAAGAGACATGGACGAAAACTTCGATTATGACATTAACCGGTGAATAAACACGTGAATATTTTTGAGACACTGGATAATGTGTTATGAGCAACGAATAACCTGTACCTACTTATCGACAAGTAATCACGAGTGAACGAACATTGAAGACGATTTTATTTTTAAAAAATTGGAAAAAATTGTCTCAGATGAAAGACAAAATTATTTTTCATCATGCTGCAGAGGAGTAACGTCATTGTTTTTGCGAAAGCAGAGATTACTGTAGGCTATTAGAATCGAACAGCCTGTGGTGATCGGCAATCATAAATTAATAAACGTTGAAAACGATTTTATAGGTAACCAGATTTGAGAAATTTAGAAATAAAAAAATAAGTTAGATTTATCCCATATCTTATAAAATGGGGCAAGTTATTGTTCACCATCTTGATTATTAACCGATGGTATCTGGTAATGTCGCGCACCATCCTAATCCTGCGAAGAGTGATGTTGAAAAATGCTTTCACTCTGTCTACATCGTTTCTCGTCTCCTCGTGAAAAGAAAAGGTTTTCGAGAAAGACGGAACGTTTAATAATCCCCGTGATAATCGGTCGGATCGTTTCCCGTCTAAAATCCCTCGTCGGCCAAACGCGACTCGAAACTCGGCTTTTTCTTCGCGTTTAGATTTTTATCGGCGCACGCACCCTTTTAAACGGACGGCTGAAAAATGCTTACAGAAATAAGAATTCGAGAGGAGTGGCATTTGTTCTCACTGGGCTAACGATCGAACGTCTCAGTGGTACCGCGCATCGTTAACCATTTTCCAGAATGGATCGCACCACTTTGCTGCTTCATTAGCGCCAATTATCATACCTGACCCGACAATTAATGACGTTTTCACAGGCTCGGGAGTTTTTAATAACGTTACCGACCAACTGCACAATGTAACGTATAGCTATATCGTTTCGATACGATTTTTCCCTATTAGCCACTCTCCAACGCAAGATATTCTCTTGATTCTCAGACAAAACGAGAGAATACCCGTTGTAAATTCTAATCCAGTACCGGGCAAGAGCGATGGAGGGATCTCTCTCTCTCTCTCTCTCTCTCTGTCTCTCTCTCTCTCTCTCTCTAGCCATCTCGGGCGCATTGGGGCGAAATATCATCTAACAAGGGTGAAGGGCGTGAAGCCTTTATTAACGTTTTTAATTAGATCCCGAGAACGCCGAGAGGCGCGCACCCTTTCGGTCTCGTTCCGACGATAAATAGAGGCGAGCGTTACCGAGTCCTGTATGAGGTCGTGGCCGGAGGGAAAGAGAGCACTGTAAGGACCTTCGAAGGAGAAAAAGAAGGGATGATCCGGGTTCCTGGTTTTCCGTCAGATTAACCCCTTCATTTTCCTTTTTAAAAATCTCTTTTCTTAATTCGGACAAATCATTTTTTCCCCCTGGATATTACATGAATAAGGAAGCTTGCATATTGGTCGAGTGTCCCGCAAGTGCGTTGTAAAAGGGAAAGAAGATTGGCCGCGAGAAAATTGCAAAAAAATGTGATGGTCCGACGGGACCCACGCATAATTTTCGTTATACATTTTCTTTTCAATCCCTCAGCACAATTTTTTCAGCCCGTATAATTAATTTTAATATCGATCGTTCTTTAATTGCGATTTATATCTCAAAAGAAACATTTATTAATTGCTTTTGTTAGATTTAATATTTTTATCAAATCTTTAATCACGTTTTTCCTTTTTTTAAATATTTTAATTACTAAAAATTATGTCCACTTTGAAGTTCTTTGGTTAAGTTGTATCAGCGTAAAATTATCCCGAATCAGTACCAGCAAAGAGGGCTACTTTGAACAGGTTTTGGTAGTTATTTGTATGAAAATTTTTTTTAACGTCCTAAATTCCAACTTTTTTCTCCAATAGAACACTGTATTTTTTGGCTATGAAATGTATGAGAAACTCAATCCCCCCCCTAATATTTTTTATATATTTCAAAAAAGTGTCAAAATAACCCCGGTATTGGGCTTTTTTGACAAGGTATTAAAATGCAATTTGCATCGAAGATCTAAAGCGTAATGGTTACTTTTGACATTATTTTGATAACGAATTTAATATTTTATGCATTCTACATAAAATTAAATGAAAAACAACGATTTTTTACTATCAAATTGTCATCTTTCGGAAACATTGTACATACAAATATCAAGTACCTAGGATGCTATTATAGGCACTTAATCAGTCTTATATATTGTCGTTAAGATCGAAAAACTGAATATTTACGTAAATTGCAATATATCGTCGTTATAATCTTGATAGACATATTGCAATTTACGTAAATATCGTTGACCTTTTCACCGCTGCGAGTACATTTAACCCGTATTTTGGCGCTCTGTCAAAGTAGCTCCAAAACTGTCAAAGTTACCCACAATGTCAAAGTAGCCCTCTTCGACGATAATGTCTAGTTTATGGAAGGATTTAGTAAAATAGGGCGTTTAAAGAAAAATCAAGATCGTGATGAGCGCGGCGTGCAAAATTTTACGCTCGAAAGCAGAGCGAATTCTCGTTTGCTTGTCCCGTTGAAACTCTCGAATTTTGCCAGCTCCGCACGTCGGAGATTGAATTATTGTGTTTTTTTGTTCCTCTTTCTTTTCCGGAAGATCCCGAGGGCCCGTCGTACACGCGCAATCCTCTCTTTCCTTCCCACCCACCCTATTTCATTCTCTTCACTCACCCCTGTCCGCACGCAGGGCACCAGACTTATTACGCGAACGACCGAGATTAAGGGCCCCGCCAGCGCCCGCCCGGAGTATGTAAATCATCCACGAGAGCAAAAGCTTGCTCGCGCGTCAACGCCGGTAGCGCTCTCTCGGTGAAGATAAATTTTACTTTGACTCCGTTACGTCGGCGCGTTGCCAGCTTTCAACCCTGTCTCACCAGCCACCTACCGTGCTTTTTTCGTCTTTTTAACTCTCGAGCTTTACAAAAATCGAAGTACCATTGATATTTCATTTCACGAAACTATACGATCGATTCGAATGAAAAAAAAAATATATCGTTAAAATTCACGAAATTTTTTAAGATTTACAGTAAATTAATTCTCATTTTTTCGTAAATATTATTTTACGCTTATATTTTTCATAAAAAGAGTCAACTCACTCGTTCCATTCCTTATATTTTTATTTCCACGAACTTTTTATTTCCACGAGTATAATTTCGCCGTAATCATTAAATATTTGTTCGACCTCGTTTTTTCTCCGTGAAGAGAGTAAAACGTATAGGGACAATGTTTGGGGAGACTTTAGGGATTGGGCTTAATCAAGAAATATAAACAGTGAGTGCCGGTGTTGAGAAAGCGCCGAGACGTTTCTTGTACGTAGGAAATACCGTTACGGCGTGCGAGGAATTGCGTTGCTAGGCGTTCTCTCGAAGATGGAAGAGGGAGGGGTTGAGCTCAAAACGCGCAAAGCGAGGAATAAGATGAGAGAGTCTGCCGTGTGCGTGCGCGCGCCCGCGCGCATTCCCATTCAGCGGTGAATCTCTCGAGAAGTAATAATATGCCGTGAAATAAGTTGGCGCTCGTGGAGGGCAAAGCAATGTGATGCTCGAAAGAGGATGGAGAATATCCCGCTGGCATATCTCTCGTTCTTACTCCTTGTCTCTCTCTCTCTCTCTCTCTCTCTCTCTCTCTTTCTCTCTCTCTTTCTCGCGGTATCTTCCTACAGGCACCTCGTTATCTCGCGATCTCATATATTTTGTATTTACACGCCGGGTGGGAATACACCCCTGAATTGCCGCGTCTCGTATTGCATGAACAACTACACTTTCTCATATAACCGGAGACATTTCAAATTTCACAAGCTCCGCGCAAAAGGAATTCCGACATAAGAAGATTTTTACTTGAGGTTAAAACGGGACCGTTTTACTATCATATCCGAGGAATATTCTTTTGATCTTTGATACGACCGTTTGTACATACTCGTGGTAAAGTATATGAATCTCTTCTCGAATGAAATTGCTGATAAAATTTGTTTTTATTACGAATCGTCCGTCTTGACAATCTATTAAAATAATATTTTCGATGACACTGCTGATTCTTGTCTCGAACGATTTGTATATATATATATGTTGAGAGGGATTTCATCCCCCTGAGCTCGGCTGTGTACACGGATGAGGACCTCTCGAGCGTGACCGCAGGGCGAGAAAGAGCCGACCTTATGTATACGTGACATTATTCGTATATATAGCGAGCAAAAGCAACGCCAGAGAACTATCCATGGTACGAGTGAATATACAAACATTGTCCTGTCGTTTGTCGTCGTCCGCGACGTCGTCAGGGGTACCTTTTACAATGAGCGAGAGAGGCTAAGCTCTATATAAGGGATTGTAAGATCGCGGATCTCATTGGATAGCGAACGGAGACCGGAATCTCTCACCTTCTCTCTCTCTCTCTCTTTCTCCCTGAGTCGTATCTATCGAGTTCTCGCGGTATAAACAGTTGTGACAGATGCCGAGTTATTTAAAGCCAGGCCCTTCGGCGATCGCTCGTATTGTGTGCATCCCCGGGATCGATACACACCCTTATGTATATCCTTGTATGTATAACTATATATATATATGTGTATATTTAGTTTGGCGACCGTTTTAACCGGGACAATACCCGGATTTGCGAAATAAACGTCCGCGACAGCGTCAGCGAGACAACGCGACGTCATGCATGAGTGTTGCGCTTACGAGATTTCTTTTTTTGTTCTTTTTTTCTTGTTTTTTTTTTTCTTGCGATCCTTGTCACGAGCGAGGGAGATGGAAGGATGGATTGAGAAAGGGAGAAAAGAAAAATAAATGTATACAAGAGGGCAAAAGAGGGCAGAAAAACCCTCGTGGATCAGCCAGACAACGCGGCATTAGGCAAGAACGATCCGAAATGGTCGGAGAGTCCTCGAATAATCGCCTCGGCGACAAACACACCGAATCCTCGCTATGTATCCGACTCGAAGATCTCGAATGTTGTAAGGTATAGTTTTCTTCTTAGTTTTCCTTTTTTTTTGGGATGAAATCTCTTCGAGAGAGTTGGAAGAGACGAACGCGAAGGACAGGGACTCGAACTCGTCACGACGAGAGACGAGATCGAGATACGGAGAGTCGTAGACGTTTTTTAAACTGTCCTATGACGTCGAGCTTCCTGGACGGTAGACTTGTACTTATGTATATGCGTACGCATATATTTGTCGACGTTTCGAAAATATATCAGGTCGATCCCTTCAGGCTTTTTCCAATTTTTAATCTCTTTCAGGAGAAATCGTCAGACCATTAACGGACTGAATACCTGTATTTAGATGTATAGGACTTTTCGAAGAATTTTCGAAACTAATAATCTGAAAAAAACAAGTTTTCATCTGGAGCGCTTGTCAAGCTTTTACATCCAATATTCGATTTTTAAATAATTCTTCCACTTTTAAAAAATATCTTCTGTCAGAAGGCAAACTGTGTACGATTAAATAAATCGTAGCGACGAAAGAAGTTTTTCGACGGATGGTATCGATTAAGGAATTTAGACTAAGAGATCTATTTTATTTGTTTACTTTTGGATCATTTTTCTACGGGATGATACAGATTTTAAGAGATGCCACCCTTGAAAAAAACCCTCGAACAATCATTCCCAGATCTACAGAGTGATCAATTCTTGCCAATTTCGCGATCGACCATAATGAATATTTTAAATTTCGTAAACAGTGGATTCGCCGATAAAAATAGGTAACGAACGAGAAATAATTTTTTGAATATTTGATAAATGTGTTAAGAAATTTTGAATTTCGAGAATTTGATCCGTCGTAGGAGGAATGGTCTTTCGTAAATTCAATAAATTCGAAGTTCAGACATTACTCGACTTGCCATTGAACGACCCATATACGTACGCGCGTTAGTTTATAGCGCTACGTATGGCGAGAGTGCAATTTGTTTAAGCGGCAAAGCCGTGTATTTCGCACCTGTGCTCGCGCACACGATACGTAAGGTGTACGTATGTTCGATATCCTTTCTTGAACTGTAACTCCGGTGCTCTTGGCTCTCGCTTTCGCGATTGGACAGCTTTGTGTCCCTGGTGGCGCGCGTAGTGCGAGCTATCCAAGCACGTGTAAGTCTGTATGCTCGGCTTTCCTTTCCTTTAATACGAAACCCGTAACCAAGCCGAGGGTGAATTTCAGCACCTCGGTTATTCTCCCACTACGAATAAACTCCTCTTAACAGTTAGCCGGTTTTCTTCCAACTCCACCTCCACCTCTCTCGTTTCACCTTTGAGTTGCCACGTCTTCTCTCTCGAAGCGGGTGCCTACTTATCGTTAGAGGAAGAGTCACGATGCTATCGCTGTCTAACACCTGCGCGAATTCGCACGCTGATTCATAGCGAGAACTGGGTTCGAAAATGGGGCAAATGTAGAACAGAGAAAAATGTTGGACGGTCGATCAGGAGAGAACATTTTATTTTCAATTCGACGAAAATTCGTAGGGTGCTCGTGGAATCGCTATTTTCCCAATTGCTCGTTACCAGTTAGTTTTCCGGTATAAAAAATGGAATATTTTCACTTCTTTTTTTAATTTTAAAAATTTTTGACGCAACGAAAATATTGAAAATATTCAAGATTTGTTTTCCATTTTCCGTAATGGACGATTGTAATGTTTTCACGTTTCTTATTTTTCTTCAATGCAAGAATTGTAGATTTGCCCGTTTTGTATTTTTTCGCAATGGAAAAACAGGAGTTTTTTTTTCGTGAAACTAAACATTTTTCCATTTTTTTTTCTCGTTTTTTTTTGTAGCGCCAGGTAGTCGATCGGCCGAGTTCTCGATCGTTCCGGATGATTCTCGCGGCTAGTCGCTCGCCGGCCCGAGGAAAAAGGATCGAAGGAGAGAGTGAGAGAGTGCTCGGGCGGAGCAAGAAAGGGAAACGAGAATAGAAATGCAAAGATCGGGCGTCCCAGATTTTACCGGCCAGGGTGAGAGTGTGTATGTGTGAAATGCGACAAGAGAGGGCGTTGCATCCGATGCGCTTCGACGAAGCTGAATCGAGCGCGAATAACAATCGTCCCCGCGTTGGCCCGAGAGACGTCCGTCTCTTTCGCCCATTGTCCTCCGTAAAAGGAATGGGAATACGAAAAGCCGAGAAATCCTCTCTGTGGGCTCCGAAGCGTCCGAGGAGCGATGGAGAGTGCGAACGAGATAGACAGAGAGAGAGAGAGAGAGAGAGGGAGGGTCGCTAATCGTATTGAGCATTCGCGCGATCCGTGTCGCCCGTGACTTTTAGTACGGGAATTCATCGCGTGAAGATCTTCGCGCGTTTTAAACTCTCCAAAAGGGCCGAAAAGTCCTTTTTCTTCACGGTAAAATCGCGATTTTTACAAATCGCGTCGGTTCAGTCTTCTCTCGCATTGCACGAGATTCTTCAGCCCTTAGCGCTTTCTACGGAACTACGCGTGAATCGATCAACGCGATTTCAACGGAAAAGAGAGGGAGAGAGCGAGAGAGAAACGACGACGAGCATATCGAAATTTAGTGACGCTTCGACCAGGTGCCTCGTAAAAATTGAAAATACTATAACTAAGATTGGCGATACTTATTGTAGCGGAGACGTCGAGAGTCTTAAGAAATTCCCAGGGTGTTCACGCCTAGTTATACAGCTGGGACCAATTAGTGTGGATTCTTACGATCAGCTTAAGCATACACATTGCGTTTCGCGCGATTATCTCGATACAAAATTGTACGAAGCTGAAACTCCAGATGCGTCTCTCGACTTGCTAAAAATAAATATCCGATAACAGGAGAAAACAGTAATGGTCGGCCCCCAATTCGATCTTGGAGTCGATTATACGTATTGATTTTTTTAATTATAATAATATTATCGAGAAAAATACTTTTGCTATTTATTAAAAATATCAAAAAGTTTGAAATCCAGCAATAAGTCACGTTGATGAAATATTTTTTCATGGATTGAAAAATCACGGGTAATACAGGGTCGCAATATTGTTCACCGGGTAATAGGCAAATTTTCCGAAGGCATTTTCCGTCGAGCTTGTCGATCGTGCCAATTTCGTATCCGTGGTACGTCGATAGAGCTATTGTCGAACGTGCGGAGAGTAAAACCACTGAGAGTTCTCCCCGTCGTTCTATCTCGGGGGTGTGGAATCGGAGTACCGGATATCCGTTGGAGCACGTGGCCGAGATTCGATAGAGGGGCTACGTTTTCTCCCGATCGAATACCCGAATCCTGCAGAGGAAAAAGGAGAAGAGGAAGAAGAAGTAGAAGTGTAGAGAAGTAGAGTGGAGAAGATATCTTTCTGGCAAGGGTGGCTGCAAAGCGTGTCTCCCGGTCGAGGGGGATGCAACATGCACACTCACGGGCGAAAAGAGAACATTTTGCGTCGGTGTGACGCTCGCGAAAATTGCGACGAATCGCGCATGTACCGCTTCCTTGTGGAATTTTTCCACATTCTCTTCCATCTTCGCATCGCCTCGTACATAACCAAAACCGTAACTATACATACGGGATATAGAGCAAATTCACAGTTGGCTTTGAAGGTGCTTGCCAACGTGCCCCAGCGCGATTGACTTTTTGGAGGTCGGATGGAAAAGTCGAACAACTGATTTACATATCGGGCCAAGGAAAATATCGAAATCGACAATAAATTTCATATACGATAATTCTACGTGCCCTTTACGTGTATGTTTTTTTCGAAATCGCTTAGTTTGGAAATTAGGTGAAATAAAAAATAAAATTTTATCTGGGAATTTTTGAAATTTCCCGAAAAAGGTCAACTTTGTCGATCAAAATTCACGGAGCATCGAACCCACGGAGGTCCTGGCTTATCCGTCCTTCCAGGCCAGTAGATACGTGTACATTCATATCCTCCAGTTTCACTCTTCTCTTGTTCATCCGTTCCTGTTCTTCGTCCCTCGACCGTTTCCGTCCCTTCATCGAATTCCTCCCTATTATGTCTCCGCTTCTTATTTTCGGTCCTTTCGCAATTACGCGAAAGTGGTTCATTCGATGAACTTTCCTGCTGATAGGTACATTGGCGTTAACGTGCATTCTCGTCAGACCATTTTGTCCGCGGGTCGAATTAAAAACCGTTAAATTCCAGTTTTTCCAGTTTTTGACCGACGTATTGCGACAAATCGACAATAAAGACGCAATTTTTATGTTGTATGGGCAATTTCCCATTTCGCAACCACCCATTAAACGTTTTTTGGACCAACAAAAATGTTTATCCTCTTGTCGTACTCCAAGTCCCAGAAGTGGGTCATCGTCTTAAAACATCGTCATCTAGCTCGAAATTTTACTCGTTTCAAAAATACTTTAATACATGGATGCAAAGTCTCCATGTCCCAGTTTTTTGTTTCGCAACAGCGAAGACACGGCTAACTCACTTCCCATAGATGACAGTCGCACATCGTTGCGGTACTAGACACGAAATATCTAGCCGCGAATGATAGATTTCACATTACGCATACATGTATATCAAATACAGATGTGAAGGATAAACGTGTGGGCTTCGGGGTAGTACACAGAACCATAAAAGTGTGAGTCAAGGGATGAGAAGGAATGCGAGTGGCTGAGTATTACCGGACCGAAATGTTCGGCCTTTCTCTGGTTAAGCTCTCGGGTGCTCTCGGTAAAATGCGCAGCAATGTATAATGCAATATAGGCCAGCAGCAGCAGCAGTAGCAAAAGCACAGAAGCAAGCTCTCCAATGTCATGTGCGTTACGAGGATGGGGGAGTTCGCTCGCGCGAGCGTCCACTACCGCCCCGGGGCAACTTTGTATTTTATTGCGATGGCTTTCGGAAACGATCCCTGGTGGTTCTGTATTGTGTCCGACGAATCGTGCAGCGGACTTGTACACTACAGTATCGTATAACAACTAGCGTTTGTAACCAGCGGCAGAGGAGGGGGGGGGGGAGGGAGAAGGGGTGTTTCGTTGCGGGGATGAGAACGTAGTTTAGAAAATAAAGCAGCGTTGACAGAGGAAGAGGGAGATAGAGAGAGAGAAACAGACGGTCTTTCAGTAGCGTACCAGGTCAGTGAAATAGATCAAAATAATAATGAAGTGAAACAGGGTGGAAATATTGGTAAATGACTCTTTCTTACAAATCGATGGTAATTCCAAAAAAGAGAACCAGAGAAAATGGAGAAATTTATTCGGGCAGTAACGAGGTTGCTCCAGTTTTACAGATTTGATTTTTGATTCTTTTGTTAAAGAGTACGTCTCGTGTCGATATGACATTACCCGTGTATCGATCTCTCCTTCGTCACCGTCTATTATCTTTGTTTCCGTGATTGGACTTGTCGCGTCCGTATTTATCGTGTCGAATGATCGATGCGAAATCGATCGAACGCTCAAGATCGCTCGCCCACCACTAATTCTTGACGAATCGTTTCAAGATCATTCCTTATCGAAAGAAAATCGTTCTATCGCATAAATCAATGCACATAGTGGGGTGAAACAGTCGTCGACGGAATTCAGTAAACATTCATGTGCACGGACGCAAACAGATCTATAGCATTCGCGTACCAAAGCCAAAAGGTTTTTGGCTCGATCCATGTGGACGTCTGGCGGGCAGGACGGCAACCTCTATAACCACCGAGCAGTTGGTGTATCAGCAGAGGGTCGGAGGGGCCAACTCGCGCGAGCCAGCGTGTACACTCGAGACCGCCAATCATGCTGATTGTCCCGTGACTGCTGCAGCCCTCAGCCGTTTGCTTTTCGGGCCGGGGAGGATAGGGGATCAGCGCGCAATAATGATATTAGCTTTGGGTTCCAGTCGAGAGAGAGAGAGAGAGAGAGAGAGAGAGAGTGAGAGGGGAACATTGAGAGAGTAAGGGTGAGGGTGACATAGATGTGGAAACAGACAAACTTCGGTTATCCCTCTTGCAGCTTCGACGCCATGGTTTCGTGGCATGCTTGCCGATACGGCGGACTATAGGGCGGTTAGGACTAATTACGTAACATCCTAGAATTTTGCATAAATTATGGATACAATCTCTCAGAAGTCGAGGAATTCTACTTTCAATACGTTCGAACAAAGCGATTCAATTATATCGCACTAAATCCTTAGCAGCTAAACACCCCTGACACAATGTCATGCGATATGCACGGACTAATGACGGTCTCGTGACACCCCCGTGCTTCTAACTCTCATTAGCGATGCTCCGAGCAAACAAGAGTCAAGCCACGACGGTTTGCCTCGGGGAACAAGCCATCGAGCACAGAGAGGGTTGCGTGGTCACTGTGTACCTACATGCGGCATGCGAATTCGACCTTCCAGGGGCAATCCGTGACCGCGATGTTCGATCGAGGACCTTGCCCAAGAGCTCAATTACTACACGGCAATTCCAAAGTGCCGGTTCGAAGCAACCCATCGTCGTTTGGACAATTTTTTATCCAAGATCGATGTTTCGGTCGACCATATTCCCAAACAAAGATTTCTACATAGCGAAAATGATGAAATTTCATCCCTCTCCGTCATATTTATTTTCCAACGATCATATTTGACCGGCAAGAGACTTTCAGCAGTTCCGAAGTATGTTATAAAGCCAACTACGCAAGGAACGTCCTCACAAAGACTGCCCAGTCCTCGCAGTCATCAGCGTATTCCTTTGACAGCCCGTGGCTCGAGTCTCTACGGACTAACTGTATTACGCGTTGCGGTTTTATTCGAGAGCCGGTACAGGATGAGCAAAAAAATTTGCATTTTCCGGAAGAGCCGTTTAGAAGTTCTCGTTCGTGGGTACCTACGTCAAGGAAAAGTTGAAGCGAGCTGGGGTTGCGCGGCGTACGAGGAAAGTCGGTAGAGGTCGCTACGGTCTCGGGACTCGGTTACGGTTATTTAATGAATAAAAAGAGAAGCGAGAGGGCGCGAGCGAGCTGGAGTTGACTCAAGACTGTACAGAAGAGTATGCTCTGGCCTTTTGGAGTCCGTGCAAGCCCACCTCTCCCTCCTCTCCCTCCGTCTCTCTCTTGCTCGCTCGGGCTGTCCCACGGAGGGTAAGATGTGGGATTGCATTTTAATAGAGGCATTACCCGAAGCGTTCCGTAGGCTACTAAGTCACCACCCGTCGTGGACCTCGTCTCTCTCGTCCTTTTCTTCCGTTCAGCCTCGCCTCCCCCTTTTTTAAGCGAACTACCCCTCCACCCTTCTCGTTCCTCGAAGAGAGTTAAACGTCGACGACCCGTCCATCCCTCGTACCGAAAGCAAGTGCGGAGGACAGCGCGACGTTCCTCCTTCGAGCGCTCGCAATCTCCAAGGATTCTTAATGAAGCCACGGGGTTTCGTTGTATATACACGACTGAAGAAAGAGAGAGAGAGAGTTTCGTCCTCGCTCTTACGGAAGAGGAACGGACGATGACAATATACTCGCGTTGATGGTACGAAGCGAATGCAAATACCGCCAGCAATGAAACCATGCCGGTCGTTACCGCCTGTGAGAGGGCCAAGAACGAAGAAGCTTCTATCGTACAGCCACCGAACTCACGCAATCACCTTCAACCCTTATTCACCGGCTTGTGCTTTCCCCGTGGCAGTCGAACTCGGAACAATGCCCTCGTCGGAGACAATTCTTCTTTGTATTTCGTTCAACATTGTATCTTACCGAATTATTCGCCATCTTTCTCGCGTCGAACTAATTGTCAAATTTTGTATTATAACAACGTTGTCGGTTATATCGTTCGACGAAATTGTTCTCGATCTCGTTTCTAACAATTAGAACGCTTCTCTCGAAGACGAGTAGCTCCAAAGTTTCAGTCACTTCGACGAGATGCGTCATCCGTTTCGTTCTCGCGCGGATCCATTTCGAACCTCTTCTCTCTTATCGGACTCACTCGTTCATGAACATTGTCATATATGTATAGAAAGAGGAAGAGGGAGTAGCTGAACCAGCGGGAACTATTACATTGCTTATGTAGCATCTCACCCCTTGCCGCCGCTCTCTCTCCATCCCCTCCGCCATCCTCCTAGCTACCGGGGTTTCTTCCAAGAACGCGATCGTTATCCGTTACACCTTTCACGCTGCAATAAGGTTTACGTAATCGCGTTTACGTATCAGCTCCTTTACAAGCTTGGGTTTTCCGGCCTGTGCTTCTGATACATGCAGAGTTGCCGCTACTATCACGATTGCTCTCGTACTGTGAAACTCGTGCTGCGACAGCGAGACTCGTAAACTTCCACCCTCGAACTCGTAAAACTTTTCCCTTCTCGCTTTCTCGTCTTCACACGTCTCTCTCTTTTTCTCTCTCTCTCACTCTCTCGATCTCCTTTCCTCTATCTCTCTCTCTCTCTCTCTCTCGCTCTCTTACTCTGTCTCACTCTGTCTCACTCTCCTCCTTTCCTTCTTTTCCCAACAACTCGACTCTCGCCACGTGCGACGAGACGCGCGGGGCACATCCTTCGTTCCTTACTTCGAATTCTCGTTTACGAATGCGCGCGAGTTTCTTCGTTTATACAGGAGAATTGCCAGAGCAGACACGCACACACTTTCCTACGGTGTCTTATATACAATGCGTTCTTGGGTATGGGGGTGCAACGCGATGTATCGAACGGTAATACTACGTGTATTTCTCGTGAAGCAGCAGGCGAGCGAAAATAGGGGGTATATTCACCGAGTCGTTTCACGATCGAACGTTTCTCTACCTCGCTAGCAGCAATCTTTTGTGCTTTCGTGGACACGGTATATCGTTGCGAGTTACCGAAGAATCAGCGACGTTAAAATAAGTTTAATGACGTTCTTGGAGACAACTCAAAGGTCGGAAGGTTTATTTTTATTGCGGGGCAATAAAATGATTTGCCGATTTTTGATAATGCTTTAAATATTCTAGCATTAGGAATCTCGATGATTTTTTTTTATGAAACTATATCGCTTTTTACGAAGATGTAAAATGGCCCTAAGAGGGAAATTGTAATGTAGAACTATAATTTGTATATAATATAACGAGGTAGAAGAGAATTAAAAAAATGAATCCTCAAGTAAGTTTTGCAATTTATCACAAATATTTTCAAATATATTCGCACAAAAAAGTTCATTCCTGTTGTAAAACGATGAATCGATTAATCGCGCGACGATGATTATATTATTACGAATATACGAAAATACTTTGTAGCATTTTTGGTTAATCGACATTTTAGGGGGCCAGTGTGGAGAAGTTAATGACTCGCGCAAAAAAAAAGTAAAATAGAGCGAAAAAAAAGAAGCTAGAGAATATATAATACTTCGTATTCACGATGCAAGTACCAGAAGGAGAAGCGTTTGAAGTACTTTTTCTCGCCAAGTATTCAACGACTGCGCACACGAAAATTAGCACTCTCGGAAAGCGAGCGATATATATGTATGGGTCGAGTTTTGGCCTCTATTTGAAAATACAATTATGTCTAGCTTCGCGAGAATGTTATCCTTGGAGCTGTGTAGGATGTAGCTCTGACCCACAGAGCCGGGTATTACGAGGATATGAGCTTACGCGGATTATATTCGTTGGTCGAACACCTCCGGAACCATCGCGAGTTCCGCCAGAGGCGGAAGTGTGCATGAGTGTTCTCGACTGGATAGGGCGATTCGGCAGTTGTGGACGATATACTTTTTCGTTCCAGCCCCTCCTGGTACAACAATTACACGAGAGGTCTCTTCGTGCCGAGAGCGAGAGACACAGTTGGCTCGAATTCAGAATACTTCTCTCCCTCCCGTCCCTGTCGCACGTCCATCCGACACAGTGCTACCGCTATTATTTTTCTCCAACGCGTTCCCCTTTTTTTGGCTCACCAGGATTTCGTGACTCGTTTAATAAAGCCCCGAGGAGAAAATATTCACGAGGTAATATCAAATAGTCTCATTCTGGTTAAAAAATCTTCAATTTTATAATAAGTGTCTAAAAACGCTGTTAAACAATTGAAATTGAAAGCCCTCGTGCAACGATTTTTCATTGGCAAATGCTAACCAATTCTCTTTTATTAACATGGCCCAAAAAGTAATTTTGCGATTGGAGAAAACTCATAGCCGCAAAGTAGTGGTGGAGCTGACAAAAAAAAACAAAAAAGAACTGATGGTAAACGAGGGTGATGAATCTCAAACACTAATTACAAGGGTAGGTCGACCCGAAAGACCGACGAGACGACGAGGAAGAAAAGTTAATTTGTCGTCAGGAGAGCCGAGTTAATCTTTCAGTTTCGTGCTAATAAGATCTTGCTAGGGCGACTCAGAGGGAAGTGGGGTAGGAGGGAGGATGGCAGGGTTATTCGGAAGTATAATAAGAAAGTCCGACGAACTCAATGAGATCCCACGATTCCGGTTTCTTCGTTGCACACATTCTCGTAATATACAGTCGTGTCGAGGTTAATACGATGTATCAAAAAACTTTTTATTCTCGATTCTCGTCACGCAGCACGCATGACACCACCGCCTCGTGTCACGCGACAGTTTTCCTCCCCTTTAACTCGGATGGGGCTTACGAGCGAGTACGACAGTGTTAATAACGCCACGTATTCGTTATCGAGAAAAGTTTTCTACGAAGGGACGCTTGTGTTCTTTCCGTACCTTTTTTCTCCCCCGAAATCAGTATGTATTAGCCCCTAGTTTCGTGCTACGCTAGACCGGTACACGAAATGGTCGGGTCAACGTACTTTTCGGGAATGTTCTTTCGAAAGGATCCACTTTTCCGAGGGTAAATAATCGTAGTGGATAAATCTACCTGAAAAACTCCGAATGTACTCAAAATACGTTCGAACAAAAAAAAAACATTCCTATAAATCCTCAAGATAAAAAAACAACTTAGAAAAATAGATCAGACGGACGAAAAATTTATTTAAATTTCGAAATTGACTTGTGATTAAGTTAAAATACATTTTATATAAAACTAAAACATTCGTGTAATTCTTAAACAAAAATCCAAAGTATTGAAGAAAATTGATCTGGTCGATTAAAAATTTATGTCGGCTTCGAATAATTACTTTGATTAAATAAAATACATCTTATTCTTCAAGCGTTATCCTTACATTTGATATTCACGACTGTTTTTATATAGAAACAAATACGATCGAATTTGGAAATGGAGCTTGAGTATACCACTCGAACTCACTTGTAAAGAGAGAGAGACACACAGAGAGTCAGAGAGAGAGAGAGAGAGCGAAAGAGAGATCGAGTATAAAGGCTACGGCGTATACACAGTGCGGTGTAGATGCAAGCTAGAGAACGGGAAGTCTAGACAATCAACGCTAAGGTCTCGGGCCGGAATAGCCAGAGGGATGCTCGGGATATTGGTTCGATTGGCTGAACAATCGATAGCTGAGTACATACCGAGGGTAGCCCGAATCGTCCGAGCGCAACGTTAGTTAAATTGAGTGGCTTGCAACGGCGAGTACAGAGGAAGGTGTATGTGGTATGCGAGAACATACTGGCAATTGCTAGCTGGGAATCTAATTAATGGCCGGTGAGTACCGGCCGTGTCTTTCGATTTCTGCGGCTTTTCCTTCTGCCCGCGCGGATCCTTCGATCTTCGCATCGATCTCCACCGTCTCTCACTTTCAACCTATTAACTATATCTTTTCTTCCACTTAAAGTCTCGTTTCTCTTTCCTCGAATTTCACGTCATTCGCGCAGTGCGGCACAAAAGCGTTGGCAAATCGGAGGTTGAAAGCATCCCCTAAAAAACGTTGCATCGACTCGGTGCTAGAAAGATGGAAGATCTCTCGTCAAGAACGGTGTCGTGCAAAAAGCCGATTCGCGAAACAATACGCTCTCGAAT
Source organism: Netelia virgata (assembly GCA_951802705.1). Lineage (NCBI taxonomy): Eukaryota > Metazoa > Arthropoda > Insecta > Hymenoptera > Ichneumonidae > Netelia > Netelia virgata. The sequence goes on along the minus strand of OX637867.1, from coordinate 9,772,498 downwards.
ATATGGTAAATAGAGAACTAGGCGCATACCGCAACTCGCGGCCCCGATAATGCGATCGATCGAGGAACAATTCCCAAGTCGTAGCCATTGCTGGCAAGATCGAGCCAGTCGGTGACGTTGGAATGGAACCGTCGTGTGTTGCATTGTTCGTAAAGAAAGATAGGAAGAGAGAATAGTTTGGAGGTTCGACGAGAGAACAAAAGAGGTCATTCCCGGTGTGCCAAGAGGGGGATTGATCTTTTGGCAAGTGTCTCCGGAAAGTCCTCGTGGTTTGAATCGACGATTCTACCTTTGACGCGACCAAAATCTGGTCCCCGTGTGTTTCAACCCTCGACCACCTTCGCTCCTACTCTCGGGGCATGCGCCATGATTTTTCATTCGCTTCCAGGATTTCTCGCGTAGAACGAAATAAAAGAAAATAAATTAAAAGAAAAAAAAATACAGATCGGAAGATTCATGACGAGGTACTTGTGGTATTCTCGTTGCATCGAGCAACTCACCCAGAAGCGTGCTGGATTTCCATGCGACGCAGTGAGCACTGGTGGCCTGGTAACGACCCCTTTTAACGGTTAAGCCACTGTACAGATTGAGTCGCTTTTGTTTCTTCTCGTTCTAAGCCCGTTTTCCCTCGTGCTTCTTTTTCCTCCTCCTTTTTTTCCTTTCTTCTTCATCGCAATCCGTATTTATTCGTCATGAATAAATATAAAGCGGTCTCTCGGTTTCGTCGTGTATCGATTCTCGTTATAACCACTCTATTTCTGTTCTTCCTCCCCCCGCCCACCCTCGCTCGCACAGTTTTGCCTCGACTACTTTTCTTCTTTATTATTTCGTTCTGCCGCTTGGGTACCCCGCTTCGGTTACCCATCGGAGAATCGGCGTGCAGCGCTGCTGCTGCTGTCGTAACTCACATTGGTGGGACTTGCAAAACCGAAATCAACGGGTAATCGATTTACCGCTTGTAGAATAACAACGGTGGAGAGTTGAGATAGAAACAGCGAGAGAAGCGAGGAAGAATGGTAATGACGATGGTTCCAGGGGGTGGGGCAGAACTCATTCCTTACCGTCGTTCTCTGCCTTCGCGCGTTTCATTGTTTCATTCTCTTTCATTTTGTTCATATCACTATCGTTACCAGACTTCGAGTCCCGGTGGTTGAGATTACATTCAACTATAATCCTACTAACTTTACTACTTTATCACGTTGTGCTAAATTTATTCTCAACTTAATTATCGTAAATTATAATAATTAAATTGATTACTGATTTCTCGATATAAACTTCTTATCAACGATCACTTTTCTATTTTAACAGAGATCGTTTTCATTATCATCGATAATCCTTTTATCGCACAGTTATTATCGACATGAGATGAACGTAAATTCTATCGATTGAAACATTAATATATATAAACGATAATTAATTGATACAATTCTGCTTATCAGCGAATTGATCTGATTTCGATCGAATAATTTCGAGGCTTCGCTCGAATCGGACATAAGCCACTATTTTCGTTCTCACGCAAGAACTTTTATTTTTCTTACCCTCCGGCGACCCCTCGCTCGCAGCCAAGACACGTATGTTGCAAATAACGACGATGATCGTTGACTTTTGGTCGCGCGTCGGTACAAAACTCCTTTCGCGGTCGTAGTTTGCGGCCGAGAGTGATATTTCAGTTCGAGTGGCTATAGCGAAAGATTAGCCGTGACCGTATATAAGCGAACGAGGCGAACATTACGGTAGAGATTCGCCCTGAGCCTCGCTACTATCGCAAACGCCGCTCAAAGCCGCCGGTGATGAGCTACTCTCGCGGCCAACCTCGTTCGCGGTCATCCAGTCGTTACGCCCCGAAGTCAGTGGCACAGTACGAATTCACGGCGCATCACACTGCGTTCTACTCGCGGCTCGCTGCGTACGATTGCGACGGAGGGAACGCGAGAGTTTAGTGCACTCGTGCGGTTGTACGCACTTCGGGAGCTGATAGTTCTCGTTTGCCGAGCGTAAACGAAGCGAGTACGAGTCTCGGTCAGTCCCAAAGGGCTGACAATAAACGCTGGGATCGTTGGCTATACGATTGGGTTATCTATGGTACATGGAACCTCCCTTCAACGAGACTCATGACGATATCCAACGACTCGAAATATTTAACGCGTCGTAATATTTTCATCGTATCGTAAAATTTTCAAATTATTTATCGATTTCGAAACGAAACGATTCTTTTTTTTTTCTAAAAAAAACCACCTGTATTTACTTTCACGCTTTTAGTCAAGATCATCTATTCTCGAGAGAACTCTAACGGCTCTTCGTTGCAGACCGTTTGCATAAATATATATCCCGCTCCAAACTTCAAGGGTTTCGTAAGTCCCTTTGGTGATCGACTCGCCCTCCGAGCTCTTCTTGCGACTTGGAGCATCAAAGCCTCGTTCTCCCTCGGGGCGAGTCCGAGTCTCGGCAAACGTTCGATAAGTATTTCGCGGTTGATTTCCGTGTCATTCGACGAACGTGCAGCGGAGTTAGGAAGTAGCCGAGGGTGAAATGGGAGAAAATATTTTTATGAACGAATTTCGCTGTTGGAAAGTCAAACAGGTTCACAGGTGGAAAGAGATTCTCGAAGGGAAGTTACCGTCGCTATTTGCGCATCTCTCACGATCGTTTACCCGTGGACGCGTACTCAACACAATCGGTCGCTGGACAATAGTGAGTCAAAGGAATTATATATATATATATATACCGTCGAGTTTGTAAATGAGAATTCAGCGGCGTCATCGAACCCCAATATCGACGAGTTTTTCAGCCGGGCTTCCCATCGGAAGACGCGTATGTTACACCATAGAACGCTTTATAGACGGCAAAGTGTTTGACAAACTTTTCGTGAATGGGAAGGAAAGAATGAGAAAAAAAAGAAATCGTATTACCCCCGACCGAGCTTTTCGTGGCCTTTGCTCGACGGGGTTGCGTTTCTTCGACCCTTTCTTCTCGCCCCCACTCTCGACACCACTACTCCTCCCATTTCACACCCTCCCGCGTTTAGTTACAATTCCAGGGTATTGCTTAAGCGTCGAGAATAATTTTGGCTGCGGATTTAAACGACCGCGATCCCGAATGACACAAGTCGAGCCGCGCGCGTTCCTCAAACTTCAGATGTTTGCCGCGCTCCAGCCACACCCGGGGCATCGTCTCGACCCCCGCCGCGCTTTTGTCCGACGACACGTCGAGCTCTTTCGTCGAGTACGGTGTCGTTCTCATCTACGTTTGTCATTGAACGCGTCATGGCCGTGTTCGTACCGTTCGTATCGGCGTTGTGCAGAAACGCGGCGACATCAGAGCGTCGCGCTTAGGACGTCGATCGTCGTTTAAGAGTCCGAAAGCTCGGATTGGATGAACAGAACTTGCTCGTCCCTGTAATAAACTCTCGCTCTCGTGAATCGCCGCCGCCAAACAAACCGCTTCAGCGGCACAAGTGCAATGCACTTGCTGGCGGACGGTTCGTTCCAAACGGTTTTCCGTTCGACTGCAACTGGAATTCACGATGCGTAACACAATACTGCAGTTGTTGTACGAAAAGAGTGGAGCAACGTAGGATAATGGTGCGATTTTTCGAGTGTACGCTCTATGGAGTTTTTCGCTTTTGTTCCCGAGAATATCGCGTCGCGGTTACGTAAATCTGTATTTTTTTCCCACGACTTTTTTTACAGATTGGAAATTGAAAATTCTCAAAATATTTTTGTGAAAATTGTTGAAAAAGTATTTTTAACGTTAACGGGGATTTTTACGTTAAAATCGATCTTGTATTTTAGACGAAATTTGTGCATAATATCAATGAATTTTTCATGCGGAGTGCCCGATCAAACTAGTGGTCGATATTTCGATCGGAACCGTCTGGAACGGAAAGGCCTGTGGTAGTAATTTCGTGTAACAACTTGAGGGTATTTTCTTATGTAATTTGATGCGCTGAATACGAAAAAAATAGCAAAAAAAAGTCCTGGAGGCATTCTTTACCTTGAAACTCGCTTTTTAAAAATTTATTTTGGCGTTAATTTTGATATATTTACGTTTTTTGATGCGCTGTTTTCGACAAAATTAGTCTTTTTGCTCGAACGCTTCTCAAATAATGACTTTTTCAAGCCTATTTTGTCAAAATATATAAGTATACCGATTTTCAGGCCGAAGCAGAAAAATAAAATTTGCTGCTTCGGCTTCAACTAAACTTCCAAGAATTTTCACACTATATTTTATGTACTTAGCGCATAATATTATCTAAAGAAATCCTCAAATATTTTGTATCCCATGGATAGTCGATATATCGACCAGATCCATCGTTAAAAGATTTAGATTTAATTTTAGATTTAAATGATGATTTTTCACGCAGAGAAGAAAGTTAAATGTCCGCCAGTACGGTCTATCGATAAAAATAAATCCGTCGTTGCCAATAATTGTCGACTTTGCGCCTCGAAAATCCTCAAGAACGTTTTGATGCACAGTGATTGTTGCTGCTAGGATTCTCTCAGCAATGAACTCCCAGAAGCAACTTAACACCATACGCGGTATGCCCATGAGCTAGGTTGGCAATTTCGTTCTAAACTCTTTTTCCCATGGCCATTCGCCGCAACCACCGGCTGTTACTCTCGACTGTTAACACTAATCGTAAACATTTCGCGAAGTAACGCCTCATCTCCGTTGAAATAGGATAAGAAAGGCAGGAAATTGGCCTCGAGGTAAAAGCGAAGTAGCCACGCTCTTGTTCGCAGAAAGTATCAAAAAGTCGCGATATCAGAGAGGTAGATAACGCGTGAGCGCATCACGCCGCGAGGGTTGGATTATGCGTCGACCGCGAACCGGACGTAGAAAAATCCCGTTTTCGGAATAGAGAGAAGCGAACGGCCCATAAGCATCTCTCGTCTGTATTCTCGCTCTCGTATATACAAATGTACACCCGGAGAATACTGGAAAGTGAACACTCGCATTCCCATTGTCCTCATCGTCGTTCGTAGCGTTTCGGGTTGTATTGCCTCGTACCCCGTAATGGCTCAGCGGTGGTTGAAAAATCCTTTGCGCTCTAGTGCCTCTGGCGAAGCTCAGGAAGAAACGTTGTGGAAAACTGCAACGAAATCTTCCTCGTGTTCTCGGAACTGAGGGATGAAGAAAACGGGACAAGGAGTGTGGAGGGGGATGGTTAAAAGGCTGAAGGGGGCGGTAAAAGAGTGGCGGAAAATATACGACGTTATCAGTGGGGTAGCAATTGGCCATTAGCCTCGTAGTATTATAGCGTCCGTCCCATCATCTCAAAAATATATATATACACATATATAATTGTATATAACACCAAACGCTACACGTTGTTTGGTAAATACCGTAATATACTTACACAAGGTATACAGTCTTTGGTTATAAAGAGCACTAGCATAGCCCTATATCCGCACCTATAAGATAGTGCAAGTTCCAGTCAGCCAGATATTCCCTCGTTATTCGTGCGTTATCCAGCCCTAGCGCGGGGCCTATACCATCGTTACGTTATAGCTTCGCTATTGTGCCCATACCGGCACGCCGTAAGCATCAACGAGCACCACAGGGTTGAATATAGTTTTTATCATCTACTTAGCTAAAAGCATCATGAAAAATGGGACGCAATTAGCCAATAAATAGAACAGGAGGTAATAGAGGAAAGTGGAGAGACGTTGGTGTGGTAGTGGTGAACGCGTAGGGGGTATGATCGGGAGGCTATAGGTGAGATAGGATACATGTAAAACGGAAAGAGGCGATGAATGGCGTGAGAACATGGCATGGTAGGTCGGCCTGATGCATATGCAGGTATGCCTTAACAGTATGCTGATACTAACAGGGCTAGCGTATATAGTCGAATCCCTCCTCCTCCCTACTCGCTGTGAGCCGAGCTTGCCTGACCCAACGACCTCCGTGGACCAGCTGAATGGATCGTATAATCTCTCTAACCTTCCTCCTTCCCTCTCTTTCTCTCTCTCTCTCTCTCTCTCTCTCGCCGTCTCTGTCTCTGTCTCCCTCTCTCCCTTTCTATCACACAGGACAGGCTAAATGGATCGTGGGTTTGCACTCGTGGGCGATGTATATAGCAAGTCGGTTAAATAGATCCTACGAGGATTTTGCCACAGCGTAAGGCTATCGACCTGCTCGGCGGCGCGTTTTACCCGATACCCATCGATAGATATCAACCGAGCTCTTAACATTTACATATACCTGGAAAGCCGGTAGTGTCTGGTAGGTTTGTAGATTCTATTAGTACTGACGAATACACCCGGTAGTTTAGGAACGGCGCTACGAGGTACCCGAGGAGCATACGACTGTCAATTCGAACAGACATAACACCATATGTACGTATATACATGTTAATATACATATGTATGTATATATATATATATATATTATGAACGGACTGGTATCATCGGACAGGGTATTAAACGGTACGATGATTCTCACTTCGAGCTTCTCGCGGTACGAACGTAGTGCAACGCGGTTATTGACGGATTTCCATTAGTTTCAATCACATATATGTATATACGGCTTATCAAACATTTATCGTGTCCGAGTTGCCAATCAACCGATCACCCATTACGCTCCGATGATTTCGGGGATTGTAATACGCCAGGGGTTCTTACCGGTATCTGGTTCGTCGACTGATTTCATACGCGGGACGATATATATAACCATTCGCCACCTCACTTCGACCGAATACAGGGGAATTGCGTAGAACAACCCCATTCGGGCGTTGTTGATTTGAATAGATAACATCGCGAGTGGCTTTCGTCCGAGCCCGTACCACTAACGTACGAATTCGATGCTCCTTCAGAGGAAGCTCTCTCTCTCTCTCTCTCTCTAAAACGAGCAATTGCAATTTCATCGTCGCGTACCAGTTCTGTACGCATTAATAGAGCATCCGAACGTTGATACACGCGTCCTGGATGAAGTGTGCTTGTACGCAACCCTGAAATTCCGATGCGTAAATAATTGAGGATCGTGGTGAGGTCTGAGGCTGTAACGCTTTCCGAACCTCTAACCCTCTGGGTTTCCTGTTCGTAGGCTCGATGACTCTCCCTCCCGTCGAACGATGCATCGAACATCCACTTGAAATACCGACTCGGTAATTGCGAGGATCTGCGTACACGCTTCGTATCGTACGCATCGCTGTGTTTAGATTTGCCGATCTCTGGTGGCACGCGCGATATTATCGGTATTCTGAATTTTCCTATATTCTGCGCAATGTCTGGAAGCGTACGAGTGTTTTTTTATCTTCTGGGGTTGTGGGGGGGGGGGGGGGGCGATGATTTAAAAAGAACGCAACCATTCTGACGACTCTTGACTCACTATCGAGCGACTAGTCGATCAAATTCGAAATTGTTACTCAATTTGGGAGCGAGTTTCGTCCATTAATCCCTTCTAGCATAAATTATGAAGGGGATGGAATAGAAATGTATTTTTAGTAAAAACCTCTTTTATTTAGCAGCCATATATGGTTGCTAAAGTTTTTACTTTTTTTCAGTATGTTGAAAGATTTTTTTTCCAAAACCAACTTTGAATTCGAATTGTACAATTCTTCGTGTAATTGAAAGTATTTTTTGTTGTCGCAAAGCAAAGCAATTGAAAGAAAAATCTTTTAACATACTGAAGAAAAGAAAGAAACTTTAGCAGCCATGTATGGCTTCGGACGCGGTAAGGGTTAATGACATTTTTTTATTTTATTTTTCTAATAAAAACTTGTGATTTTAAATAGCGGTTAGCTGATTAATCACCCCTTCTCTGATTATGAAATAATACATTTACCGTAGTACTTGTCATGTACGGGGACGATTCAATCGTATCTCCGGAAGTGACACAGACCCGAGTCTATGCAAACGTGCTTAATTTATCGAATCGTGGAGGTGTAATTTGGTCGATGGCGGAGTGAACGAGCGCTGGATAGAAATAAACCCCGTCGATTATGCATGCCATCGTAGCAACGGACACTCCCGATGGCTTTATAATGGAAACTTCGGTTCCTTCCATATTCGACAGCTGCATCTCGACTTTATTGGCAGATAGCACATCCTGCTCGTTCCCGTTTTTTTATATCAGAAATTATATTTAACTTTTCGACCTCGCTATATTAGTTTTCTCCAGCCAGGGGTCATACATCGGTAAGTGAACTTTCGACAGGTGTATGATCAATTATTTAGACGGCTGTGGCCCGTTCACTAGGTTCGCAAATATCGTGGATCATAATAACAGCTATTCTGTCGAGTTACCAGTATATATTTAGAGTATTAGAGTCGCGAGTTTCGATAGTAGCGCGTCCTACAATTAATCCGTTAGTTATTAGAAACGAATGCAAATAAAATTTTAAGAAATTGTCGCGAACAATTTCTTAAAAGAATCGCTTTACATATTAATTTTAATGCTTTGAATATTCTCCGACATCAGTTTAAATATCTCAAATATCTTCAAATATCCATTCAAATAGTTACAAAATTCTTCAATAACCGAGTTAAACATTTTTTGTATTTTTCAAATATCGATATTAATATTTATAACTTTTGTAAAATCTCATTCTTAAGTATTAATTAAGTAATTAAAAAAAATATCATTTTTTGAAATATCGTTCGAATAGAACATTCAATACTTTTTTGCACGCCGACGATGCACCGAAACCGAAATAAATCTAGGCTGGTCGTACCTCGAAGGGGTTGACGAAGTTTAAGCAATATCAGGCCCTCTTTTTCACCCTCGCGGCATGTCAACGTAGGAGAGGTCAACAGCAAGCGTTCTCACCCAGCTCCGTTATCACTCTATATCTCCCTCTATTGAATATTCGCCGAGAGCATTGCCGACGCGTTCGATTGGGGACACTGACTTCATTTGGATGGATGAGCGGTCGTTGTGTGCGTTCGTCCATCGTCGTGTCACTGGTATAGCATCATCCCCGTATATAGAGCGTCCTCTGTTCCCCTGTACATAGAAAAACCCCCGAAGGTTCGGAAAAAAGAAGAAAAAAAAGCGAAAGAAAAAAATTGATTGACTCTTCAGGCTGTGATAGAGCCCGTCCGCACCACCACCACCACCACCACCACCCGTTCCAATAGACAGGGGCGCACCGGCGCATCGAGCTTCCGTCTGTTTTCATTGACGAGACTGTCATCCCGCATTTCCTCCTCTCAGTACTCTCGTCTAGTCGCTCCACTATTTTTTTCCTCCCGTTGTCTCTCTGTGCTACGCTCATCACGCACGACCTATCACGCTTTTTCGTTTCTCTTTGTTTTTTTCTCTGTTCAGTATTTTTTTCGTTTTTACTTTGGTCAGAAAAGAAACCCCCGCGCATGACGATGCGCAGCTCGCAAAAAATGAATCGGCACGTTAAAGACCAATTTGAATACAGCTCGCGCATAAAGGGACAAACAAAAAAATCGTTGATTGTGTAAAAATTGAACAGCGCTCAAATCGAATTCCCGGTTTTTCATGGTTTCGTAAATATCAATACGCGTAATGACTCGAGGCACGTTCAATCCCACCCTGGTAGCGTTTGAAAAAATAGACTATTGAAAAATTTGTAGTTTGTCGCCCAATTACGGATGGCTTTTTTTTTCGCCCAACACGGAGATACTTGGAAATTCGATTTGATTTTTATACAAAGGGTTGAACGTGCTGCACAGAACCAAACACCGTGTTTTTACGATATCGAGAATTATCTTGAAATTCCCGGCAGGGGAGAGACGTTTTTATTTCATTTTGCGAAAACGCGGAGGAAATTTGGAAAGTTTTGTCACGTTTTCCTCGATTCGCTCGTTTTCGTGGCAAAAGCGGCGTAATTAGGCTCGATCTTCCAAATTCGGGATTCAATATCGAACAGGACGAATAGTTACAAAGGACAATGCACCCACGAGGGGGCGAATCGAAGGGAAACGAGGCTGTACGCTTGGTTACTTTTAGCATAGACGAGAGATCCAACGTGCTGCCGCGTAACTCGGCTACTTCGTCCATTGTACGTTTTACATTCAACGATTCTATCACGGCCGAGTGAATGTTCTAACGACCCGACGAGCCTGGCTACGACAACGTGTCGAGTTCTATGCGTCATTAATGATTTGTGAAATAGACGATGTAACGTAATCGCCATTAACACTTTGATCTTATCTCGCGCACAATTTTTCATCCTCATTGCACGTTCGATCGATCAACCGTATGAAAACCAGATAAAAAATATAATGAAAAAGTTATAAATTAAAGTAAAAAGTTGCATCGTGATAAAATTTCGATTCGAGAAATAACGAAACCCAGCAGGAAGTTATTTCATCGTCGATGCCTGTCGCAGTGAGCCGCGCTAATGGTAACCCACAGAATCGTATTTTCGTTCAATGTTTGGAACCGCCGGCAGTCACTCATGCGGCTAAGCAGGTGCCCACAATTTCGTCTACCTCTACCGGCGATGCTTCAACAGTGGGGAAAAAGTAGACGACCCAATGGTTTTCTCTTTGATGTCGCCGGTGCGATGTCCCCCCCCCCCCCCCCCCCCGCCACCGCGGCAAGTGAACGATGCGTATACATGGTCAATATTAATGTTTGCCCGAAAACTGGCTGACCACTACCGCAGAGATTCGTACAACTTGGATACACAACACCGTCCGATATGACATGGCACGAAAACCTCAAGGTAGAACGCACTCCTGTCCACTGAACGGAATATTTCGTGACTAAGGACTCCTGTTTCGGTCCTTCGCGATGATTTTGCGACGCGGAAGAAGCGCCAGGGATGACCACGAACCGCCAGCGGAGCGAGAAGTCACCTTCTCCCAATCCTCGATACCCATCTTTTCTCTCTCGTACATTTCCACGTCTACACGTCGAGTTCTATTATATACGACACGCATCATCGTGTTATGTACTTCAAAGACTGGTATTTGGTACACACGTCTCGAATGAGTCTTCTGGTAGTCATCGGTTTCATTGTGGCGGCGGCAGCAAACACCGGCGAGCGGCCCTTTTGGCTTTGAAGGTGTCGACAGGACACCTGGGCCACACGACAATAACCCCCGACAAGTCCCCACCCGTCGCGAGAGAACCCCGCTGGCTTCGCATCAAAATTCAGAGATACGACTCTCGGAACGAGTCCAGGGGATGAGAAAACGATCCGAGGTGCTGTAGGTAGGGAAGACGAGACGCTCGTATCTAGGATGGTGCGAGAAGACTCTCACAATTATAAGCTTCCGCTCGGTTGCTCTTCGATTCTGCCGATTCTTCTGTTATTTCTACTTTTTTCATTTCCTTTATTTTCTGCTCGATACTCCTTTCGACCCTTTCACGCTTTTTTCGTTCTCACCTCTTTCGGTTCTCGCCTTAGTCCTACTTAACTCCGAGTGGTGTACGCTTTTCATAATGTCAGCGGCACGCTCGGGCAAAGGACCGAGAACTCGCGGCAAATGATGATCCAGTTCCAAGGCATCGAGCTGTTGGAACGCTTTCACGTGGATTCTCGTATTGCCACTGTGGCAACTCGGGACGGTAGGCGGGGTTAAGCCGTTGGGGTGGACGTTTTTTTCCTTCTCCGGGGTCTACCGGCCATTATCGTTACGTTTTGGTCGAGAAACGATAATGACGACGTCTGTTGCGTGAAAGAAGTCCAAAAGAATTATGAAAAGAGCATATTTCCTCTTAGCTCGTCCAAAATACTCGTTCTATCATCGTCAACGAACCGGCCGTTTATTCTCCGACGATAATAACCGGTTGCTTACTTTCACGACAGTGTCCGCGTGTCTCAATCATGCGGCCACGAAGATCGTCGAACCGTTGCGACGATGTTTGTCTCTGGTTGCATAATGATTCTTCGACTAACCATGCAATTTTTTAAATCGCACGTCACTAATTATACCACTGTAAAGAAATTTATTTTTTGCACGTAGAACATTGGTGGGTAATTTTCACGAATGAATTTTGACCGACGATAGTCCCTTGAAATCGGCGAGATCTTCGTTAGCTTCGACTAATGAATCTTCTAAATCTTCGCACAGTTCTCAGACGAGGTAAATAACATTGGTGGCTTACAGTATGGTATGTCCGATACGAGAACGAGAAGCCCCAATGCCGACCTCTCGCGAATTAGTCACGATCGACTTTATCCCAAATTGGTTAATCCAATTAGTACCCTCGATGTGCGTTAGGTACTCAGTTAGAGCAAGAGAGAGAGAGAGAGAGAGAGATCTCTGGAGACTCTCGAATCAAGCACACGCGAGAAGCATCGAGCCGGGCAGCGGGTTTCTAAATTCCCAGACGTCCGTACAATCCTGATGGATGTCTGATGGATCCGAGCTGTGAAGGACTCAAGGGTTCGCGTCGCACGAGGGAGAGACTCGAGCGAGCAGGAAGCCTGTAGTTAGAACAGAGAGGATGAGGGACAGGTAGCAGTAGCAAAGGCACAGGGCAGGGAGGCAGGCAGTCCGGCGAACCGAATCCTTTGTGACGTCTCGAGATTCTCTCAATATCCATCTCTCTCTATCTTGAATCACCACTCGCCATTCCAGTACCATCTGCACCCAGGAGAGTGTATGAGAGAGTGTATGTGTGTGTGTGTGTGTGAGTACGAGAGAGAGAGAGGGAGAGAGAACCCCTTCCCCAAAAAGCCTCGAATTATCCCGGATTCTCATCGTGTCAATGGGAAAAGCGGAGCAATCCTTAAAGGAGCGCCGGAGCTACGAGAATCCAATTACGTAATATCGTTGGCTGTGGTTTACCCATCGTCGGGGTTAGATAAAGATAGAGGGGAAGGGGGTGGGGGAGAGGTGGGTTAAAGGCGAACGAAGCCGAAGCCAGAGAAGGTTAAGGTAAGAGAGCCTAAGAAGACGATATATACGGAGGGAGAGAGACAGAGAAAGCACGGGTTTTCCAAAGCCGCGAAGCACACACTCTCTTTCTCTCTCTCTCTCTCTCTCGGTCCATGGGAACGCGAGAGATGGGAAGAGATCCTCATCCTCCGGGTTAATGCGTAGAGGTAAACCACGTGCGCTCACAAGGGAAGCGCGGTCTGCACATTGATGCTTCGCCAAGATCTCTTCTCTACGAATCGAGGCGCAATGGGGGTGAGAGAAAGAGAGAGAGAGAGAGAGAAAGAGAAAGAGGGTAGTTTCTGTATGGGTTTAGCCAGGTGAGAATAACGCGAATCTCACGGTGCCTCGAATCCATCTGGCCGCGATGAGCGGCGTCTCTCGACTCGTATATCGGGTCTTTGGTACTTCTACGGAGCTTATACTTGCCTCTCGCTTATTCGCGTTCCGCGCCGGCCATTCATGGAAAATAAATGAAATCGAATGGGGTCACGCTCGAGATAACGCGTTCTTGGTTCCGTCTTGGAAAATGAGGGTTGACGTATACGTTTGTGCGTATGTGTGTTTCAGGTAAAGCTCACGGGGGTCCGTAATTCATTTCGAGGGACGTAGAAATGACAAGGGGTGAAGAGAGACGACCCGTTAGGCTCATGCCGCATTTAAGTTAGGAGGATATACCGCGAGTTTGTACTCACTCGCTGTGCCACTGTTGAGCAACGATAAATCCTCGTTGTGCGTCGGTGTACGATGAAATTAACTCTCGAACTCCCGCGGGGAATCTTCGCTAAGACGCGGTTGGCAGGTGGATCGAGGGTTTCGTTGTATCGGGTTTCTCGATAAAATCTTCGAAATTGCATCGCATTATTTCGGTAATATAATAAACGAAGCTTCTATGACGGTTTCGTCGCCGACATATATTTTCCGATCAATGAATATGTAATTTGACGAAAAAAAAAAAACAACATATTAATCGATGAGTAAACTATGCGCAAGCCCTTCTCTCCGACATTACTACCCTTAGCTCGTATCGAGTTTTACTGTAGACGTTGGTCGCATATATCGAGGGCGCATAGATCGTTGGATCTCACGGGGTGTACGAAACGTTAAGGCGAATCAAGAGGAAGAGGAATTAATTTGCTTTGTGGCCTCTCAAAGTGCCTCGTGCATCGGCCTGGTTGCTTTTAGGAATGACGGGAGAGGCATAGAGAGATACACACGAAGAGAGAAAGGGGGCGAGAGAGGGAGAGAGAGCGAAAGAGAGGGTTGATTGTTATGGGCTCTGATGCTCGTCTCCTGTGGCAGAGCGAGAGCGCCAGGCCGCAGTCGTGCCTGGCCGAGGCAAACCAAGGATCTATGTTGCACGTGGAGGGGTAGAAAGTTGTATAGAACGGTATCAAGGAACCCCTTGAACGTATGTACGCAGGTATGAATTGAGAGAATGCGAGGGTGCGAGTGAGATACGAGATGTAAGCGCAATACGAGCAGTGCTAATTCGACAACTATCGAATGGCAAAAAGCAGAGCTTATGTACTCGAGTATGTATTTGATATTGTGTATACAACTACGATGTAATTTATAAGGGACGAGAAGTGAACTTATTACTTGGAAGGGATGAATTGTGAAGGAAAATCACTTTTAAATGCTATTAAGATTGTAAGGTTCCTAAGCGGATCATATGACTGCCCTCAGGTAGACAGCACCATTTTCCCCGCTCGTTATTTTTATCCTTTAGCCAGCCAAGTACGTTTAAGGGTTGAAAATTAAAAAATAAAAATTATAGGTTTATTCTAGTATTTAAAAAATATCCACGTAATAAAAGAATCGTTCGACAAAGGAAATGCATATATTTCTTTTTAGTACGAACACAAATTTCCGTTCCTCATTTCGTAGCCACCCTTCGCCGTACTCCCTGTAAATACGCTGGGATTGAAGAACCGTCTCTCAGCTTCGAGCAGCGCATCAATCGGAGCGCGAAGCGAGTCTTTGACAGAATTAGACGACGATCTTGGGAGCTGCATTTTTTGTAGGTCGTTCGTTTTTTTCTATTATGTGCGGTAAAGACCCTTTTTTTCTCACTTGGCGATTTTTATAGACATTCCGAGACATCATATATTCTCTCGCTATAATAGACCGTGTAGTACCTAGCGGAAAGCCTATGGACGCGTTATACTTTTAGTTCTCGAAGAATGCCAGTTCGCGTAATCGGGGTTAATAAAAAAAAGAAAAAAAACGAGTAAAAGCTAGAAAAAAAAACGGAGTAAAAACATTGATAGAGCGTAACACGGGCAGTTAAATTCATGTGCGAGAACAATTTTTTCACATGGATAAACCTCGTGCCCCGCAACGTCGAAGGAAAAAATGGCGACCCTCTTTTTTCTTCATCGGGGAAAAAAGCGAGTGGAAAAAAAAATAAGTGGATACTAAAAAAAAAAGTAGAACTTCGTTTGTCTTGTATACAGTCGCGTATTACGGAACAATGTAACAGGAAATATGGGGCCGAGGATGTCTTTTTCCCTCGATTCCTCACTTTCGTGATTCATGCAAGCGCGAATCTGGTCCCCGTTGTGGTTTCCGGAAGTGGGAAATAATAACCCATCGAGGACAAATAAAAAAGAACGACGAGTCGGAAAGGAAGAAGGAAAGGGGGTTGTTCAAAGCACCCCTTGAAAATCGGCCGTTTCGCTCTCGCCAGTGGCCATCGGTGTGTGAAGAAACGACCGGCGCAGACCACTGTCGAATATCTTTCGCAACGAGATCCGGCGAATCCCATAAAGATTTTTGGGGTGTTTTCTACCCCTCGTAGGTCCAACATTTTTTCACCTTCTATCCCATTCTTTCTTTTCCATATATATATATATTTATTTCTCTTATAAAAGTCGTATTCTCGCCGCTTCTTTCATCCCCCTGTCGCTTTTCGTCCTTTGTAAAACTCGCGGCAAAACGCGCCGGTAACTCAAACCGCGAAAGATATGTTTCAATTCGGGCGTTCGAGAAAAGCCGGCGGTATTTCAGCGGCTTTCTCGATGGGCAACGGTGAACAACGATATGTATCGGTATTTCTAAGACGTCGTCGAGAACTCGGGATTTCGATAGAAACGAACAAACGCGTATACGACACGTTAGTGACGCACCGTTGATCCCTTAACGCGCACGATTTTGACCCTAGCGCAAAATCTACAAACCTCGATATTAACTCATACATCGATAAAACGATGAAAAAAGCAGCTGACTTCGTCACGAGTGTCATTCGAGCCCCACGATCGGTTCGAACTTTTAATAATTGAGTTTTTCGTGTTATCAACACTTCGTAAAACTATCGCTCGACCTTTATCCCAAGAATTTTTACGTTCAACTCTCAGGAGATCGATGGTGATCGCGTCAACGATAAAAAGAAGTTCTGATACCCTGTCGTGTCCTGGCGAAAGAGGGTGGTTCGAAATTGTCGCCAGCCACTGTACGCCAACAGCAACGACTTGGATAACGGCTATAGCCGTGGTACACACGGTGCAAAGAACCCCGCCGGGACTAAAAACAGGTTGGGTTTAAGCAGTCGTGCTAAAACTTGCACGAAAGTTGCAAAGAGAGTCGGGAGTAAAGTGGCGACCATCCCTTCCGACCACCGCAGAACTCCATGACGACACGCCACCGGGTTAAGACGCTCGCCTCATCAACACCGACAGCTTCCGCTTCCCACCGACAATTTCACGGTAACGCTAACGCTCCTGCGCCAACGAGTATTTGCAACCACCGCCCGGATATTGCGATACGGAGCTTTCCTCAACCCTTTCGTTGACTCTCTTTCGTGGCAGAAAGCCATCAGACTGTACAAGATTCGGCCGAAGAATTAAAAACAAAAAACGTTTTCTCATTTATCCCACTTCGCTATAAATGTAACAATGATCGTTGGCGAAAATTGAAATGGTCCACCGATGTGTATCGTGTATATATATATGTGCGTGTATGTATTTTCATAATATTGCAGAGATTCGCTTTTTGTGCCGCGATTCGCGAAATCTCCAAACTTCGATAACGAGAGCGCTTTAGTTACATCCGAATCCGGTTATTTCTAAACTTTGGGAATGAGTTTTATCGAATTAATTAAAATGAGGGGGAGGAAGAGAGAGTGACAGAGAGAGAGAGAGAGAGTTGAAGTAATCTCGCGAAAGAGGGAGGCGGAGCGGCGTTAGACTTTGGAAAATTTATCTCGATGTGAATCAACGCGACATTAGCGAAAATTAATTTACCGTAAAACAAACGTTTGTACCTACCCCGAGTGAGTTAATAAATGCTATTATCGATGTTTAACACATTTGTCGAACCGCGAATATTATTTATTCGTATGCAAAACTACGGAGGTTTCGAAGAGTGGCAGAATGCGGGAGGGAGGGAATTGAAAGGTCGACGAGCACGCGACCGATCCAAAGAAAAATATTGGGACTCGAAGAGCGTGAATTACCGTTTAGTTTCGCGATTCGTTGAATCATGAAATTGGGTTAATCGAATCGCCTCTCTTGCGACCACCAGCCCATATATATGTATGGATAAATCGTAATACGCGTGTGTAGGTACGTTGAAATCGAAGCGGTTGGTCAGGCGCAGAGTTACGCCGTAGGCGGTAGCGGAATAAAATAATTCGCCAATTTCAGGCTCGTGGAACCGATAATACCTCTGGGGTATTTCGGATAATCGAAACGCGCGGGTCCGCGTATACCCGCGCTTCGATAGCAAACGAGTGATTGTTCATACGCGCGCGTGGCTCTATCGCGCGGTCCGTTCTCACAGTCCCTAGTGACGATCTTTCGTGTACCAACTTTTGCGCCCGGCTCTTGTTCAAGCCCCGCGTACCACCACGGTAGAGAGAATCTCAATTAAACGTTATTTCATATTTCATTATAACACTGGCTCCCCTCCCGCCCCGCGATACGCGGTAGAGTAATTAAAAAAATATTTAAAATCCGGCTACGTTGCGAGGGAACGAGAGAAAAAGCAACTGTACCCGACCACCGTCAATATAAATTCTACCTCTCGGCTCACCTGCTCGTCCACGTCGCATCTGCCTCTCTGTCCTATATCTGTAGTTAAAGGGTCAACCGCGAGGAATTTTTTGATAACGCGCGAGTCATGCTTCGTCGTTCGTTCACTAGCTGCTCTTTACGAGGAGCCTTCGGCTCGGCGGCTGCCAAGCACGTGACGCGTACGAGCCCTTCTTTCTCGTATTGCATCGTGCTCATCTTTATATATATATATATATATCTAGAGAGAGAGAGAGAGAGAGAGGAACTCTTTCTGTGCAACTTTGCGGCTGGATAACAAGAAGTGCGTTATTTGTCGGACGAACGCGGTCGGCAGAGCGGCACTCCGGATCGTACTGCGAGACCATCAGTGAGAACTTCTTGCTCGTTAGTGCGTCAAATCCTTGATGCGTCGCTTATACGTACTCGACGAAAACGCGATCCGTGCATCCTTCGTTTGTCGTTAATTGCTCGTCTCGTTGAATGAGATTCGAGCCCCGTTCGCGAGCCTTATTATTCCCACGTTTAATGCCCATTGAGAAAGTGCCGATGGAAAATTGTAGCTCCGTGTGCTTCATGCCTCGACTATATCTACTAGAACTCGACTCGCACAAGGGCTACGAGCTCGCAATGTTTCAAACGCGTTTCAAGAGGTTCGCGAAAGATCGAAGATACGAGTCGGTTGTTCAGCCAACATTGTCCGGATTGTTTTTTCGTTAGGTATCGAGGAAAACAAACGATGGAAGAATGTCGCATCGAGCTATACGAGCGGGTGGCTCGTGCTCAAAGAACTCGCGAAGTCAAAGAATTCGTGCGTGAGAGAGAGGGAGAGGGATTCAGGGAGATAGAGGAAGGTGGGGGTGGGGGTAGAACAAGGGAAAGCGTCGCGTGGCCGTATACTGGGACCTAGCGAATTTGAGATCCAATTTCACTCCTCTGTAATCTCAGGTCCGGCGAATCAAAGCTCTCGAAGTGCATTATCGAATTAGTCGATGGAGGGTGCCTTTGACGGACGCAGGGGGTTACGCACCCCTCTCGCACGACGCGCGGTCCTCGGTTTGCCTTGTCTTCATGTTGTATGCACTCTCGCTCTCGACCAAATCCCCCAAGTTACCTTACCCTTGTTATTCAACGCTTCTCGGATTCTCCTCCTTCTCCCTTCTCTCCTCACGTTATATCTCTATTTTCTTGTTTACAAGTCTTTCTTTTATCCACCGAGGCAAGAATGCTTATTCTACGATGCTGGAACGTGAATTATGCTGAAAGACGCGAAAATTTTGCATCGCGGGACTGGCGCAATGGAATGTTCGCCGTGTCACACCCCGAGAAAGAGAGAGAGAGAGATTGGTGATTGATTGATTGAATTTTTATTATACCCTAGCAGGCTCTGAGGTTAATATGCATAGTTTTACAATGTGTATTAATATAACAGAGAGAGAGAAAGAGAGAGAAAGAGAGAAGGAGAGCGTCGACATTGACTCTTTTTTATTCTTTACTCTACCTATTTATTTTACTCCCAGTAACTGTAACGTTGAAGTGTTGTGTGAAATCGACGTGACAATGCCAAATGCAAAGTCTGGTCTAAATAAATAACAAACATTCGGGCGAACAAACACGATTGCCGTTGCAATTTGCATTGGATCCGGCGCTTCTGTAATTGCGAGCGACGTTGAAAAATAAACGAATGTTTCCCTCTCTCTCTCTCTTTGTCTCTCTGTTTCTCTCATTTGGGTTTTTCGATACGATTAAGCCGTAACTCGAGTGAAACTAGCAGACAGAAGATATTTGCAAACAAAACGATTAGTCGATGATATTCTTCACGACTTAGGCTAAGCGATATCGAATTTCCGGTTATCATCGATTGCCTCGAACCATTTTCATCCAGCGCCTTCAACTGGAGATTTATCCTCGACTCTTACAACTTTTACAGCACTTTTTCTCCTTTCGCTTTAATTCAAGGCCACACCGCTCGTGGAATTTTAAAACGCCCCGGCGGCGTACGAGTTAAAAGACACGGTCTATATATTCCACTTGCCTAGGAGCCCTCTCGATTAAAACTATAATATTTCACTGGTACCTCGAGCAATGAAATTGCTTGCACATATATTTTACGTTCTAATATCCTCCGTCGTGAATAATTTCCAACTTTTCTCGGCATATTCGCAAACTCGTTTTTACAAAATTCTCCTCACCCATCGAGTATTCGGCTGTCAACGATTTTTTTATTTATTTATTTATTTAATTTTTCAGTGTTTCAATATAAATTCCGGATGAGCGGAACGCGCACGAGTGCGAAAAAATGTTCCGGCATTGGGGCGCTCCGCTCGTATAGCTTCGCGGGTTTCCCTCTCTCTCTCTCTCTCTTTTACTCTCTACACTAGCCTCTCGGCATCGAATCGAAACGAATCGAGCAACGGTAATCCATCCGTAACGCGTTTTCGCTTTACGACCGGATACGCCGGTTAAACCCGGATATTCTCTCTCTCTCTCTTTCTCTCTCTCTCTCATCCCCCCCCCCCTGTCTCTCACTCGCTCTTTCATCCTCTCTCTCTCTCTCTCTCTCTCTCTCTCTCTCTCTCTCTCTCTCTCTCTCTCTCTCTCTCTCTCTCTCTCTCTCTCGCTCTCTCTCTCTCTCTCGGTAAGCTCGGTACAGTACACGGTTCGTGTACCTCGCTTGTACTACAGTCAAAGCTTTGAAACTGGAGAAATTTCGTTTGGGTTGTCATCGATATGCCACACACGGCAAACCAGCGAGGGACATCTGCGGAGTTGTAATGCCGCGGGAATCCACCGTGTTACGAGCCACGAACCTATCCTGTACCCCGAGGTATACGTACCTTCCAGTGATTCCAGTATATCCCACTATATACAATATATAGGGTCATATATGCGTATTTATGTCTATACGTATCCCACATAAATCCATAAGAGCATTTCCGTGTGCGCAATAGTGTATAGATATAAAGTCGCGCGACGCCAGTACCAATTTACAATCCAGAAGTACTTTTCCGGTTCCTAATCGAAAACGCGTTCCATTTTACGTGTATCGCGAAATATTATTCACTCGAAATTGAACCTTTTTCTTGAATTCCTTTTTGTATCGCGAAACGAATTAGAGACTTCGCCGGGGAATACGAGGAGTACTCTTAATTTCCTTCGTTTTTTCTAGGAGTCGGCTAGATAGTTTCTCGGTTCCTAATCGAAAACGTGTCTTTCTTTACGGGGGTCGTGAAATATTATTCACTTGAAATTGGAATTGAACGTTTTTTTGCATTTATTTTTGTCGAAACGTTGGTTAGAGGATTATTTCGGAAATACGAGGTAAAATTGTAAATTTACATTTTTTTTTCTCGAGGTCTGATAGAATGTATTTGTACTGTGTAACGTATAGTTTTCGTGTATTTATGTGTGCTTTGTTGAATTTGCGGAGGGTAGCAGGTTTCGTCGAGGGTGACGAAAGAGACGATAAGCGCATGGACCGAAAGTCTTTGGTAGATCTATTTACTTTGGGAGATATTTTTCTTAAAATATCCATTATGCCCCACGAAATACCGTCTCTCGTCATCGTCGCCGTCCTCATCTTCATCCATCGTACGACGTGACGGTACGAAGGAAGACTCGGGGGGAAGACGTCGTATTTCTCATATTACGCGAGGGGGATGAAGATTCGTCTCCGAGGTCGTAATATCTTCAAAAATACGTTCCATTAACTTTTCATAAAATCAAAATAACAGTAAAGAACGTGAAATCTGTCCGTCGCGACGAGAATATAGATTTTCTTTAATTTCGAAAAATCTGAAGATTTCTCAGTCTGTTTCGCTACAAATCGTTGCATAGAAAAACATTTCTATGTTATTTCGATTGTTTATTACTGCAGGAGAGATCAATTCAGTGCGTCGTGAATTTTGAGTCGCTCGTGGGTGTTGCATATAACAGTAGGAATGCCCGCAGTGCGTAAATACAATTCACTATATGGATTTATAGTTGTGCGAGAACTATAATGTGCGCGAGAATTTCCGAGTGAATACTCGACGCGATGCTACGAGAGCTCGGTAGAGATATCGCGCGTTGCCCGTCCACTTCGAAATATTGCCCGATACATCGAAAACATCCGCATACCGACGCATAGCGGCGTGTTATATGCATACGTACGTACAAATATACGTCCGAGCGTATAGTTGGCATTGTGCTTATCCGCTATTTGCGCTCGTACTGAAAAAAAAACCACTATGAGCTCGTGGGATCGCGCGTCGCCCGATTTTCACAGAAATTCAATAATCCGTTGAACAGCTCGTACCGATTCTTCGATCAAATATATTTCGTGAGATTGTTATTTGTATATAAATGCAGTCTGTGCTTGTTGAATGATTCGTGGCGTCACGGTTGAGATATTTGCTTTTTGAGTTTCGAACATTCGGATTATTCGACCGGGTATCAATCGTGCGAATGGATCTTAGTATTTTTTCAATTAACTCAAAAATGATATATTCTTTTTTCAAGCTGTTGGATGAAGTGGTCGAAAAAAAGTGATGACATGGAATTAATTCTCGTTTTCATCGCTGATCGTAGATTCTCGATAACGAGTGGTAATAAAGAGAAAAAGCCAACAGAGTGCGTCTTACGATGTCGAGTCTTGTTTTAATAATGGCCTTTATACGCGCGGTTTCTTCCCCTCGATGAAATTTTGCACAAAGAGTGGCCCTAGGTCGCACGTGTCTTCAATGGTAGCGGAAGAGGAAGAAAGAGGCTATATAAATGTATGTACTATATTACTTCAAGTTTATTTAACGACTAAGAATGTAAGAATGCAAGAATGGAAATTCGAATAACGCGCCGCCGGGCAAAAATCTGCGAGAGTATGCGCGCGCACCCATCCGCCCGAGCGATATCGAACGATTTGTGTTTGTAACGTATTCATCGCAATGCCAAGTTGCACGGTACCGAGCATGTATTTCTAGATTTTCCGAAAGATTTGGGTAGCGACTGGTGCGTCGCAGGGTCACTACTCTTATCTCGTCCTTTGTTTACTTTCCTCGAGTAAAAGTATGTCAATCGAGTATGAAAATTTATAGAAAATCTCGTCGTAAAATTATCCCTGACGAATCGTCATGGATAATTTTGAAAGTGACGGGACAACACGTGACTAAAATACATTAATTTCTTAAAAAAAATATATATATATATATAGATATTATTATATATTAATTATATAGTACAGATATTAAATGATATAGTAAAATCGATATTAAATCCAATTAATATTAATATTTCGAAATTAATTGACTTCACGTGACTAACCCCTCTCTCGAATGGTTCGATATATTTGTATTACATACATAAATAAATATATACGTACCTATACATACCTATGAAAAGTTGACTACATAAATATAGTCAACTTCGCAAATTCTTACGATAAAAAACTTAATTCGATTCGCGTCCATTCGGCGAAGAGTTGTTCCGCAAAATTTTCAACGCCCTTTCACGGCGAGCAGTCGCTTGAACTTTGTCGTAAGCTGCATAATATAAAAATAACTTCAGCTTGGCTGTAAAAAATTCTGAGGATGATGAGGGAAGTACGAGAGTTGGAAGATGCGTTGTGAATAAAGAAAGAAATGAATAAAAAGTGAAGCTTACGTAGAAGCTTCGATTTTTTCCCCTGTATTCCGACACGGCGTATGAGGGGGGGGGGGGGGGGCGACCCTCTCTACCTTCTCGAGTAAAAAAAGGTGGGTTTATAAAAATGGATAGAGACTTCCGGTTAGCGTATTGGGATTTGGATTGGCAGAGCTCAACGTGCCCGATTTTATACGAACATCATTTCCAACGAGCGCACCCTGTAACTCGAAGTAGTAGTAAGCACTTCCATACTCATGCTCGATATTTCCCGATATTCTAGAACATATTCATATATATATATATATATATATATGTCTTTCGACTGCACTGCCTATTCCGTGAGCAACTGATATTTTATTATGCTCGCGTCATAAGTCCTGGATGGCTGGCAGTAAGGTTTTTTTTATGCCCTTCTCTTCGGATTTTTATTCGAACCAGAGTGTCGTAGCGATATTAGGAGTTCACGTGTGTACCTTGCTGTCCGATAGCTTGTACGAAGCATGAACTTTCTTTTTCTTTTTCGTTTCTTTTACTTCGCTGTTTTTTTTCTGAGCGAAAAAATACACGTGTAAGCTTCGAACACTTCTACGAGGTAATTTCGTACGACGAATCTCTTCCTTTCTCGCGCTCTCTCTCTCTCTCTCTGTCTCTCTTTCTCTCTCCTTTTCCTCCTCTCTCCTTCGTTCAGTGACACACACGTGTTTGAAACAAAACGTGTCGCAGGTTCCTGCGAGCTTCTAGATCGTGATCGCAATGTGGATTTGTACGAAGAGATTCAAAAAGACCGACATATCGAAGCTACTGCGAAAGTTTTACCGAGTTCGAAGCAGCGAGAGAGCAAGAATGGGAGAGAGAGAGAGAGAGAGCAGAGTCCGATCGTTTCATCGTTGAAAGAATTTACGACGATCGAGCATATCGTTCGATCGGTCGAATCGTAACCCTTTGGTATAGGCGAGGTACTAAACACGCACGGTGTGCAATACATCTGCCTGGTAGCCCTCGGCCTCGTTTCTCGACCGGCAGCCTAGTCACTGAACATCATCCTCGTTTCTACATCTATGTCCGTGTGCGTGCATGTGTGTGTTGCAATTTCTCCCCGCAAAACGAGAAACCGTAACTGATTCGTTGCCGTACGAACGATCCTCCGCGTTTTCTTTTTGCTTTTTTTTTTTCAAACCACACTCGCGGTGTAGACGAGATACCTCGTCGTTTTTTCGCTGTCGAAGGTGAGCCGTTTTCGCGCACGTTGGAAATAAAAACATCTATACGGGTTTAGGTGCTCTTCCGCCGGTACTCGGGCACTTCTGGATTCTACTGCAAACGAAGAGAGAAAGAGAGGGAGAGACAGAGAGAAAGAGAGAGAGGGGGAGAGAGAGAGAGAAACTAGCTCGTCAGTAATTTCCTTCTCCTCTTTTTATCTGCTGCCTCTGGCGCTACTTCGATCGCCTATGCCTATGGTTACCGTATATTCACATACATGCGTGCACATGTACGTAGCTGACGGAGTCGAGCAGCAAGCCTTCCGAAAAATCCCGCGGGAAACAGATTCAACGGTCGAGTGGATTTTCCGACCGATGAAAATTGAATAGAGCTTCCTTTTTATTGATTTCCCGTGTACGCTCGGTAGCGAGAAAAATCCTTGTATGAAGCGCGAGCCAAAGTCGGTTATGTCATGGTTTGTTGCTTTTCTGACCAAGTTGGACCGAATGAAGGCTGAGAGTCTTGGGATGTTTTTTTTTGTTTTTTGGGAAAAACTCACCGGTAACGAGTCATTTCTATTATTTACTTCGAACTTCGAGGAATTAATCCTTCGAGTCGAATCATCGGTAAGGGTAGATTTTCTCACGGTACGAGTTCACGTATGGGTGAAAATCCCCAGGCATTGCGAAAACTTCCATCGTGGGTCGACCACGAGCTCCGCTAATCGTTAATTCGCCACTCTACCGCGAAAAGCATGATCATCCAGGCGGAAAAAATCCGGGATTTTCACGATGGCACGATGCAAGGGTGGCGAGCATGGCGACCGACCACCTCCGCAAGAAAAACAAACTTAACATCGTTTTCCCGCAGTCAATTCTCTGTCGGGTCGACCCCTTTTTTGTGCCTCTCTGTCTCTCTCTCTCTCTCTCTCTCTTTTTTCTCTTTTCCTCTCGCTCCTTAACCCTCACTCGCGTCTACCGGCGTGACTCTTTACTCTACGGCCAATTCCATTTTCTCTCGACCGCACGCTGTGTGATCGTCCGATCGGATTAAACGCTTTGAAGTTTATTGGCCAGAACGGGCTGACATTTGGTTAATTGCACTTCCGCCTACTGTTCGGCGCTCAGCCAATGTCGGATAATTCGATAACTTCGTCGACTCTCTCCTCTCCTTCTGTTTCACTCTTCCGTCAACCCAGGTGGACTGGATCATCCTGTTGTTGAGGTATGTGTGGCTGTGTATATCTAAAATAGATAGTACTGCGGGGATCCTGGCTTATCATTGACTACCGTGCTTTCGAGCTATCGATTCTTTACAGCGGGGAAAAACGACAAGAAATTCTTGTTTTCTTGCTATTTTTAAATTGTTTTCAATGAATACAAATATGAAAGTTTTTTTTGTTTATACGGATGCAATTTTTTCATTCTTCATGAAAATCTTATAAAATCGTAAAATTATATTATATGAAAAAGAATTCCTTGAATCTTAAAATTGTCAGAAAATGATTTTTAAAACCTTACAAAATCTTACATTGCAATTTATCAACAAGCAAAGTTACAATTATTGTATATTGTTAACGAGATTATTATCAACCGGGAACAAAAAAAAAAGATTGAATTTTACATTTAACATTTCTGCCATTTTTATGAAGATTGACAAATTTGTATACGATGGTTTAAAAAAATCCTCCAATAATTAATACAAGCAGCGACGTTGCCCACCCAAGTTATCATCGACACGGATTCAAAAACAATAATTATGGTTCGTAACATCCTTCACCGTTCGTTCGACGAGTGTCGAACTGTCCTCTCGACTCTCGAGGGTCATTCACACGCATTTCGATTCGAAGTGAATTGTTCGAAATGCAATCCTCTTACTTCGTTTAAAAAGCCATTCTCAGCATACTCGACCGCTAATACTCGTTCGACAACGTGAAGAGCCTCGCCTCGTCGAAACCCGAGAGGATTTGTTAATAATAATTATTCGACACAGCAATCCTCCTTCGAACCCCCCCAGTATTTCCCTCGACATCAATGCGGTGACTGAAGAGTCTCCTCGTCGTAAATACAGCGTTACGAACCTTACACGAAGCAGAGAGTAATGCCACTCGTAAGATTTGGATCCTTGGCGAGGCTCTCTCTTGAGCGAACACGCGAGTTTCGACGTCGAGTATCGCGAAGGGGGACGAGAATAAAAGAAGAAATATAAACGAATATCTCAACCTCATCCGTAGTCTCATTCCCATTGAGGTCTGGAAAGTCCTGAGGCGGGAGTCTGCGGGTAATACGCGTTACGAAGAAAAATTCGAAATACGAAGATATAGGCAGCGCCCACGAGGATTTCCAAGTCTCTGACTTTGAGTCGATCGGGCGTAGACGTGTGCAGACACGAAACGCGACGGTCTGGGCTTAGGATTTCCAAGTTCTGAATATTTCGCGGGTCGGCATGATATAACCACCGAAGCGTATACGAGACTTATCTACAGCAGCGAGAATATGCCGTACTGCGTATGGGCGTATCGTGAAATTCACGGTACGTATAGGAGCGACTGAATTATACTACATATATATATATATATATATATATATATATATAACAGAGTGTCTACAGTACATTTCGGAGATTCGATAAAGCCCACACCTCTCCTTCAGACTTCTATCACAGTACGGGGTGATAACCTTGCGTTCAAAGCTCATACGACTCGCTATATGCCCGTGGTATGCCGTAGCAGGAAGAAGGAGAGGAGGGAAAAAAGTTCACCCACGATTTTTCATCGTTAAACCCCAGACCGCGTCTTTGACGAGAGAACTCGGTGATTCATAAAAAATATACGATGAAACGCGTATTTGCGTATACGGAGGGTGAGAATGGCCCCGAAGGGATGTAGACAGAGAGAGAGATTTTGACGTCGACATTATAAAAAACTTCGAGGCGTGATTTTTTACGAAATCTCGGTTTGAAACAAGGCCAATATCAATTTGCGATCGTTACACATAAATTTTGTCGCGTTCGCGTGAAGCGTTTTGTCACGGGTAAAGCGTAAAACCACGCTTCGTATTTGATATTAATGAAAAGAAACAAAGGCAAGTGGCATGATGACTGAAAAAGTCGTAAGAGCGGAAACATAAGGTTGGTCTTAGATTGGAGTCGAGAGAAGAGAGATCGGAGTTTCTCTCGCTCTTTCTTGCTCTCGTTTTCTCTCTTTATCTCTCTCTCCCTCTTTGTCTCGCCAAGATATTAAAGAACGTCGTGTTTACCTCATCAAATACCCATTTAGTCGGGAACTGAGAAAAATTGCCACGAAAACTTCTCTGACTCCCCCCCCCTTCCCCCTCTCGACGTACGTCGCTGCTGCATATTCCATTTTCCGGCATCTCTCGACAGTTACCGGTTAGAACTGGAGCAAGATTAACAAACAGAAAATTGTCCGAAGAACACGAATGAGGAAACGAAAAGAGCGAGGAATAATAAGGGGAATAAAGAAAAAACGACGTCTCGAGGACATTTGTGTGCGAAGAATATTCGCGAAAAGCTTGAGCCACGATTTTTGAAAAATATTTAATATTTTATTTTATAATTTTGCTACCGCGATGTTTTTCAAAATTGAATTTTTTCCGGCCGCTCGGTCGTCGAGATTTAACCGTGCGCTGATAATCAAAAAAATATTCAACGAGTAAATAATTAATTCGTAACGGTGATATTCAAGTTTCCAGGACGCGTTCGTATTTTAATCGCGACGATGAAAAATTCTCTCGTTCTCTCGTGCTCTCTCTCTCTCGCTCTCTCTCTCTCTCGTTTAATCCAACGCGGTCGCTTTTGACCGGGACGACGAAATATATTCATATTTTTTTAAAAACGACCGTAGCCAGGCAAAGCGAGGAAGAGAGGATGAAGCAATAAATAACTAAATTCATCCCGTAGTATCTCCTTTTTCGCCCCCTCGTTTCCACTTTACGGTTTCTCTCGCCTCGCGCACGATGATTGCGTTGCAAAGTTCAAAAAGTTTTTTGCCCAATCGGAGACCGACAACAAGCTTTCGCACCGCGGAGACAATCGTAACGCCGGGCACACGAGCTATAAGAGAGTGGAAAACTCTTCGTTCGGAGGTAGAAAAGAGTGGGAACGTAGTTGCGACGGTTACCGCCATACCGGCGAATTGGTTGTTTCCGGTAAATATTCCGCGAGATTCGACTCTCTCACCGGTACTGGAGAAAAATTCTAATAACCCGCGTTGCTGGGCGAGCTCTCGCTTCTACGAGAATTTCCGGAATGAAATGGAATAATTATGGCAGAGTACGTTTACGCGTAAATATACATATATATGCCGAAAACATGATAAATATGATAAAGAATAGTTCTTGGTTAAGCGGATTTGAGTAAACAAAATTTTTAATGCCGACCAAAGAGAGAAAAAACGACAGATTAGAAAAGTACGAGAGAAGTCGTTTCACTCAAGAGTCATTTCGTTTGAGTTGCAATTCAAGAGTGAAACGAGTGTATTAGCAATCCGTATATCTTTGAGTCGATGTCGAGGAGGCGATGAAAAGGGTAAAAAAGAGATCGTTAAAAACGTCGCACGTAGCGACTAAATGCGAGATGAATCGAAGAAAATATCTCTCGTCTCGCAACGTAAAAAGTAGCACGAGGAACGAGAGGGCTGTAAGAGCCGAAAGGTTCCGCGGTTCCCGTTCTGACCTTCGTCTTCCTTCACCCTCGGATGGTCTTCGCTCGTCGGAATGGCTTGCCCTCCACTCACTCCCCCATCGCTATCATTCGCTTTAGAAAAACATCCGCTTCGACTAATCACCCCCTCCTCTTTAACCTCCCTCCTTCGCCACTCGCCCTCGTAAGCCCCGTGGCAGCAGGTTGTCGACGTGTCGTCACGTCGATAAAGGACGAGACGTTTCTTGTTACACGACACGCTGAAGGGACAAGCTCGCCACTTCGACCGGCCTGGGGGTTAAGGAAGCAAAGAAATGTCGCGAAGAGTGAGAGGGACGCGTTAAAAGAGCAAAATACCGGGGGATGAAGCTTTTTGAGGCGGCATAGAGAGAGAGAGAGAGAGTGAGTGAGAAATGAATGAGCAGCTGCGAGGCGCGCGCGCGCGCTCGTCCTTCGCGCGACACGCCGGGAAAAGAGAGAATATTATGTCTCGAGTAAAATCTGGAAAGAGGATTTAATTAATGCACTTCCTGCGAGCCAACTTTGCGCGTGTTTCACGACGGGAAAATTAATATTAGTTTCCGTTGATTCAAGTAAACAATACTACGCGAAAATGAACAGCTACGAATTCGACAATACAGGAACATTTTCGGAATAAATCGACGCCATTGTCATTATCATCATTTAAATAATAACAGTAATTTAAATAAATATAAATGTATTTTAATAAATTACTATTGTTATTTAAATAATAATAGAGATTGTGTCAATTTATTCCGAAAACGCGCGATAATAATATCGTTATTATTATTATTATCATGCGTTTTACAATAATAATGATATTATTATTATTATCATCACGCGTTTTACAATAATGATAATATATTATTATGATTGTATCATTATTGGCATTATGTTATCCATTTCACGCATTTCATCGCATCGCGAGGTCATTTTAACATTCGTACTTCGAGCGGCTCTTTTCTAAACAGCCGAAAGCGATTGAGTCCCCTGTATCGCATTGATAAACTATATATGCACAAGACCTATAGGTATGTAGGCTCGTACATACATTTGGTCCGGCAAGCACTGTTTGCTTTTATTCGCCAGACCGAATAAAAGCAAACACTCGTTGGCCGTCGGTCGTACATCGGGGAGGCACACATCGCTTTTGTACTCGCCGAGTGGAGTTTCTACCGTATTTATGCTCGGGGCACCAATGTCCCGCCTTTTTTACCCTTAGCCTGGCACAAGAGCCAGGGGTATATGAATGTCTTTGATAATAGCGCCGCCATGACTGGCGCCTTCAATTTTGACGGACCATCACAATTTCAGCAACTCGTTTCGTTCGTTCCTTTATTTTCGCGAGGTCTCGGTCACTCCGACCCTCGGAAATGTTACCACGAGTTCACGTCCTCGTTTCCTAATTTCACGTACGCAGAATTTTATATTTCCTCAGGGACGTTTTTTCGATTTTCTTAATTCTTGAAATTTCGATCACGATCGACTTGAATTCTTTGAAGTTTTTAGCGAAAAAGCGATAGCATTTGTTTTCTTCCGATAGATCGGTCGTTCGTGTATCAAAAAGGGAAAAACGCGATTACTTTTTGGCCGAGCCAATAGTTTTGTAGAACTGCGGCTAGATAAATACTTTTATGAACATCGTACGCACAGTTTCTTTTGAGGTCGGAGGAGAGGACAATCGTAACACGGGAGGAGAAAAAACTGGAGTACGGTGTGCTAAAGTTTGTCGTCCTGTATACCGTATAAGGATTACGGTCACGATATCACCCCTTTTGTTTACCGTTACATTCGGTCCACCCTCGCTTGTATATCTAGTACACCGCACGATAAGAGGGCAAAACCGTTTAACTTTTTCATCTCTTCTCGTTGGCGGAATTACGGGGAATGGGGAGGAAGCATGGCGGTGAAGAAGGGGAGGTGTAGAAGAAGAAGAAAAGTTGAGCGTGCGTGCGCTCTCCCAGCCTCGTTGTATATATTTCTTGGTAGTTTGGACGGTTTTATTACGCTTGGCTATAAAATAAATTAAGGGTGAAATTATAAGGGCGCGCGGACCAGAAGAGGCCAATCCTGCCGTTGTACACGCTCAACCTCGAGCATTCCTCGCTCGGTTTGTCCCTTTTCTCGCTTAACCGAACGACTCCTGGAATAAAAATAAATAATCTATATCCATATATATAAATATGTGTCTGTGTGTGTGTTTATGTATAGCATTAAAAAAAGTAGTCTCGAGGGTAATATAAAAAAATAATCCTAATATAAGCCATAATAAACGGAGGTAAGAAAAGAAATAGGAAACGATGAAGGAGTACACGGTACGGAAAGGTAAAACGTACGAGAGAGTTGGAAGGAACGAGGGAGGGTCGGATGAGGCCATTGAACGTCGAGTAAACTACTGATCGCGTTGCTTGCCGAGGCTCTCTCGCGTTGGTTACGCTAAGGTCAACAAACTCCTCTCCTTAAGACTTCGTGACGGTGCTTTAAAGCGGAGATAGCAGCGAGAAAAGCCTTTTGCCTCTTTCAACAAGCCGAAAAGAAATTGCTTGATAATGTACACGAGGAATATTTTGTTAAGTCGATCTTCGTAATAACGAACAACAAAAACGAATCGAGTCTTCTCAGTTTTCCGTACGATCATCAAAGACGGAGTTCAAAGAATACTCGAACGGGGATGTGTATTTGAGACGTTATCGCCCGAAAACCGAAAGCGAACAGTCATCCCTTTTCGGGATCGTCAAAAGCCTTTCACAGAGTGGACTCTACCTACGCTCCTATCAGTCAAGAGGGTGAACTTTATGCAGCGTTGGTGGTTGAAGGAAAAAAATCACTGTTAAGGGTTGTCTACCCCAGCGAACGCTGGCACGAGTCAACCCTTCGCCATTGTAAATCTCACGTCGCCGCTTGCGAATGGCGTATTTTTTCACGTAGATAAGCAAGCTGGCTAACCGAAGCTCGCACCGGGAAAAGATCCCCGTCTGTATATAAGCGAGTACATAGAATTTTGGATTATAGTACCAAAGTCAGTTTGCCCCGGAGGTTCGCACGAGAGAAAGAGAGAGAGAGAGAGAGAGGGACAGAGAAAAAGAGGAGCCACGAGAGGCTCGTATTATAGCCGTCGTCCGTTACACGTCGATGCCAATGTTAGAGAGTCCGCGTGCGGCGTGGGGGCTGAAAACATTGCGGAAGGGTGAGCGCGCTCAGCCCCGCGCGCCACCCTTCAAATCTCATTTCGGCTTTTACACGGGTTAACACCGAAAACACGTGCTACCCGCGTCTGATGGCGTTTTCCTGCCGTCGACTTATGAACTGGCGTTCTTAATGGTTCATGAAATTGCCTTATATTTTATGCTCACCCACCATCGAAACGTATCGCACGGTCGCGGTAGCGCGAGGGTCGAGAGAAAGAATTATGGTTTTCGCGTCGAGAGAATTTTTGGAAAATTTGATTTTACTCGTGGGGGTTGGTCTTAACGCGAGTGCTTTATCTTGAATTATATTCGAGCCACCCTAACTAGTTTCCGTCTTCTTTGTTTTAATTATTAGACGGCTCGTAATTGGATTTTTTTTTCGGTTATAATAACGACAATTTTATGAAAATTGTGGCTAATTTTACAATTTATCATTGCTTAGAAAAATATATTTTACTTTTTCAAACCTTGGCCCTCTTACGTTGCATTTCAATAATAAGTCTTCTCTAATTCAGTGCCGAAGCAAATTTCACCCTCTCGACTCGAGAAATGACGCAATCAAGACACTTGTAGGATGACGATCCATCGTTTCCCATCGTTCGCGGTTGGATTCCTCGATTTTTCATTCCACCAAAAATAAACGATATACGAGGTCAGTCGCGACCTCGATTTCGTTACGTGTTTCGTTTCGGTATTCCGATTCGTCCCGACGTTAGCAGCCATATTGCGCTCGCCGAAGGAGTCCAGGGGGGCTTCGAGTCAACCCCTAACGTAGCTTCGTTCTTTTTCATCCGAGAAAGATAGAGGCGATGGAGAATGCAACATTGCAAACGCCAACGGAGGGTTGCTTTCGCGGTATGCTTCGCTGTCGCAGCCGGTCTAAAGCCGAACGCGTGCGTGGGCTCGCGGCAGGGCGCACTGCTTATTAGTAAAAAGCATGACAAACGACCCGTGGTTTACCCCGGTGCTAAGCCGGTAACCAACCCCCCTTGGGTATAGAATTGCTGGTTACGTACTACGTATATACGCGCCGTACCCTCTCTCTCTCTCTCTCTCTCTTTCTCTCTCTCTCTCCCTCTCTCTCTCTCGTCTATATAGACTCTTTTGCCACGATAGCGTTCACCGTGGCGATGATTTATTGCGATTTTTAGTCACGCCTTTATACGAAAATAAATCCATGCGGGTTAAACATGCGGCTCCCCAGATTTTCGTATCCGCGTGTTGTTATATATATAAATATAGGGGATGGTACACGCATACTTTCAGTATACCGTGTGTCGGA
Source organism: Netelia virgata (assembly GCA_951802705.1). Taxonomy (NCBI): domain Eukaryota; kingdom Metazoa; phylum Arthropoda; class Insecta; order Hymenoptera; family Ichneumonidae; genus Netelia; species Netelia virgata. Next base: position 9,738,705 of record OX637867.1, on the reverse strand, counting down.
CGATATCTACACTCTCCGGTTTTCATGGTCTCTATTATTGCATACCTCGACCCAAATTCTCTTCTTTCTCTCTGTGTGTGTTTTTTTTTTTACAATTCAGAAAAATCCTCCTGCGCTCACATTGCAAGCGGGTGGCGAATCGTTACAAAACTGCCGTGGCAGGATTTTACCGCCAGTACTTTGGAAGAACTTGAGCCCCTTTCCCTCGGACTCCAGTGAAATATGGTAATCCCCACCCGGGTAATAGCGTTATCATGGAGCATTGCGGTGTATCGAATCTTTAATTTCTTTGTTCGATCGTTAGGATGAAATTTATTCTCGAATAACGAAAAAAACAACAACAACGACAACAAAAAAGAGAATATGATAAAACGCCAAGATTTGTAGCGGTTTTTTTATTCGAGGTGATAAAAATTCGAATCGGATAAAGAGGTCGGGCTGAAATCTTGTTGAATCGTCGATACAAATTGTAATTCGATCAGAGATTGCTTGGAAGAATGTTGAAGAATTTTTTTGAGGGTTGAACTGTGCAATTTTGTGGAATCTCGATGGTCCAAGCGACGTCGATAGTCGCGAATATACGAGGAATTGTCGTGAATAGGGCGAACATGGAACCCAACGTTCTAATCCACGTCGAGCAATATCGTTGATACGGGGACCGTCCTGTAATCGGTAACGTCGCGCGGGATGGGTCGCGGACGGTGTACGCCGGAATCCCTTCCGTAGCATTGAACATCGAATTATGGGTACCTATAGCCCCGTTCATCGTGCATGCGCATACACACGTATATCTATGAACGGCATTGGAGAATATTACACGAGGAGGAAGAGGCTGTGAAGGGAATAGGGTGGGGTGTGGCGACGGCGGTGGGAATGGGGCCGAGGGAAGGGGATGAGCGGGGTTTGGTTACTCGGACAGCCTCTCGCTCGTGTGATGGTGATTAATACGCTGGAGCTTGCGGGTTCCCGCCGACGGCTCATAATCCTCGTTACAAAACATAATGGAGAACGTAGAATTAGCGCGAGATTAGGGACGCGGACATTAGGGTCACTTAGTGGAGAGAACAGCGGCGAACCCGGTTGCGCCGGCGTACCGCGCGATTCGTGAGATTTCGGTATCGCTCTTTTGTCGTTATCGGCGTCGATGGCCCATTCGGGCTAAATATATCGAGTAACGTTGATGTTGAAACGATATTCGTATATCATGTATGCGTAACGATAGTCGTAGGTAGAGTTGCTTTGTGTCCTAGGAACGATACGCGATACAGGACGAAAGCGCGAGCTTGTCTTAGTCGCATCTCTTGTCGCTCGACTCTGTAGCCAGGTCGGATATTTATGGGCTCGTTTCTATCGAACGGATGAACGCCTGTAGCCGGAGACATCGACTAATAGGTCGCTAGTGTGCTACGAGGATAGATGAAACGATGTGAAAAAGGATGTAAAAAAGTTCACGCGAGGATTTAGTAAATCACCCGAATTCCAAATGTGTGTTCAAAGACCGCGATTTCCCTTCGTGAGCTCCGTAAGACGCGAGATACTCGTCCGGAATGTCGGAGTTCCTCGTATACCTACCCTCGTAAAATAATTTCGAGCCGACATCAATCGCCTTGGTGTAAAACGTATTTCGACAAGGCCCATTTGAGATTGGAAACGCTAAATCATTCTTGAAGGTCTTAACGAGCCAAGGGCTGGCTGACATAGTCGAGCTCGATGATTATGGTTGTTTTTTTTGTTACCTTTTGTTTTTCGTGTTTGTTCAACGTTCGGTTTCACGACGTCGACGATTAGTTTATTGAGGGACAACGGAAACTTTACGAAGGGAATTTGTCCAGGTGCTGGATAACGGTGTGTCGCCAGGGTAGGAAATGGTAACTAGCGCTTGCCACCCTTCTCGCGACGAACTCTTCAAATTTGCCTAGTTTCAATGTACGCGTTGTTAACGTCTCTGGTAAGGCCCGGTTGAAACAGGTTGGCGTTAAGGCCCTTCGTCCGTTTCTCTCGATCACCCCGACACCGTCATTTTACAACGATCGATATACTCGCCGCTGGCACGAGGGTGCGAACGTTTCGCTAAGTTATGGTGTGTATAACGTCCGTACACCATATTTTCCGGGACTAAACACGAAGCTCGTCAACCTCTTCCGCATCTTGGCCGTTAAATCATAATCCTTGAGAATTCACCTCACGCAATGGAGAGCCAACCCTCGCGATGTTTTCGTCGGTCTCACCTCTCTCGAACGACCCTCGCCCGAATGGATTTACGCCATTATGTACCATCGTAAATTCTCGGCCCGTACCTCATCGTAACGTACTCTTGAAGCTTTTACGCTACCACGTTGTTCCATCTCGCACGAAAGATTTTTTTCTTTTCGTTTTCCCTTTCGTCGTTTGACAGAAAGAAAGAAAAAATAAAAGAACGAAGGTTAAGAGTGACCTTGAGATTTTTCCGAACTACACCGGAAGCCTTTTCGAGTTATGACCTTCCGACCTTGAGAAACAACCGCAATAATACATTTTGGACCAGAATTCGAGTGCTTCTTGAAAAGGTGCATCTTGTTTGAACACCTAAAAGTTCGACGCGTTCCTTGAAACGTTTGCACGAAACACACGAAAAGTAAAGACACAAAGAAAAAAGAAAAGAACGAAGGTTAAGAGTGACCTTGAGATTTTTCCGAACTACACCGGAAGCCTTTTCGAGTTATGACCTTCCGACCTTCAGAAAACACCGCAATAATACATTTTGGACCAGAATTCGAGTGCTTCTTGAAAAGGTGCATCTTGTTTGAACACCTAAAAGTTCGATGCGTTCCTTGAAACGTTTGCACGAAACACACGAAATGTAAACGTTTCGTTTGCGGCCTTCGTTTTTTATTCATCCCCTCGCGTTTTGTCGCAAGAGCCCGCGGCGTTCTCGTTTTCGGATTCCGTGGGGAATATAAACAAATGGGTAATTCGAGAATCGTCCGAGCCCAACATGGGAGCTTCCCGTTCTGGCTTCCGGCTATGGCCACGCACGCTGGTCCTTTCCCCGCTTTTCCACCAATACGGAGATCGTATTCCAAAAGTCCCACGCGTTTCCCCGACGAAAGAGTCGAAGGGATTTTTCTCGGGTTTCTGGGGCACCGACGAGTCACTCTCTCTACCCCTGTAAGACCGGGGATTCTGACCCGAGTTCCCCTGGGACGCACCCCGCAGGCAGGTGGCTGTCACCGAGAATTTTTTGACGTCATCCACGCTTCGAGAAACACGTTCTCGAACCGTTCGAACTCCGGGGGTGGTTGCGTGCCAGGACCGCGACGACTTCCTCGACATAACATGTGGTCGTCATCGATCCCAACGACCGCCGAATTTTTCCTCGTGCAGGAAGTCGACGTAATTTTTCCTAATAACAACAAAAGTTTTTCTTTTACTTCGAGAAAGCTGACTAAACACGATTATATCGATCGTACCTTTGCACGCTTTTTCAACGTTATTTTTATTTCGGAAAAATTGAGTTAGTTCCATCATCGAAGTGTCCGAACGTCAGGACACTAGAACGAACTATGAAATCAACATTTCAGTAGACATTTCACTTCGTACAGTTTTCTCGAGAAAAGTCAGATACTCGAGTCACGAATTTTATATCGTGGGGATAGCACGAGGCGGGCATTGTTTGGAGTAGAAGCGATAAGGGCGAAAACACGGCGCAAAGTATATATCGATACACGGCGTTCGGAGTACGGAGAAGAAAAAACAGTGCGAGCGGCTGTGAAAGGCGAGGAAAAGCAGGCGGAAGAAAAGTTTTTCGACTAGCACCGACGATTTATGTACGACGCCGAGAATGTTAGATGGTAAAATACCTCTACGTTAAAGACCCTCGGTTTAACGGATGCCACGGGGAGAAAAAGCTTTTCACCAAAGTTACTCGACTATTGCCCGAGATTACGTTTCGTTGTTCTTTCCGCGCTTCCTTCGCACTCGAATATTCCACCGCGGCGATAGTGAAAACGTGTGCGGTAGGCACGGAATTAAAACGGATTGTCGAAGAAGAATCGAGATTACGTTGAGTCGAAATTTGTTGTTTTGTTTTCAGATTGTACACGGTTCGTCACTATATTTTCATATTCCGACTAACTAATTTTCCGCCAAAATTTCTAATTGAACCAACAAATCGAAGAAACATCAGAATCGATTTACACGGGATTTCGCCTTTGAATATCGTCGATACGCTTTTCTTCACGAAATTTCGACAATTAGGCATTTTTTATTTGTATTTTCCGTGCTCAAAAGCTCCGTATTCGCTCCTCGATTGTTCATTTTGCTTTATCGAAAATGAATAATCAAGCCGCGTGTAAAATCTTCGATGAAAATCGAATTTTACGGTGTAAAATTTATAATTGCTGCCCGTAGTGAGGGAAGTACGAACGCGAATCCTATTGTACAATCGCATGGATGAGCGAGAGCAGTGGTTCGTTCTTTTTTTTTACCTTGCAATTTTTCATTAACGACGCGCTGCCCGCTGCGTACAAAAAGTTTTTTTTTTAATTTGGTTTTTTATTCTTTATTCGACTCTCGACCGTTGCATGCACAGCGCGATTATTATTCATAATTCAATGGTCGGGTGGTGCTCTCCGTTGGTAACCGGTAGAAGTGACGATGGATATAGTTATAACGAAAGCAGGCATGCTCGACAGCCCAAAGGCTTTTATGTTTTATCCGTGCCCCTTTCTTTCTCTCTCTCTCTCTCTCTCTCTCTCTCTCTCTCTCTCTCTCTCTCTCTCTCTCTCTCTCTCTCTCTCTCTCTCTCTCTCTCTCTCTCTCTCTCTCTCTCTCTCTCTCTCTCTCTCTCTCTCTCTCTCTCTCTCTCTCTCTCTCTCTCTCTCTCTCTCTCTCTCTCTCTCTCTCTCTCTCTCTCTCTCTCTCTCTCTCTCTCTCTCTCTCTCTCTCTCTCTCTCTCTCTCTCTCTCTCTCTTTCTCTCCCTCCGTCACGTTGAAAACGACGTAATCGAATGAATTACGGCAGAGGTAGCTGTCGCATTCGAGCTTCTCATCGACCTCTCGTCGCTTCATTATCCGCATCAGCGCGAGCTCGTGTGATACGAACGTGGAACCGGCTGAGAGTCGTCCGGTATATATCGCACGATTGTTACTCTCGACAGTGCAGACGCATCGAGCATTGTTGTCTCTCGTAATGATTCGCGCTTGGTGAATGAAACTCGACGAACGTTTATAATCGTTGGGATTTCATATAACGAAAGCATTGTTATCGGATTTTGTATTTCGCTGACGAAGTGCGATTCTCGTGTTTTTTTTACATACCGTCGCGTTTATTCTCGTAAAACTAAAGAGTCAATCGGACGAAGCAGAAACAAAATGTTTCCTTTTTTCTGTAAATTATTTTAAGAAAAAAAAAAATATTTGAAAAATCGAGAGGACACGGAAAATACGGGCTTATTCGTGTACCAGGAAACATTACGATTTTACGGTCGTCAGGCTACTCAACGAGCGATCTGTAACGTGACCAGACCATTTCAGGAAACGCTAATAGGTCGTCGTTAAGATTTTTCTCGACAACGCGACGATGACAGTGGAACACACGTGGTTGTCGGAGCTTAGGGCAATAATATTACAGGCTCCTTATGGTGCGTATACGTCGAAGACGCGTGAAAGGAAACACCGAAAGACGGAGAAGCGAATTTTTCATCTCGCTTTGCCACGTGCGGCTGGCAACAAAACCATTCACACTTTTTCACTTTCCATATGTCCGTACCGGCAACGTCACACGTTTTTAACACGTGGGCTGGAAAAACCGTGAGGCTCTCGGAGAGTGCAACGAAAGCTGTGAGAATCATCGCTGTGGTCATGCGTCTCGCAGCTAGACACTCTGCGTGTCCTCTATCTTTCTTTCTCTTTTTCTTTCTCTCCCTCTCTCTCTCTGGGGATTTCGCAGCGGAAGAACTTTAAGTTCACCGCTCGATCATCCGGGCTATTCTCAGCATTGACAAATTGTCATGCCACATTACGCTCGATTTTTCGCCTTTGACGTTCGTATAACTTTAGCGTCGAAAAAAAAGAAACAAATTTTTACGATAATGCACGTATCTATTTTCTCGTCGAGCAGATGTTTCTGTATAAATTCTATCCAATTTTAGGAGAATAAATGATCCCATCGTATTATCCTAATAGCGTTGATTTTTGTTTTATTACGAGATTTCAATATTTATTATAAATAAAATGTAAAGCTAGCAAAAAGAATCAAGGTCGAGATTTCGATGTCGATTTACGTATAAATCTTGGCGTTCTTTCGCTAAATTTAATCGATCGCGTATTCGCGACTACTCGAGCGTACTAATTCCACCTCGAGCCACAAGGGTGGCTTAAGGAATTGTAGCGCAGAGAAATTAGCGCAATGGCCGCAGTAACGAATGTTTTAGCAAAAAAACGATCCAGAGGGGGGTCGACTGAAGGAGGGGGCGGGGGGGGGGGGGATGGTTCCGAGGCGCTAACCCGAGAATTTACGTTCGGATAAGGAAAAGCTAATAAACGTTAATTCAACGAAATAGAGAGGGGTGTCCCGATCGTGGGGTGCTTCTGCTCGTTCCAACGTTGTGCAAGAGTCGAAAAAGGGTGTACGAAAGACGCGTCGTGTAACACCCCTGCCCTTCTCCCACACTCGAGAAATTCACGCCGTCTTTCAAGCCTTTCTCTCTCTCTCTCTCTCTCGCTTTCTTCCACTTTCCTACTTCCCACGCGCACTCAAGGCCTTTTATCCATTTCTCTGCGAGAGGGGGTCTCGAGCAAATAAATCCTTGAAGCAGCCTGAAAGAAGAAGGACGAGGCAAAGAGAGATAGAGTGAGTGAGAGAGAGAGAGAGAAAGCACGAGCACATCGATCGAATTCGTTGGTGGAAAATCCAATTAAACGTGGGATATCAATCTTTCGTTCACAATTTAATTCGGCGAGACGAAGTGGCCCACGCCGCTCGTGTCTTCCAAGTAACGTTAATTTCCCATCCACGGAATAAAAATCCTTTTCGATAAGTGGAATAAATTTTATCATCGCATTATGCATCCTTAGCGTCGATTTCGATCACGGAGCATTTCCGAAGAGTGCAACGAAGGAATATACCCGTTTCTTCGATCTTGTTAGGTTAGCATTCTTTTTTTTCATTATTTTTTTCTTTCAATTTTGTTTTTATCCTTACGGCGAAATGTTATCTTCAAAAATGCCAAAATGTTTGCCGGATGTGAGGAGAAATACGATCGTTAATGGAAACCGTTCGCGTGTCTGGACTCTTGGCAAATTCGCGAAAGTCAAAATTACAGCTTCCAGGATCCCGAGTGAAACACGGGCAAGAGGGTCGTCCGAAGAGAGGGAGGAGTGTGGGGGGCGGTAAAGATGGTTACGAGTTGCACTGGCTGTCGTGGATAACGAGCGGTAATCAAGTATATCGATGCTGTTTACGAGAGTCACTACGAGTATTTTCGCTCCACTCGAGAGCTATTTCCGTTTCTCTCCCCTCTTTCTTTCACTCCTCGTTCTCTCGTTCTCTCGCGTACTGTGTGACGCGAACGTTGGGTTTCGCGGACGCGGACGGTTGCCGGGTTGAACGCGGGGTATGTACCGGCATTCCAAATTAGATTTACGAGGCATCGTGATGCTTTCTCCGTATACCAGTAGTTTTCAAGGGGGCAACATAGACGCTATAACACACACACACACACAGACGTACTAGGGGTCGTTCTAGATTTGTAGCCACGATATATATATCAAACGTTTATTTCGAACGTTTCAAATCATTCGCTATGAAAATAACGCGTTTTTTACGCATTCTTCTAACGCGACTTTTTTTTATAAAAATTGATTCTCAAGAATTTTCTCGATGTACTATCGATCCCGAGTGCACGTAGTTTGGAAAATGTAGATTACGATAAAATGGTACATATGTCGAAATGGGTGGGACCTGAAAAATCGACAAGGGACGTAACGTAAAGGTTTACTCGGCGATGCGATGCGAGGAAGGTGGATGGTGGGGACGAATTCATCGACACGATAGTTTGTAGAGAGAGAGAGAGAGAGAGAGAGAGAGAGAGGGAGTGGGAGAGAGAGAGAGAACCCAGACTCGTCGATGTTCTGACGGAACGCACGTGTTCCCTTTGACCCTTGCGGTTCGCCGAGGGCTCGTACAGACCCTCTGGTACCATCGAGATTCAGGGTATATTCACGATGGCGAGCGCGGAAGCGCATTGTAAGAATATCCGCGTCGATAAATTTTAGGCGGGTGTCGTGTCGATGCCACACCTCCTAAAGGCCCGAGGCTTTCGGCCCCGATAAATTATCCCGACGGGATGACACAGACGTTATAATCCAAGGAGGAGGAAAAAATGGTAAAAAAAAAGATAGGAAGGCGGGTTACGTGAGCGGTCTCGTGCGGGTCGGTCTTATACTTGTAGGTCGTATAACTTACGACAATTTGCTGTACGGCGAGAGGAGTCACTCGCGACGGTACGAGGTGGACCAAGAACCTAAAAAGGAAATGCTCGCGGTGTAAAACGACGATACGACAAATACGGGTCAGGTACGAGGGAGAAAAATGACGGAAACAAATTGATTGACGATCCTTAAAGTCAAATTTCTCGACTTATAATTAAATTTAATTAATAAATTGTAGTTTTATAATAAATAAATATAATTTAGTTGATAAATTACTGAAATGTTTGTTAATAATTTGAACAGAAATTATATAAAATCGGAGATCGGTAGAAATTTAGGGAAAATTTGAGTCGCGACTGAAATAAAAGTAAAATTCGGTCGGGAAATATTTGAAAAATCCGATTTTTTTCTAACATTATATAATTCTAATTTTCCGCGTTATGACTCTGATCATCGGTTGTTCGATGCAAGACTCGTCGGTCTCGAAAAGTTAGATTCATCATGAGTCGAGGAACGAATTTCATCCGAGGAAGATCCAGGTTTTTCGCGGAATTGAGAAAAAGTGCTCCACCTTCGTTCAATTTTCATTCATCTAGTCCGTACATGACGCACCTACCATCGAATAAAGGTTCCGTGAATGTCGAACAGATGCTGAAAATCTACCGCAACTCGGTGCAGAGTCTATGAAACGTGCAGCCTGTACGATGCGTCGTGAATCGAACGATCTATGCGTTTTTCGTCAATAGGGTCGGGGAGGGGGGCGTCAAGACCGAAAACTCCCGTGAACGATCGAACGATGATTTATCGCGACTGTGTTTTCTAGGTAATAGACGTCACGAGCGTCGAGAGAGGGATCGAACGAAAATTCCAAGTGGGTGTGTCTCCAGTTTGTGAAGGAGGGTGAACGAGGGGAAACTTTTACACGTGAGACGAAGATCGTTAAATATTCGGTGAATGATCCACGGGTACGAAAAAAAGAAAGACTGCCAGGGTGACGAAGTCTCTCGGGGACGTTTAACGAAATTGTTGTACCTCGACGATTCTTGTCCCGTGCGGTTGATGGAAGAAAATGTCCGACAACGAAATAATCGTGAGATCTCTTTCAGGATTTGCTTCGTCCCGACCTCGCACATCAATGGACCGATCGCTCTCGCGGTTGACGTTTATTCACCCTAAGTCGTCTAGCACGAGTCGGTCACAAGTTTTTCGATTTGGAAAATGCGGAATATTTTCGAGACGAAAAATAGCAAATTTCTCCTGAAAATATAACAAAATGAGCAAAAAGCCTAAAGTTTGTTTGATTAAAAAACACAGACTCTTTTTTAGAAGGAATCAAAATCACAATACGAAATAAGCCGAAAGTGGTTACAGAGAGAACAAAATATGAGCACGAATTTTCCGCCTTGTTGAAAAAAAAGACACGATTTTTCGTCGTAAGAAGTTATTTTTTCAAAAAGTTGTTAATTAAGTAAATTGAATAAACGCGTTTGAGGATTGAGAAATAAATTATCCCGAGTATCGGCGTAAAGAAAAATCGCTATGCTTAAGAATGGTGAGATACCCGTCGGGTCTCTGGAGTTATTAAGACCTGCGTTAAAAATAAATTCCCTCGATAGCGCGCCGTCCTTCGCGACTTACTCTGCCTCTCGTCTAGGAGCATTAAAGAACCTACTAATGAAACAGTTGGCAAGTTCTTCTCCGAAGAGAGTGAAAGAAGGAGAGAGAGAAAGAGAGAGAGAGAGAGTGAAGGGAAGCTACCGGTATCGTCGCTGAAGGAAAACGGTGGAATATTTATTTATCCGTCGTCGAGGAAAACCGGGTAGGGAAGCACAGAAATTCTCGGTGAGAAAACAAATCGTCCCTTTTACGCTAACGAGCGAGCACTTATATCTTCTATCCATTCCTTGGTCGACCGACTCACGCCCTCATCCACTTGCCAGTTCTTATTTTGTCCACCGAGAGCTTTACTTTTGTTTCTGGAAGGACGGGAGTTCTCGCGACACCGACTAATCGCGTAGAATTTAGCGTGACACGCTCGATGCAACATTCACGCCCGGCGCTATTTAAAAATTAGCCGAGAAAAATTGCACCGTCTCATGGAAATAATCTTTTCCTCGAGTCAAAGTAAATTTATTAACTTTGCGAATTTCGAGTAAACTTCATTCGCAGGGAGTAAAAAAAGACAAGTTTAACGAAACTAAGACAAAGATGGTAAGGACGATGGTTTATTTACCCGGATTTCAGTAAAATGGAATACTCGAAGATAAACCCGATCTTATATACGAGAAGCGATGAAGTACGAAAGTTATGCCCGTCCTCGAGTTTTTAATAATAACCGTTGACTTATAATTGAAAAGTCAAAGATGGGTCGTTTGTTTGATAGTTCGAAAAAGTTCCGTGGGTTGTGGCGCCGTGGCAAAAGTTCCTGTTTATTTCTACCCGTCTACGCCCTTAGACATCCTAATGAGGTCCCTTGTGCGTCGCACATCTCAGCTGTTCCTTTAGCTTCTCGTCTTTTACTCTCTCTCTCTCGTCTTTCGTGTACCTTCGATAATCCGTTGGTGCGCGCTCAAGGACGAAGACTGAACCCCGACAAGTATGCAAACTATGTCAGGAGTGCTAGCATGGCCGAAGAGTGAGAGCGATAGAGAGAGAGAGAGAGAGAGAGAGAGAAAGGGAGGATTCTCAGTCGGTAAAAAAAGAGGATCGTCGAGGTGGAGTTAACTCGGTACCTTACCTGAGGCATGCGAAACAACCCCTTAGTTGCTTTCTCCGTCTCGGCCTATATCCAAGTGTCGACATTGACGCGTACCAGACTGTTGTGTTACACGATCAGGTATGCTCATATTTCATCATTAAAGAAAACTATTCGGCACAATCTTCTATTAAGAAAATAATTAATCATTGATAAATTTTCAGTGAGCATGCTTCGTTATTCTCCTTAAGTCGACTCGATTTACTCGTCTCGCGGTTTTTCCAAATGGCAAATTTCTCATTATCTCACCGAGAAAATCCTTGACGCATCCATAATCGAACGCTCGAAGAATTATTAGAAGCATTTATATCCCGCGATTCCTATCATCCCTAGAAACGGTTGATCGGGAAAAGCTGGGTTATTTGTGAGAGAAGAAATTGGCGAAGAGGTTAGTTCTCGCTGTGGATCGGCGCGTCGGCACTCTCTTCCTCATCTCTCGGTACCTCGCAACCGCAGAAGAGGCAAAGTTATTAAAGAGTTATTATCTATAGCCTGCCAGGTGCTATGCGGATATAATCGCACGAACGAACGAAGAGAATGAGAGAGAAAGAGAGAGAGAGAGAGAGAGAGAGAGGGAGAGTAAGGTAGAGAGTTCCCCGGTGAAACTTTCTCGAATCTCCGCTGCTCTCCTTCTTCTTCTTCTACCCTGGCTAGCACGGAGAGTCAGCAAGCAGAGACGCACCCGATGGTCTAATGAAACGGAATGGTAAACGCCCGCTCGAATGATTATCTATGCGAGGATTACCGCCGTTCCAAGCAAGACCGAGAAAGAACGAGAGACTTCTTTATTTTTACTTCAACAAAACTCTCGGTCTGCTCCGCCGAAATGGCGTACAGATCCACGGACGAGTAGAGAGAACTGGATGGTCGGTTTTTCGCGAAGGAAATATCTGTCTCGCAGTCCCGGTTCCCTCCCATCCCCCTGGCAACGGATTTCCAAGAGAGCCAGCCCCCTTCCCCCTTCGCCCTCTCCTAGGTCCTTATTCCAGTTTTCATCCGTCCATCTTTCTTCTTTCCATCTTCATCTTTCTTCGCGACTTCTTTCATAGGTACCTCTCTCTCTCTCTCTCTCTCTCTATCTCTCTACCTCTTTTTTTCTTCTTCTTCTTCTTCGTCAAACCCTCGACGTCAGTTACGACCAAAGAGAGGTGCCGGAACATCCAATTTTCCCTGGCTAAAAGTTCACGGCAAAGAGATATAAACTAGGGTATGTATGTGTGAGAGAAAGAGAGAGAGAGAGAGAGAGAGATGACAGCCTCGCCAACCCAAAGAAAATTGCCCGTTATATATTAAAGACGTATTTAGAATGGTAAACAAAGAGAGCGAGTTTCAGCCGGATTATGCGACACACCTTTTGCCAAAAGATTCTCTTTTGCCCCCTTGCCGTCCCTCTAGCGTCGTCTAAGCCCGTGTGTATATTACCTTTTACTCATTCTGCCGTAAAGCGTCGCTCTCTCTCTCTCTCTCTCTCTCTCTCTCTCTCTCTCTCTCCTATTTTCCACCAGTTTCCTCTTTCTACAGTTTTTCATTCCTTCGTTTTTTTATTGCACTCTCGTTCATCCGCCTCATCTCGTACCGACGGCCCGAAGGCGAGCTCACTGATAACTCGGTCTTTCGCTCGACTCGCCCATTCTTTCATCCACCTTTTCGTCCCGACAAAGTTTTCGCGAGAAAAATACACGCGAAGCCTCGAGCCACGTACCGGCCGCTACATCGTTTTTTGCACGAAACGAGCGACATTCTCATACGCGTTACGCGAAACGCAGAACGAGACAACCCTGCGGATAGGTACTCGATTTTCTCGGTATCATACCTAAGATTCGTCCTTGAACTTCCTTCGAGAAAAAACTTTCGGTCGAAAGTTTCTCGTGGCTTTAACATTGACCAGTCTTACGCGCTATGACGCAGCAAGTGCTTCGACTTTGACGCTAATGAATGTTCTCTCGAGTTCTTTCTTGCCTCTCGTTCTTTTTATCCAAAAAAATATTATCGCTCAACCCCCTTACAGTCCTAAAAACAAAGACATTCGCGTCAAACGATTTGTCGTAGAAAACTCTTTTCCTCGAAAAAATTGTACGTCGCGAGGAATTTCCAGAAACTTGCAAACAAAAAGAACGCCACTCTTGATGGACATTGTTGACATTCTTGTACCGCGATACAGGGGATAAATCAAGCGGTGAAGGTGGATAGAGCTATGAGCGAAACAAAACAAAACATTTCTCTCGTTGTACACGCAAGGCCAAAACCGAAGCTCTCGCGGGCTCATTGATCGACCGTAGCGCTAAGATTGTTTGTTGGCTCGAGGAAAAGGTCGAAGAAAAGAACGTAACGTGTAAGCAAGAAAATAAGAGCTCGGAGTTGGTTACGACGAACGAGGGTTTACAATGTTTCATCGGGGAGCGGAAGAGGCAGGATAACAATTATTATTTCACCGGCAAACGATCATTCTAGGATCACGTGCCTGTATTTTATATCGCGTGAATCTACGGTCGGAATTTCTTGTCCGTTTCTCTCCATCTCTCTTTCTCTCTCGATCCGTTTTTTCTTTATCTTCTCGAGCATCGAAAAGGAAAGCGGATAAACAAACAGGATATATTTACGTATGTATAGATATATCGCGATATCACGTGAAAAAAGAAGTAGAAAAAAAAGATGCGAGTTGGTAGTAGCAACAGCAGGAAAGGAAATAAAAACCGGATGGCAACAAACAAGAACGCAAGGGCAGAAGGGAAAACGTGCAACTAAACTGGCGCGGCGATGGTAAGGGCGAGGGGGGTTGGAAAAATACGAGGAGTGGAAATAAAATAGGAAGAAGTCGCGGTCGCATCTGTAATATTCCTCGGGAGTGAGCCTCGCGTTTCTCTCTCATCTCTCTCTCTCTCTCTCTCTCTCTCTCTCTCTTTCTCCACGACGGTTTTTCAACGCCAGAAACAGAAGGGCAGGATCGCTCGATTCACCCTCACCTTTAACCCTTTTGAATATGTAACTTATTTCCATCGACGATCGATAAAGGTCTTGTCCCACCCTTGCAACAATTCCCGTCGATATAAATATCGGAGTAATTAAATTATTATTGTTTTTAAACCCATCGCGGACTATTATTTTAGCATCGTTACAAACGATGACAGACCATCGCGAAGAACCTTCATCCGTCTCTTCTCGCTCGTGCCACGCGAAAATATTTTCGGGACATGAACAATAATACATCCCTTCGAAAAAACATCGATGTTACCGAACAAAAAATGGAGCGTAACAATAGAATTTTTCTGGCGTGTTTATACAGCTCGAAAGAGAAATAGCGAGAGAGAGAGAGAGAGAGAGAACAAGCGAGCGAACAAGAGAAAAAACGTATAAGGGAGCATGTATTGTACCCTTTTTAGATAAAATCGCCAGAATATGAGAGTCACTGGCAATAAATCTTGGGATAAAAACATAACGGTGGTAGCGTCGTGCGGCGTGGGTTGGAGCGAGGGGCAAGGGGTGGGAGGGCTGTTGGCTCTCCTCGCGGGGGGTAGGTCGTATCGCGGAGGAGATGGAAAGAGCGCAAGAGAGGAGAGAGAGATGAGAATAGGGGGTGGGTGGGTGGGGAAAAGGGTGCTGCGTTGGATCCAAACACAGAGAGAGGCTATAGTATTCCTATATAGGATGGAGTGGCTCGAGGGGTGGTGGTGGTGGTGGTATTGGTGAGGTGGAGAGGTCGGAGAGGGCGCGATATAATATGAATATAATAATTTATGGTGTATCGAGGCATCAGTGCAAGGTGTTACCGCGACCCGGCCTGCCACTCTAGCCCAGCAACAGAGGCGAACCCCACTAGCCCCATCCTCTAGCCTCTATCGCCACGCCGGTCCCCTTATTCTCTTTCTCTCTCGTCGGCTCCAGCGACCAAACGAGAGAGTAAGGGAGAAGGGGTTGGATGGTAGAACGTAGTGTACGGCGTACATTCAACTTCTCCGCCATTGTCTACGCACACGTGAAGCAGCCCGTGCTGACGTTTTCAACTAATGCTCGAAACCCTCCATCGCGGAAACTACAAAGCCATCGTGCTTGGGCCTGAAATGTGCAGGAGGTGTCTGCGCGTTATCTATATATATATGCATATAGGAACGAGAGATAGACGTACACGAGGGTGAGATCGAGTGTACGAGAGGGTTCTAGATTTCCTCAAATTTATAGGTATATGCATCAATGTAACAGGAGTAGGTATTTCGTTAGGTATTTCAGAGCTTGCACCCCTCGTTGAAAAAAAAAACATATTCATATATGTGGATCCGGCAAGAGGGAAAAATTGTCTGTCACGACGGTGGTCGTTGAACCGATGGTTGACCGGTTGGCCTTCCTTAAGTTACCACCAGTTTTTCAAAATTTTGAAAAACGACAGTCTTTTTTATATTACGAGAATATACAAAGATAATACAGAACGAGAGCAGTATTTTTATTTAAACAATTTTTTTTATTCCCCCACCCTTAATACTCGATCTGACCGTAAATCTGCAATCGTATCGACATTAATAGTGATCGCTGTAATTTGCCCGAATGCAACTGAGTTTAAATACTCTACGGACTGAGAATATAATTCGTTGAATTCAAAGCTCCTGGAATATCGTTTCATTCGCTTACACACATACATACACACATACACACATTTATATGTATGGTAGCGATAACAAGGTGTACGTGTCGAGATCGATACGCAGCCATATTCGGGATTGCAGGTCGCCGCTGTACTCCCACGATCCACGCAACTGATCAATGTCCCACAACGACTGCAAAGCGACAGAAAGAGAGAGATAGAGAGAGAAAGAGAGAGAGAGAGAGAGGGGGAGAGAGGGAGGTGAAAGTGAGAGATAGAGACAGAGAAAGGGTGAAACGGGGTTTGTGTTTGTGTGAGAGGGAGTGAGAGAGAAAAAGATAGGAAACGTGAAATATTATATCTGTGACCGCTCTCGAACGACGTGGTTGCGACTGTCACGGTATATACGGTATCGATGACGCCCTACACCCCTTCGGCCAAAGGCCAACTTGACGGTGGACCATTGTCCCTTTTTCCGCGAGGTTGAAACGCGAAATACTGTCGACGCTCGTATACAAACGTACCGTATACATTCTTCGTTCGCTTCTTTTTTTTAATAGGAGGGGAGGGCCTCGACACAAATCGTAACCGTACGATTTATTCATACGTCGTAAATCCGCGAAATTATACGAGCGTCGTTTATAAACGTTCACGTCGGCTTATCCCGAGGCAACAGCGTCGCACGCTGTTTCGCGAAAGCCGCGAAACACACACGCATTGGAAAAAAAATACAATTTTTGTTCGATGAAATAATATTTATCGTTTTCGAATGTCTCGCGCGATTGTTTTACGTAAATTTTATTGACTTTTTACACCGACTCGGCAAAATACTCATCATATTTTCGTTCTTTCCATATCGCGAACATGTTCACCGAATGATTTTCCGTTTAAGCGGTCTATCGTGCGATTCGCGGGAAACTGCGAGCAGAAAAAAAGTCAGAAGGGACGAAAACGGGAAGGGGTGCACAGAAAAGAAAAAAAAATACGGGGATGCATATAGTGTCTAGGAAGAAAGAGAGGAAACAAAAAAACCGTGGAATAGAAGAGAGTGGAAAGGCCGCGTTCTATGGCTAGACGATAGCCCACTTCGTCGTCGACGGCAGCGGGGGTGACTAGCTACCCTCTACCGGCGAATCCCCGCAACACCGGCTTTTCCAGCGTGTTCAGCTCTTATTTTACGGGCGGGCGGTGCCGTAAAAATTTCATCAACAGGCGACTTTTACATGAAAAATGTGCTCCTCGGACTCCATGGGCTATACGGGCATTCGCGAGAGATGGTGGTGGTGGCAATGGTGATGGTGGTACTGCTCGTTCTGTTCTTTCTTTTCCCTTTATTTCTTTTTCTTTTGTGATAAAGACTAGCCCGCGAACCAGTGGTATAACCAGCGGAGGCAGCAAAAAAAAAAGGAAGAGATGCGGAACCGGGTCACCGCGTCCAGGTTGAGAAAGGGTTCGTTGGGTTAAGGAGAGGGCTGTGGGGCAGGGAACGAGGAGAAGCAACTCTGCAAAAACCGTATGTAATATGCGCGCGTTCGGAATTCATTACATAAGCCACGTGAACTAATTTGCATGTTATGGAATTAAAAAAGAAAGAGAGAGAGAGAGAGAGAGAGAGAGAGAGGGTGAAGACAAAAATGAGGAAGAAAGAAAGTTGCGTAACTTTAATTCGGGAATGGGGGCAACGCTGAATCCTAATTTCCGTACCTAATAACGCAAACCCGGTGTATGTGTTTGTGTCAGTAAGAGAAAGACTGAGGGAAAGAGAGACGAAGAGAGGGAGAGAGAGAGAGAGAGAGAGAGAGAGAGAGAGAGAGAGAGAGAGAGATCGGAGCGGGCAACACGCGCAGCTGTACTTTCTCTCTTTTTCCCTCGTTTCGCAAAGTGTAGAGGCAGAGGACGCCCGCAAAGGAGCAACGGAGACCCTCGTTTTCCGGGATGAATGTATATGTATGCGTCCATCCCTCAGTGGCCTCGTTTAAACGGCTAACGGATGGACCAGTCTTTTTAACGCAGGGCTTCGAATTAAATTACGAATAATTCTTTTTGCGGCGATTATGAAATGTTCGCCGGGGGGAGAAGGTGGAAGGGGTAGCCACGGGCAGGTTATGGAGAAGTACACGTGGGACTGGAAAAAAGACTATCAGACCGAAGCGTAATAGAGACAAAGCGGCCTCGAGGGTGCGGAGAGGTTTGTTTCGCCCCGTGCACGTACCGTGCAACGATAATCGTTTTAAAAGAATTGCGCTGACCCTCAAGGACAGTTTTTTTTCGTACTTCGAACGTTGTTATTAACGTAAATTCATTGCTGAATGATTCAAATTGATGATAACTAAAAAGCTTGGAACGGACTTTTACGTTTTATTTGCGTTTTTTACTTGAAGAAAAACGAGGAAACGAGAAAGTTTGCATTCTTAAATCGATCCTATCGTTGTTTCTCTCTTTTTTTTAGATCGACGTAGCCACGTGCGGGGTTCCCATGTACTCGTATTAAGCCGTGGCGCGTCACGTGAAATAATATGTCATCACGAGGCGGTACGAGGGGTGACAAATCTCGTCACGGCTCTAACGGTCTGATGCGGACAATTTTCCCCGTGGACGACCGCGAGAAAATTTTTAATCGCGGATGATCGGATTTCAGAGTATTTTCATTGATTCGAATCTATCGCTGCTGGACAAACTCGCGGTACGAACAACGAGTAGGAAGGGGGAATGAATTTTCGAAAGGCATCCCCCAACTTCCTGTCAGCATCACGCAGAGTTATCGAACCCCTCTCTCTATTTATGCTTTTTATACAACGTAGATGCGCGAGTATTCGATGATCCTGAAATGGCAACAATATAATACCCGAAATCCAAGGATTACCGGAATTATACGGAGGGTACGTCGGGCACACGCTTCGCGTCTGCTGGACATTATTATTTTTATTTGCCTTATGGTTTTGCCTCTTTGGCCGTGTGGCCGGCTTTCCATTTATACGACGGGGTGCGATGTTCACAACGCACGGGCGCGCGCTCGCTCGTATTTTCCACGAGGGTGAGCTGAGAAATCGACAGGGGCGCGAGGCTAATTTGGGCGTGTTTTTGGGATATATAATACGACGTATCGGCATCGATCTTCCTTAGATCCCATTCAAGCTTTTATAAACACGCACGGACAATGGAAAATGACGGTTAAATGGAGCCAAATTCATCGAGGGCGATATCCCCCGCGTGGTCATTTTCGAATAATGGAGAATCCATGTATTATTATAAATCTATATTTTTCAATATTTTTTTATTTTTGATTTCTATTCTATTATTTATTTTATTTGTTTGTCAATAAACTCGAGTGACGAAGAATGTGTTGACAAAAAACGAGTAAAAAATAGACTCGATATTTACTATTTTTACTCGATATTTACTCGATATTACTATTTTTATCGATTCGCTTCACGAAATTCTAAATCATAATTTTTCTATGATTTTCGTTTCCATCGCATTATCGTTCCTCGATATACGACAAAGAAAGAGGGTCAATCACACTGAAAATCCAAATACCTCTTTTTCATATGGCACTGTATATGGGAGAGTGAATTTTCGAAAAGAGAGACACCCTCCGTTTTCCCTTCCTGGAACCAAAAGCTTTTCGTTTCGCGGAAGCAACAGTTACTTTGGCGCAAGGGTGGATCGGTGCTCACGGGAGTGTGAAAAAAACCTCCTTCTTACTTTTTCCTACGATTCAAGAACTCCGCGAGAGTCTCACTCTCTCTTTCTTCGATAGTGGCAGATAGCTCTCCGATTGATTCGTGAATATAAAGGAAAGGAAGAAGTCGGCTTCTCTCCATCACTCTTCGACCCCCACCCCCGCGATACGTTCTTTCAGACTGATTCCTGTATTCCGGCACGAAGTCTATAGGGTGTCCCGAAAATCGAAATAAAATATATTCCAAATATTCCATTCTCTCTGTAAAACAATCTCTTCCTGTATCGAATATCCTTATACGGTTTACTCGATCGATAAGTAACTCAAATAAAATGGCGAATTTCCTCAACAATTTTTCGTAACCCTGCTACAACCCTTTTTAATGTTAATCCTCGATATTTCGAAAGTTTATAAATATATAAGTCGAGCATTTTATTCTTTGCAAATAATTCAAAATAAATATTCATTTTTGTCGTAGCCGTAACGTACGAAATAATTCAGAGTTTCCAAATATTTTCATCTCTCATATTCTACGCGTATTATTCAATTTTCATCGAGGGATAATTTTCCAAAACGCATAAAGATCTCCGCATTATATTGCAGTAGCCCATCTGACTCACAAGTTTCGGTTTTTTACTCGATTTTTGCGAGTGAGAGGATGAAGGATGCAGTTCAATGTGATATGCAGTCTTTGAAGTCCTTCGGATGACGTTCTCCATGTTGCAAGAATTCTCAGAGAAATATGGTCACCGGGCTGTATCGAGGGATGACACACGTAGTAGGTATACATATATAAGCGTATGTATATACAGAGATGAAATTCTGGGCCTTCCAACGTCGGAATTTATAGATTTAAGAGTGGCTAGAGGAGGTCGAAGCATACTAGATGTAGGTACACGTATACTAAAAGAACGGTTCATCTGTTTGTGGTGCAGGGCCCAGAGGGTCTGCTCTATTTCTCTCTCTCTCTCTCTCTCTCTCTTTCGATGTTCAGAATATCCAGTAGCGTGGATAGGATAGAGGTGTGTCTATAAAGTAAAGAAATCCTATATAGAAAACACAGTCCAGCGGATAGGAAGAAGGACGGAACTGTTTCGAGAATCGCTCACTCGACATCATATGCACCCGTACGTATACTATATATATATATAGAGTACGTAAGAGAGATATCGATAGTTGATGCTCAAGCTGAGAGGGAAACTGAAGAAAGTGGAACGACGAGGAAAGTTACGAAATCTATATAAATATACGTATCGCAGGGTAGTTTGAAGTGCATAGGTTAGGTGCAGTGCAAAACGTACATCGAATGCGGATGCATCGTTTGACTTTTCTACAGTCGCTCGAGGACGTATCCCACTCTTGTCTTTCTTCAACAACGGTTCGAATGTTCTTTGTGCTTTTCGCGTTTACGTATGTGTATATAGCATACTTTGGCCGTATGGAAGGAAAGAACGAACTTCATCCATCGAACGTTCTTTACTTCGCTGCCGTATCGTTCCTCCTCGACTATGGCGCTTCTCTCTCTCTCTCTCTCTCTCTCTGGCGCGAAACTCTCTGGAAAATAGTTTTCCATTCGCAGTACTTCACCCTACTCCTCTTTCTCAATTTAACATACTCGACCCCTTCCCTCCTTTTCCCTCCTCTCTCTCTCTCTCTCTCTCTCTCTCTCTCTCTCTCTCTCTCTCTCTCTCTCTCTCTCTCATCTTGCGCTTATTTCCAGAGTCTTTTATTCCTCCTCTTTTTTCCCCTCTATTCTTTGTTAAAGCTGTGATGAAGACATATATTCGGATAGAACTTTCCCACACCAGACACACATATGATACGCACACACACACGCACACACACAAAAGAGTCGCATTTATAAGTCGTTCGTTCGTAGTGAGACGATTATAACCACGCGACTTGGCTAATATCAGTTTACGACCAAAATTCTCACTCACGTACGAAACGTTTTGCGGCTTTTGGGAGATATGAGATTTTTATCACCGTTCGCTGTGCCTGAAAACCGCCAAATGCGCGACAGACCGAAAATTTTCGTGTATCGCGTCTTCCGTTAAGTCTGTTGATTCTTTCGCCTTTTTCGTGTCTAGACGCCCGTTTATTTCCCCAAGAGCGACTTTAGGATAAAACTCGTCATCGCTACGAGTCGCGAATGATGCGATTAAAAATTTTTGTATTTTTTTTTTTCACTTCTGCGATATAATTTAGCCAGAGAAAATGCGTGAGAAATAAATAATTTTCATTAAATACTGGAAAAAATGAATCGATTTATTTAAGGACGTTTCATGAGCCATCTGTAACGAGAGTTAGAAATAAAGTGCCCGGTGAAATGTCCTGTATGGATTTTCCATTCCGGTGAGAAGACGTCATATTTCCCTTCGGCCGAACAATACTACCCTCAAAGCTATATCCATCGACGTTTTACGATGAGTGAATATACAGATATAGAGTGAAGGAAGCGGTTAAGGACTACGAGGGGACAAAAATGCGAATAGAATCTGGAATAAGAAAGGAAAGGTGATCGTTCGTGGATAATCCGTCGATGGTCCGAGCTCCCTTTGGTCCGTTCGCCCTTCGGGGCACTCAATGGTAAGCGTTTAGTGAGTTTTTCTCTCGCATTGTCAGGACCATCGAGAAAAGAAGGATCTCGGAACAAATTTACCGTGAAAATATGAAAAAGTTGGTAGCCGTGGTTCGCGGGATACAAACGATAGAAAAGTTCTTTGAGTGCAGCGAACACAAATCTCGAGCGAAATACGGCGGATATGTATTCCAGGACAAATTATGTCTCTCGCGGGAGAAAAGACTCCTCGGGCACGTCAACGAAGTGTCGCACACCTCTTGATGCGATTAACGAAGTGACGGAGGAGGCATTGTGGCTGCGAGGATCAACGGATTATCGCGTTAACAATATACCACGAGTTTTCCGGTTAAATACGAAACGCGTGCAGAACGTTCGGTTTTTTGTGTACACATACAAGCAAGCACCTCCATTATTATATTTCCCCTGCGTTGTATGAAAATATGTGGAATGCAAATACCGAAAAATAAATTTTCGTTTTTAACGATTGTTATTTCAATTAATATTTGTCTATTATCGGGAACGAAAGCAACCGAGGCGATTCCCCCGAGGGTATATTCGAAACCATTGAATCGAACAACGAATATCAAACATTTGTATTAAACGTGTATCGGGCGTATTTCAGATCAATCAAACCGAAGTTTCGGCTATTGTACCTATAATATGTAATAATGTTAAATTGGAAAATCATACCCCCTCTTCAGATCGTATCAATCAACAGATCTTTCGGTTACATCGCGAGTTTGAAAGTTAATTGAAAATCACCGAAGGTAACACAACAGTTACGTAGCATTAATTCAAATTGATATGACGCAAGTATCAATAGTGCCCACTTTAATTTATCACCCAGGTGTATATAAACAAGAAGACATAATATGCGGGAAGAATGGCGAATTAAATCAAAGTTGATGATAAAGCTTGAATACTGCGCAAAATCCGCTCCAGAGATGCGATTTTTTCATTCTAAACAGGGATCAGGAGGAAGGGTGTGGGGGGAGGGGGCTTGAAAGAGAGGGAGGGAGAGAGAGAGAGAGGGAGCTGGGCTATAAGCGATGTGCAGTCTGCCGTGCGCGCTTTATGCATGTTTCTGGCTCGAGTGCCTTTTTGAAATAGACACGGTTGCATGGACAAATATAACTGAACGTACTGACACAAATAATACATAAATAATGTTCGGTGAGGTTCGACGTGTATTAACTCCCTCGTCCCCTCTGAACCTCTTTATCAACCTCCCGGTCTGTGTATTTTGTGATAATATCAATAGCTCGATCTAGCTACGTACGCGCATGTGTTCGATTAAAATTGGTTGAGCGACTCGCTCGTGGCCGAAGCGAGGTCGCGATAAGTGCAATTGGAATATAGATCGTATATATATACATATATATATATGAATGGGTTCACCATTCGAATAAAAGCCATTGAAAACGGTCGCGTGATGGATTATTTTGATACGTTATCGTGAATAAATTCAATTTTTATGTATCTTGAGAATTATTGACAACAAAGCTGAATATTTGTTTTATCTTATAAATTCGATATTTATGGAATAATCAGTTATGATTATTTTAGAAGATGATTTCTTATTCCCTTCTTTTTCAATTTCAATGTCACCGGTAACGGAAAATAATCGAGCTCGGATGGTCTTTCCATCACTCATTAACGTTCCCAGAATTTCTAGCTTTATCCACCCTAACCCCTGCGAATGTAGCTATAGGTATATATATATATAAGCAACGGTAGAGAGTATATTCCTCATCCGACCGTTCGCCTCACGGCTGGTTCGTAAGAGGGGTGAGGGGTAGTTGGACACATCAGTTATTCCGACGGGTGATTCAATTTTGGTCAAGCCCCAAGAGCCGAGCCTCGAACGCCCCGTTTCCGTACTATGCGCGACCACCATTGCTAGAATCATCCCTCTCGGCCTCTCACCCCTCGCGATTAAAGCATAAATGTAAATCGCTCGGCAGTACAGCAATTGCGAGCGCTACGATTGTTGGGATTGTCGTGTATGCAGCATTATACATATTCACATACACCTATGTATAGGTAAAGGGATATAGCTCGATGGTTTATGTTTGCGTATACGGAAGAAATGGACACTATTGAAACGAAAAACCATTGAAAATCATTTTCACCCTCTTTATGAATAATTAATGAGAACCATTGAAAAATATTCATTCGTATATCGCCACGTGTTTTATCCTCAAATAAAACGGATACGAAATGGCGATTAAACAAAATGACCTTTCGATTTTTGAAATAAATAATATTTCGGCTCTTTATTATTTTTTCGTTGATCAAATTCCGGAGTTAAATTAATACGGGAATAACGTACTTTACGGATGTTCCTGTAAATATTTCCTCGTTTTTGGCAATGACGCGCGACGAAAACGTCGATTAAAAATATATATAATATACGAAAAGATTCGTAGAGAGGCGGAGGTGGGGGTTTAGGGCTGTTGCCATTAAAGGGTGCGAAAGGTATAGGGAGCAAAAGTGTTTTACCGTTGGTGTACAGGGATAAGAGGTTTTGCGCAGATCCGTCGATCTCACGTACGTTCAAGTGGTCGCGAGATCGTGCGCCACCACCATCACCACTACCACGACGGCAACCACCACTAGCGTCGCCTGCCACCATCGCGAACGTTCTCATCGGGTACTCTAGTGCCGCCATAACGTTTTACGCGAAAGGACCGGCTTAATTAGAAAATGCTTGACCCTCGTAAAGCGGAGGGGCGTACACGAACCAGAGGCGCAACTCTCATCCGCCACCTCTCGCACATACTCTCGTGCTGTTCCCGCGCCCACCCCTCCATCGCCCTTCTCAGCCCTCCGCCAGTTCACCCACCCATCGACCTCGTCCTGCTCCTCGTTTTGCTTCTATACTCGCTCTCGTTCTCCACCTATTTGCCACCCAACTACTCCGCTACGTTCCTGAATATTATAATTTACACCGGGTAGATGGCCCTCGCGAGCGTCGAGTCTGGTCGAGCTCTCAGGCACTTCCGATTTTGCACCCCTCTTGCTCAGCTTCTCTTTTTCACTTCGTGTCTCTCCCTCTCTCTCTCTCTCTCTCTCTTCGTTCGTTTCTACTCCTCGTACTCTTCTCTTCATCCTTCGTACAATCATATCCTCTATCTCTACACGATAGTCTACCCCTCCTCTCGCAACCCTCCAACGACGAGCTCTTTCACCCCCGCCACGATAAGTTATAGCACCTGACAGCTCCATGCCTACCTTCGCTTTATAACCCCACCAATCCTGTTCGTTCTCTCTCTCTCTCTCTCTCGGTCTTTCTCTTCGTTCTCTTGCAGCCTCGACCGAGCTACATCCCATACAGGCATCCCTTCGCACAACCACCCCCTTATTACTTCTACACTATCCGCCATACTTTGGGAAGCTGACGATCGCGCACATGAGAATACAAGAACTAGCCAGACGTGGTACCTACACGCTGTCCTATATAACATCGCGGAAGCACGCAAACCGACGATATTATATATACACACACGTTTTTAGTCCCGTCCTATTCGCTTCCCTCAAAACTTCCTCGTTTGCCTCATGTTCCTCGTAAAACAATACGTCGTTTCCAGCCCTATCCGGTTCCCCTCGTTATTTTAGCTCGTCCCGTTGCACTTTCATCCACCCTCGGAAATTCTAGGGGACAGCACACACGGAGAAAGAGAAGAGAGACGCGACCTTCGCGACGCGAACATTATTCTCGTTGCGACGAAACTACCATCGTCTTTACAGCCTCACAATTTCGCGTCGATCCAGTCATCTGGGTGATTTTTTCAACTTCGTTCAAGGAAAAAATGAAAATGTTTTCCAGGGAGGTAAATTTTCTTCGCCCGAAACTATATAGCAACAGAGGATAAAATCATCTCCTTCCTATAGACGTATGTTCTCGAAATATTGTTGAGCCCATCCCCCGGGGGGTAATCGATTAAGCCTCGTTTTAGGGTTGTTTTCCATCGAACGGCATGATTTACGTCACCGTGCGAGTGAAAATTAGTCATCTAACAGGGTGTGCTACACACAGCTGTCGAGAATCGATTTACCCTGTATACCATCGATACACGTGCGTTTGCCTGCCTTTGGCACAATCTCACGCTCTAATTGTAACGATTTAACGAGCTCGCTACTAACCCCTCCCTTTATCTCGATTATAATGGAGCCTCGACGAATATACGCGCACGTACAGTAACGCCATTTACAATACGTGTCTGAGATACGTGGGTGTATAATTGAAGTGCGTTAACCTTGGCCAGAAGTACGTCGTCGTCGTCGTCGTCGTCGTCCCCCCCACTGCGTTATCGTTCATGCGTTGCTCGTGTTAGCCACAACGTTAGTGGCGTTCCTACTTTCGTCGCTTTTGCGTTACGACGTACGATAAATACACGCCTCGTGCGTGTACAACGTCGACGGGGTGAGCGTGTCACCGCGCCGCAGGGGATGTTCGCTCGAAGGGCTCGAAACTTTCTCGCATCGCTACGTCTCGTAACGACGCTAACAGAAGGCACGCGCCTGTGGAATTCGATACCCCCTCATCTCCTCCCACCCCGTTTTCTCCTCCTGCGGTCCATTGTCAGAAGCGTTCCATCGATCTTTAATCTCGCGCGACGAGGGTAAACTGTAAACTGTGGATTATGCTCGAGGGTGAAATCGTCGAAGATCGACGACTCGACTCTACGAATGTTTCATTCACGAGGCTCGTATATAATGCCGATGGCAAATTTCCCTCTACCTATTTTCAAATTGAACGAACAATTTTACGTTATCGTTTTTATTTTTCGTTTTTTTTTTTATCATATGCAATATATCGTGTTTTAATTAAAAAAAAAATACTTTGGAAAATTCGACTATTTTTTCCTCGAGAAACGATGAATTTTATGTCGTTATTTACTTTTTTGTTTTGCTTTCGTATTATTATTTTATTATTATGTATCGTTTATATTATTTTTTAATCAGAGAGATACCATTATCGTTGTTTCTGCGAGACGTTCGTCTTGGACGTAAGACGTTCAACGGAAATACGAAAGTGCGAGAAGAGTGAATTGTGTTTCGAGACATCACCGTCTCGTGCGAATACGTAACATCCGCTAAGTCTTATGCCTCGCGAAAAACCATCCGTTGCCTCGTGCCTGTTGGCACACATTATTTATAAGCTTGTGGCGAGGTGCGAGCGTGTACGTGTTATATACGCGCGGTAGACACAGCGTACTTGCCCCTCCCACTGGCGAAAAAAAAAATAGTTTTGTATGTAGGAATTGCGTCCCAGCGGTATAAGAAACGCGAGGTCCACTGAAATATGCAATGGACGGTTTTCCAAACGCGCCGCACCCCCGCGCGCAACCGTTTTTATATATATTTGAGAGTCTCTCCTCGAGACCGTATGCACGGCAGCATAACCTCCCCCGTTCCACCCCTCTTTCCCTCTGTACACATAAGCCACCCCGTAGATGGGGGAGAAAGCACAGGCGTGTTTGCCCCGTACATTCTTCTTCTCGGCATTCTAGATCGCAGATGCCACGTTGCACATTTTACAACTCTTTTATATATAAATTTACTTCGAAAAGACATCGAGTTCTGGCCATTTCACGACTTTTTCACTTTTTCGAGAATTTTTACCGTCCCCTCGAAATATAATATTTAGATATTAATTTCGGCTCGTTTAAAATGAGTTCGACTCTATTATTGTGTTTATAGGTTTTTATTTTGCTGGATATTATATGGCGCGTGTGTTTACACGAGTGCGAAATAATGGACGAATGCAAGCTTTTGAAATATCGCGCGATGCCGTAGGGTTCGATCGCTTAAGCGCCGATCGGAAAACAAAAGAATTTGGAAAGTGATGAAAAATAAATAAAGGGAATAGAGAGAAATAGAAAAATAACGAAAGGATATTGACACAATTCCGGTCAGGTAACTTCGTGTAAATGCTCGTCCGAAATACAATTATCGTTAACAAGGCATCATCGAACGACCAACAACGATTCCATTAATTATATTCAACGCATATCGTTGTCCTCGTTTTTCGTTTCAACCCCTTTTCGAGGACGCTCTCGCGTTCACTCTAAGCACACACATGATTGCACACGCGACAGCACTCGGTATATATTTTGAATATTTAACAAAGCCGATAATTTGTTTGTTAATGCCTAGATATTGTTGAAACGACGGTTATTCACGTCCGATCGAACTTCTACCCCCGCTCTGTCCAATGCGCAATTTCTATTTTTTCCCCACCTCGCTCGTTTCTATCCCGCAACCCTTTATCGCCGTACCCCATATCGCAGCTACCACGCCACCCTTCCTATCGAAAGCAATCAAATTTCGATTCCAGCCTCTCTCCCTTTCTCTCTGTCGCTTTCCCTCTACCCTATCCCCACTTCTCCTTTCTCTCTTTGTTCATGAAATCAGAACGGGCGATATTGTTCACTCGTTTGCTCGCCACAATTATCGCCACCGCGTATCTATATATCGACGTTGCAATTAATGCTTTTCATCATTTAACTTACTATTTTCCGAAAATACACGAGCCTCCCCTCTCGTTCGTTACGAAAATTTAATTGCTCTTAATCAGGGATGAGAATGAATGGGACAAGGGTCGAACTCCAGTTATAAATTTTTTTCATTCGTATATCATACATCAGATACCTCGGATACAATTTTTCTAACCCTGTACAATCGCGCCCCTCGTAATGTGTGTTTTATAAAAAATATCTATGCACTTTCCTGTATCGTGTATCTCTATATTCAATCACATATATACACACACACATATATATATATACATAATATCGATCTTCGATGGAAGTGTCCACGCGAATAGTGAAGGGATGCGGCAGGGTGCGCCCTCAGGAGGCTGCGGCCGGTGCGTCTATCAATATTCAGTTATGGTAAACGTTGTTCACAATTCAACCATTCTATATCTATCTATGTACATCACACACCTACACACACACACACATATATATATATATATATAATGTGTATATGGTCCAAGAGAACGAAGCTTGATTATATACCTATAGTTAATACATACATAAACTTATTAATATACATATATATATATATATATCAGCCTACAATACATTATGTATGTATAATCGAACCTGGGTTGTCCCGTGCCAGCGTCTAGGCTAACGTATGGAGTACATAGGTTTGTAGACACGTGATACATAATGCTCGTCCCACGGGTATGTCCCGGGCCCAGGGGTAGGTAATACCTTGGACTTGCACCAAGAGGACCACCGGTCGCTGTACATTGCGCATAGTATGCATACCTCGACTGCAGCCAGTTTCAGCCGTTGGTTTACCTATATATACGCTCCCGCGTGTGTCTCTTTCTCGCTCGCGTTCTACCCTCCCTACCGTTGTAAGCCTCTCGTGCTATAACGGCATGTTGAAACGGTTGAGCGTGCGCGCGTCTGCGTGCGGGTGTTTGAACCAGCGACTGTCCATACATGGCTTCGTGTCCTTCTATTAGTACATGGATTCTGTGTACATGGGGTGAATTTTGACGTCGACGAGAGTCTATATACATAAATATATATATATATATATATATATATATATATATATATATATATATAGTTATAGAGTGTCGAAGTACGTACGTGCTCGCATGAACTACCGATGGCCAGCCATCTACCGTATATGCCGTTTCATGCATATGAAAGTCTCGGTGAAAATCGTGTACGACAAGTACTGGCAGAAGCCTCAACGTGCCAGAATCCCTCGACACGCGAGAGATTCCGCGATGCGAGGTTCGATGCGTACCTATTCGCGAACGTTCTCGACAGGGAGCTCGATGTGCCTGTCACCACGCGATACACGCGATTCTTTTAGCGACGCTTAGTATTGAAAATGTGGAGACAACGGCGTGCAACGACATTGCCATCTAATCACGATATCGTGAATTTCATGAAAATTAATTTATTATCGGTCTTTACGATCGAACGCTTTATTTATAAATACGTCCTATCGATGGAGAGAGAGAGAGAGAGAGAGGGGGGGGGGAGATAGAGAGAGGACATTCACTGTATATCGAAAAGCGAAGCGTGATTTATTCACGTTTATTTATTCATAGTTTGGAACACGCCGTGTGTCGTATGTTTATGTAGAGGGGTTTGTATGTATCGGGAGAAATATTATAGCGCAAAGGGTGAACGACGCAGATTTGCATGAAACGAGAAATATATTATTGTTTCTCCCCTCCTCGTTGCTCATCGAAATCGTACGCTGCGACGTAACGTCATACGAAATGTACGAGTCGAGCACCGTTACCAATATACAGGGTAATATCGATTTGATACAGTTTATATCATACAGACACTGTCATTTTTCATGAAGATAAGCATAATGGAAAACGAGAGAGAGAGAGAGAGAGAGAGAGATACCGGGGAGAGCGTCTCAAAAGTCTTTGAATTTAGTTCAACTGTTCTGTTGTCGACCCTCGAGAATCGTTCCTTCATAATTCGACGACCTCAAAAGACACCCTTAATTATGTTTTTGCAGAATAATAATCAATAATTATCAGGAATATATTAAAATGCGTATTTTTCGATTAACCAACTTTTTTTTTATAACGATACGCTCTGAGCAATAATAATAATTAATTATTCCTCATTATAATATAAGTTTTTAAATAATCTCTCGTTGACATACAGCATCATCCCTACACGGCTATCAATCGTTTTCGGAAATCTTTCTCGGTGTAAGAGACAGTCTATTCATCTTTTTCCCTCTCCGTCATTTGTTCACTCTCTGGGTCCTGTAGCTTGCTCGTGAGAAAGCCAAAAACGGGAAACTGGGCCGCACGAGGGCACCGAGCCGAAGACAATAAGCTTGGGTTATGCCAGTTGACTGAAGCTATGGACATTTCAACATATATATATTGCATGTAAGTTTAGGGAAACCGTTATATATATATATATATATATATATATATATATATATATACGCAGCTTGAGTTGCGGTAGATACAGGCGGTGCCCCATCCACCTACGAATTGAAAGCCGGTGCCAAATGGGACGCAAATACAATGAGGTACGTAAGGAAAACAGGGATGGAGAGATGAACGGACTCCCACCATTTCGAATCTTTCTCAGGATCCGTAGAGCGACGAAGCTTTTCCCTTGGCTCGCGCCAGTACTCTGATAAAAGCCAATAATCCGCGCAGCAATAGAAATTCTCAAGTACCGACGTTATATTATACGTGCCTTCGCGGAAGGAGAGCGCATCCTCTCCGTACAGAGAGATACTTTTCCTTTGGCTCGCTCCCTCGGAATTCCTATGCGATATATGTTATCGATATATATATATATATTACGCGTGTATCCCACTATCAAACGATATCTCTGCTCGTCTCTCGCAAACCCGTCGTAGATCCCCGAACGCGTTTTTCCACGAGTTCTCGTAATACATAGTCACCAAGATAGTTAGTGTGCCTACACATATATAACTAATGGTAATAAATTATATCCACGTGAAAAATCGGAAGCGAATACAATTTATCGAGGCGGTCTTTATTTTTCTTCGTTCCTTGTATCTTTTTCGTACTGAATTTAGAGCTCGATCCTTCCTCTTCGAGTATTGCCATAACACTTTTCTTATTTTCACATTTTCTTTGAGTTTATGAAGTTCGAAGAATTTAATACCTTGTAGAAATTCTGATTTTCGAGCTGCACATTTTCGGAGAATTTGAGAGGATTCGAGTAAAAAAAAATGACTTCTGCCAAATACTTCGTTCAGCTGCACTCGTCCTATATATATATATATATAGGTATAATATTGCCATTGGTCTGTTAAGCTGCCGCATACACGCCACTCGTACAATTTTACCGCCGTGCTGCACCGTGTTCGTATAGCCTTGGTTATCTAGAGCCTTTACCCACTGACTCCCATCACCTCATCCCCGTCGGCCCTCTCTCCAACCCCCCACCACTAACACATACAGAGGGCACTACTCGTATCCATTATGCTCCGAG
The DNA here is from genome assembly GCA_951802705.1 of Netelia virgata. Classification (NCBI taxonomy): domain Eukaryota; kingdom Metazoa; phylum Arthropoda; class Insecta; order Hymenoptera; family Ichneumonidae; genus Netelia; species Netelia virgata. Next base: position 9,706,707 of record OX637867.1, on the reverse strand, counting down.
GGAGTTATGAGGCCGACGTTTATTGGCTAACTTGTAACCCCCTTGCAACGCGGACCTGAATTATTTCCCTCGGTCCTTACCGTCGGCTCTATCTCTGTCTCTCTCTCTCTCTCTCTCTCTCTCTCTCTCTCTCTCTCTCTCTCTCTCTCTCTCTCTCTCTTCTCTCTCTCGGTCTCTCTCTCTCGCGCGCTCCATCTTTCTCCCTCGCTCTCCTAAGTTTATTTCAATTTAGCCCCAGGACCCAAGCCGCGAGGCCTCTTGGATTTACGGTATATAGACGTTCCTCGCCGAGGCGAATCGAAGTCCAACGATTCTCTCACAGGGCCCCGCGGACACGATCGACATATAACTCGTGTGGTCTGCCTCGAACTTCCCTCGAACTATGTGAAATTTCGCTTCGGTTTAAATTTTACGATAGTGTTCGCGTTGTTTCACGTGGCCGAGTTATTTTTCAACACTCTCTTAAGTATGCCGCCGTTATTGCAATTCTTGCATGAATATATTAAGTTGGCCAAAAAGTAATTGCGTTTTTTTTTCTAGTCGAAACGGTCGCTATCAGTTTTCTATCAGAAATTCAATTATGATTCGCTGATTCGATATAGTGATAATGGAGTAAGGAGACGATATCATTATTTGTGCTCCGATCCAATTTTTTGCTGGCATCTGGTGTTTTTTTCCTTCTTTTTTTCGGAAGATCGTTGTACTTTCTACTTTTTATGCATCTGATTCTGAGAACGTTTCGTACACCGAATAATGTATATCTATATGTTTCATTCCATTCCTACGTTACATCGACTTTTCCAACTGGTACAGGGTAAAATAAATAAATTCAGCCGAGTGGAATCGATCACGAATCTGTTCCGTACGAATGGCGATCCTGTTTGCATTTGAACGGTTTTTCCGAGGGCACGAGGACGATGAGTCGGTCGGTCGAGAGAGAGAGAAAGAGAGAGAGAGACTGAGATTGAACGAATGAAATGTTGGAAAGGCGACTGAGAGAGATCGAAATAAAGAGTGGCCAAGAGGCAACTCCGGATAGAATAGAGAAAGAGAAAAGGGAGAGAGAGAAAGAGATACGAAGCATAGAAAAGAAAAGAGGTCGAGTGGGGTTTGACGTAACAGAAGCAGAATTACTGTAATTGCGCGAACGCAGTAGTTTAGTACGAGCGCCGCATCAATTTTTGTACACAGCAACAGCCAGCACCCCCGGGTATAAATTCGCTCGTTCTTTATCGTGCCTTCTCTCTCACCCTCCGCACTCGTGCCGAAGCGCTCATTCGCAATTAGAAAAATTCGATTGGTTGTCAATAGGGGCACGATTGCTGCTGCAACACATCGATGGATGAGCGATAGGAGCCGATAGGATTCGAGTCCTGGATGCATCGATGGCCCGATGTTCCAGGGAATGAAGTGAACGAAGTGAACGAAAAATGAAAAGAAACAACGATATTTCGCCAACTAAGCGAGAAAGGAGTATTGTTTGTTTTCGCGCAATTCGTGCAAAAAATAGGACAACATAAAACTCTAGTGAAATAGAATGAAATGGAGAAAAATTGCGAATACATCTTGGGCTGGCCAAAAAGTCATTGCGTTTTTGATGCAACCACTTTTTACCCAATCAAACAATCCTTCTTAAATTCGAAGATATCGATGATTAACCGAATTTAATTCTTAATGTTACAAATTTAAATAGATTGGGAAATAATATGTTTTTGTTGTTACCACCAGAGATATGTGCGAATAGAATTTGCGGAATTCGAGGTTTCACAGTGAGAACATTGACGTTAGTCGAAGCCCTCCGATAGTTTCGTGTCACTGACGAATTGTCTCTATACCGTTTTCTCCTTTATACACCACATCGTTGGATTCGTCAACACGTGCAATTTCGCTACAACGAGAAAACCACACCCCATTCCGTTAAATGTGTTGATTGGGCGATCGAATAGGGCATCTCGCCGAGTTTTATATAGTTTCAAACGGCACGTTCGAAACTCAAAAATGTTTCACGCGTTCCCTTTCAACCATACTGTGAAAAAACGCTGAAACAGCCCTATTTTTGTGGCTTCGTCAAATTCGTTGCAGGGCAAATCTATAGTACAACAACCCTTACGTACGAGAACGATAAGTTCTCATACGCAAGTGTTGCACGGGGCGTGTAGCGCAATAAGAAACTTGTACCAAGGAAACCCTTCTTTCAAGTAGAGTCCTGGTCGAGATTTTCACAGCAGTAGCTAACCGAGGTCACTTAAAAGAAAAGAAAGTTGAGGCGTGGAGCGAACGGAAAAAAAGAAGAGTTCGAAAAAATAGTGCTGAGGGATTGAGGAAGAAAAATATAAAGCGACGAACGATACCGAGAAATCGAGAGGGAGAGAATCCAACTGAGAGGGAGAGAGAGAGAGAGAAGGACGAAACGTAGTCGCGTGCCAAGAAAAAGAGAGGAAGCCAAGAATTGAGTCCGGAAAATCCCGCCGTGGGCAGGACGTTCATTGGCTTCAGTTCTCCACTTTCGAGAAGAGAGAGAAAGACAGAGTGAGAGTGAGAGAGAGAGAGAGAGAGAGAGAGAGAGAGAGAGAGAGAGAGAGAGAGAGAGGGTAGGAGGCTAGAGAGATGCGGCAGATATAGGGGTTGGATCTCTAGGAGCATGCTGAGGGTGAAAGCATAGAGAAAGAGGCAGGCAGGAGAAGAGACGCGAAATGTGTAGGTGCACGGCAATACGAGGATTTGACCTCGCGTTTCGTGCTTCTTGAGGGAGAAAAAAATGTTTCTGACCCTCACCGCAACCTCATTTTTATCTCCTCCTTTTCCGTCCTTTTTGTCAGTATCTTCGTCGTTTTTTCATTTTTTTTTATTTTTTTTTTTTTATATATTTTATTTACGAGGCGAAACGTCGCTCGAACGACCTCGCAATACTTCACGCACCCCCGCGCGTTTTCGTATTCAAATTGTCCTGGACATAAAAGGGCTCGTTTCTCCTTTCGCAAAACGCAAGCGTACACACATACCTACACACGTGCCGTTGATGCGTCTGAGGGAGCCACATGCGTGCTCGACCAGACGAGAAAACGAGGAGGCATCGCGCAGTGGAGACGATACGCGAAAGGGGGTTGAAATACGAAGACGAAGAGGGAAAACGTGACGAGGGAAAACCCGAGCGTTTCGACCGCTGTTATATGCGAAGCGTGTTACACTCCACGTTTAGAGTACTATATTCGAATCTTATAACGTTGGATATGGGTACTATGAGCTTTTTGGGCGGAAACCATCCCCTCGCGGAGCGTCATGCTCAACACAAACGAGACAATGTCCCGTCAAGTTTCGGTGGATAAGGGTTGCAATATACCCGTACAAATGGACATCGGTTTCCGCTTTTCGGACCAAAAGCTATACGCAACGTTGGCCCGAGAATTTCATTTTGAGCGACGTTTACGATTGTTGTTTAAAATCATTTTTTAGGAAAATCATTTTTACTAATTAATCCGCGATCCGTATTAATTATGAAAAGAGATTTTTTTTTTTCAATTATATTTCTTTTTTACGCGTTATATTTTTACGGAAAATAATATTTATCGGCAATTATCAATTTCACGAAAACCGGAGATAAGACGTGAAAAGGTGGGAGCCGAAGTGATATTCCATTTCTGTCAAACGAGTCGGGAGATTTCTTTCGCTGTCGGCTCGTGACGAAGAAAAAAACTCGCGCCACGAGCGGAAGAGATCGAGACGTTGGTGGTTGGTGGAGAGAAGAGGCGGAAGGGAGGTCGAGGCTCAAGAATCAATTATGGATCGTAGAGTGGCTCGGCGTGATAGACCTACGCGTTTTCATGTCCGCGAGAAAGGAAAGCGAAGTATTCTTGCGTCAAGGGCTAATAGCTTCAGGCGAGAATCGAACAATGGGGATTTATCTCCACTTCCAGAAAATGGCTCGCTCATTCATCTTCGAAATTATCATCGCCGGTACTTCGACCTCGTAATTTTCACGAATATTTTCGCTCGCAAAAGATAATGAAAATCTTGGATGAAGTTTCAATATCGAATTAAGAATATCTACGACAAATAATTAAATTGTATAAAAAATAATCGTTATTTTGATTTGTCTTAATTTCCCTCATGATTTTTTACTCGTTTAAAAAGTTTCCTTTCTCTTCGGCTTCAATCGAAAATATGCTACACAACTTACTCGCGCGTACCAAAATCCATTGTGTACGGAAATGTCCGTCGGCTGTTTCATCGAGCTTAATAATAAGAGGGAGAAATGGTCGAACGAGCCTCCACGGGGGTGGAAAAGTCGATCTGGAAACGAGGGGACCGACGGTCGCAAAACGCAATGGCCAGCACCAACCGCAGGTCGATATATAACCCCGCGAGATCCTTCACAGTAAGGAAGAGAAAAAAATCGCCTTTGCCTCGATGCCCATTTATTCGATATTTTATCATCGTGCCTCGAGTACGCAAGTCCCGAGGGATCTAGAGGACCTTCTCAAGCCTCCATTATATATAAAGGTAGAATATTTATATATTACATTGTACCGTGTATAAAGGGGGCGCGCGCTCGATGGCTTCTGCGCAATACCAGATACCGTATACTACAACAAAAAAAAAAAGAAAAAAAAAAGAAGAAGAGAAAAGAAAAAGAGAAAAATTGGTGCGAGCCCGGAGAAATCAGTCGTGCAAGAAATTAAATATTATATCCCCCTCTGCCCTGTTGCCGTGCGCGTTCGAGGGATGAATTCGGCGTCTCGAGAAGTCTCCGGTAGCCCTTTGGGAAAGACCTCCCCGTTCGCATCGCTGCTTAAGGTTCTCCTTTTCTCTCTCTCTCTTTCTCTCTTTCTCTCTCTCTCTCTCTCTCTCTCTCTCTCTCTGCCAGACGAGAGAACGGCAGAAGATCATCCTCGGGGAATACGAAGCAAATAACGTCCTGCTGGACAGGACAAACAAAAGACGACCCACGCGTCCCCTGCTCGAACATAATCTGCTTTCTAACCCCCGGAGGAAGTGGAGCGAGATCACTCGATTCGGGATGGTCTTAAAATATTTGCCAGTTTTACGATTGTACGACCGCTAAGTTAGGTTTTTTTAAAATAAATTTCGAGAATCACCCGCCATTGAAAATATTTTGTTACGGAAAAACAATTTTCTTCTTTTATCTCATTAACTGTAAATTTCTTCATCTCGACGGGTTCCATTTTATTAGAAAGAACAAACTTTCCGAGGGACTGAGTGAATTATATACTTTGTTAAATAAATGTGTCTTTTTATTTTTTTTTAGTAAGGGGGAATGGTCCGTTTGCTCGCGTAACGGCAAGAGAGGTCGAAGGGCCATTCCTGAAAGAGCGTGAAGTTTTGAACGCGTGATAAGGGTGAGTTTACACATATAAATTACAGGGCGCAGCGAGCTAGCAAACTTGTACTGTGAAAGGGTGTCTCTGATGGGAGTAGTGGGAGGGAGCGGAGGGGGTACGTGCGGAGGAGTTTAAATGTATATGCGCGAGGCAAAAGCGCAAGGTGCCCTCCGGTTTAAGTCTGCGACAGACACGATTCTAATTAAAGCGCGACGGTCTTTCGCCCCTCGCACGACTAAGTCAGCGGCGTGGTTGTAAGATATAGGTACCTATCTTGCTCATTCCACTCGAACTACTCGCGTCTCCTCACCACCCCAACTCCAACCCCCTTCCACCCGTTTACGAACGTACCGACTACGGCTTACGGTTATTGTTGCAATTATCGTCGGGGTTGCCCGACGAAACACGCCTACACCGCTCTACCCCCGTCAGGACCACGAGGAAGAGGTTTTGTCGGCCAATCCCCCTCTTCTTCCCTCGAGCTCACCCGACGGCTTTCCTCACTACCTCTTGCCAACAACTCCCGTTCTCAAGTTGTTGTTCGAAAACTTGCCAGTCGATTCTATCGTCGATATGCTATAGACTCGGCTGACAAACTCCCTGGATATTAATGGCTCGGTGTGAAAGTTCATTAGAAGGCGCACACACGATAATTTCTTTATCTCGTTATGAAAAAAAGTTATATGGGAGCTAGTGCAAAAAAAGTACTTAAAAACGCTCGACGTCTTTCGAAACAACCCAAATGCCTTTTTTAAACTTCGTTCGTGTCATGCGACTGCCGATGTCCGGTTCAGTGCCGCGAGTATAGCGGCGACGACCACAAACATATTTTGCCTCCTCCCGTTATAAGAAAAATATGTTTCTCACAATCAAAGTAAGTACCTAAAGTTTTGTTATTTAATTGTTTTTCGAGTTCATTCGGTAGCTTAGTTCATGTATTTTGATTTGGAAGTATAAAAAGTAGGTTACAACATAATTTGTTTACATTATTATGTTTAATTCAAAGTGCTTCCCTTCGGGGTAATGGGACCCAGATGGATTCCCCGTGTATCGAGTCCATGGCCATTAATCAAGAAAGTCACAAAGACCACCAAAACTAAACAAAATTCAGAAATCCCGATCGGTATTCCCATGAAAGATGTTTTTGAAGAAAAAAAAGAAGAGACGAGACAATAAAGAAAACGAAGAACATTTGCGCGTTAAAAAGCTATATTTGGGTTGATTATATGTTCGTTTGTTTATCATATGTTAAACGTATTCATATTAAACAGTTCATATTTACTATTACTAATATTTACCTAAAAAGTTGTTAAACTTGTCGAGTTTAAAGTAATGGCTCCCATTACCCGCCCTGTCGGGTAATGAGAGACAAAGACACATTTTTTTAAATTTTTGTTTCACTACCTTAAACAATTATTAGTAAGTTTGTATTTCAGAAAAATAAAAGTTTGTTGACCAAAAGACTGATTAATAGTGAAAACAATAAATAATAACTATAATAAATTACTTTTTTTTCAACTTTTCCTTACATGACTCCAATTCTCCCATTTTCCCCTAATCGATTATCGCGTTGGCAACTTGATTTTAGCATTTTTCTGTTATGTAGCTATAAATATATACGTGAAAACGGGTAAGAAAGGTAGAAGTGTTGGAAACCGAGCACTGTCAATCGACGAATCGCTAAAAAGTTTGTCGCTTGATAGGGAAGTACCGGAGCTCTTGTGTTAGTTTGGTCGGCTACTTGAAATCGTCGCAGGTTCCTTTGTACAGTCTGAAGAAAAGCGAGAATAAGAAAAAAGAGTCGACGAGACTTGTATACGGTGAGACAGAAATGCGGGCAGTGAAGAGAGACAATGAGTGGAAAGAGGGAAATTGTTGGCTGAAGAGAAAGAATCTTCGAAGCTTGTTACGGACTAATCATCAACGGGATAAAATTTTCTTGTCTCGTAATAGCTCAATATTTCTGTTGAATTGATTTATGGATACCGATTTTTTTGGTTTATAACCGAGGTACTTATGATATGTTTTAGGGGAGGTTTTACGAGGTTGACAATAAATATATCGAGATTAACTAAACGACATTTTCATTTACTCCGGATATTTAATCGCGCGCCCTCCGACTCACGAAAATTAGCACGTTCTTTTATGAAAATTCCCGCGGCACGTGACGTCGTAAAAGCGACAATATGTTTTTGTCCCGTCAGGTATAGATCTTTGGCTATAAGTACCTCAGGCTCGTTTATGGACGAGCTTTTCTGAGCTCGGGCTCAACTCAGACACGTGCCGGGTATCTCATCAATGTTTCATCTTTTCGCACGGGAAATCCAGTGGTATACGGGGTCCTGCTTACCCTCCCGACGATTCGACCTTCTTTGTCAACGCTCGAGGATTAAATTAATATGTCACGACGCGGGGGCATCGTCGTAGCTTCGATATTGCCGAAACGGGTAAGCACCCCCCCTTCTTCTTATCTTTTTCATCTTTGTTCATTTTCTTTTCTTTGCACGTCAGACCCGAGAGTACAGGGTGTACGGATATTTATGGAAAAATAATAAAAAAGAACACTATCCTTTGTACATTGAAGTTCTATAGTGATTAGTGAAATTTTTCTAATCTTTTTTCTCAACTCGCATATATTGCCTAGAATTTTTTCATTTGATCGCGCATCATTGAATTGATTAGATTCTTCGTGAAAAGCAGAACATTAAAATTTTGTTAACGATTGTGGGAACCACCCTGTATAGTAGGGTGGACGAGCTTGCACAAGGCGAATGACAAAATGTGAGGGGGACGAGGATAATTTATTAAAATCGTAGCTACCCTATATAGCTCGTCCTCGTGAGGGACGGGGGTGGGCGATTAATAATGCGTGTGTGAGCTTTGCATCGTTATTGAAGCTTCGTTTCGTCGCTATTTGCTTACGAAGTACGGAAATTCAGGTCTAGACCCTTTGCCTGAGGGGATGATTCCCCTTACTCTCGTGGCTAATACGGTCATTAGAACGCCTGATACCTACATTAAATAAAACGCGGCATTTCGACGAATGACATCGACGAAATTATTTTCAGGCCATCATTAAAGCATTTGTGAAACATGGTTTCAATAACAATTAAAATAATAGAAACAAGTAGGTAAATATAAATGATTAATAATAAAAATTAATTAACAAAAAAAAGATGAGAAACGAAATAATAATGTTTATAATTTTATGATTTTATTCAGAGATAAAATGGTACAAGATCGTATACTTATTATAAGTTTAAATTATTCTTATTCTCGAGTTGTCGCAATTTGTCGATCATAAATAAAAAACAAATCGTGAAAATTCGCTGTTTCTGGATTTTCCATAGTAGGTACCTACTGTGGTCCGTGTAAGGTGGGCAAAAAGGGAATCAGCGTCGAAATACCAGGAGTTATACAGAATCTCGTGAATATTTTATCATGACCTATTCACGATTCAGGGATGTTCTCTCCTTAAACAACGTCATATTCGGTGCGAACATATTCACGATTTGCACGTTCGTACCCACACGTTCGTATATCTGTTCGATATTCTCGCGAATTCCCCTCCTAGATATTTCTACATGACATTCGCTTTCTTCCTCGTACACTCAAACTTTTTACATATAGCTCCTGGCAAATGCCATCCATAGAGAGAATTGGAGGCTGCGCATTAGTCGGTCGCGGTCGAGAGTCCATAACGCGACATCTGTTCGAAATGGGCTTAGACGCTGGCACGGGGGGTTTGGTGAGGAAGCAGAAGGTAACGTGAAAGCAAAGGAGAAAGCACGGGAAGAAAAAGGGATAAGAGGGAGCTTTAGTAATAAGAGAGTACAGTGAAAGTCGAGTAGAAGCTTCGCCCTATAAAATAGTACAGCGTATACCAAAACATATTTTACATCAATCTCTGATAAAATTGTCAACCCATAATCCATAATCAAGATAAACCAAGGATAGTTTATGAAAATACGTCGTTAAATAAAAGAAAATAATGATATCCATTTTGTGAAATATAATTTCAATGCCCCGTTAACCTCTTTGTATTTTTCAAGATAACTACGTACGCAATTTTTTGTCGACGGTCTTGGAAAATATTCCACAGGACAAAGAGCCAACCTCACTACCGAGTATATTTGTTCATCAGTTTGGTAAATACGCGAAGCGCATTCATCACGAATCCCGTAAAATTGGTTGAAACGACGTCGAAACGTTCTTCCCCCATCTTTTTCTCATTCACTATTTTCCTTTATGCTTCGTGCTTCGCGAACAAAAAAAAACAGAAGAAAATCACCGTCTGCTCGCTCGAAGCAAGCTCATTCGTTCATAAACGATCCACATTTAATAATGACCAGTTTTTGCCTATGCCGTACGATGTATAACGATGTACACAGAGTGAGATTCAAGCGTATATAGCGTTATGGGAGACGCGAGCGGGGATATCAAGGGGTAAAAAGACCGCAGCGGACGGAGAAAAGGCGACGGTTAAGAGGAGATGGGTGAATGCTAGAGAGGATCGAGGCAAAAAAAACGGGGTATAGTGGCTGGTGGGTTCAGGGCGAATAGTTTTTCGTCCTAGGGGCCTTCGGGCTCTGGAGCTCTTTGGTGTACGCGTTCGTGTTCTCTTGGCAAAAGCACGGAGCACAGAGGAGTTCTCCTTCGGGGGCTTCGAAGCGGGTAAGAGGCAAGAACAAGAAGAGTGACTCGTAGCCTCCGACACCGAGACCACATTATCCAGTCTGGAGGACATTATCCTTGATGCAGCGGGAGGTACTACCGGTAAAATCGTCGCGTACGTGTGGTTATATGTACAGAATAAGAAGAAGGGAGAAGGAGAGAAAGAGAGAGAGAGAGAGAGAGGCAGAGTGTAGGCGCCGGGGGGTGTCGGAGCATAGGAAAGTACGTTATTTTCAACGCAAGGTGGAAGAAAGACGCTCGAGAATAATATAAAAAGGTCTCGAGCGAACCCACCCACGTGATAAAGGAAAGGGATGAATCTTCTCGCGTACCAGTTTCCAAGACTCCCAACAAAACTCTCTCCTTCCCTCCTCGGACTTTTTTCTCCTCGCTCCCTCCGTCTGTGTATCCACGCTTGGTGACTAAATTTGTTTTTCCCTAGCCCAGATTCTCTCTCCCCGTTTCTCGCTTCGTCTCTTGGTACACGACGTTCCCCGTTAGGGGTGATATATAATAAGCGATTGTTCTTTGCTTCGCGAAATAACGTTACGGAGATAGAGGAAAAATCAGAAAACTCAATTTGTCGAAGAGAATCGTTCGAGCCGAAACTTTTCTCTAATTCGATCGTATTTCCTTTGCGACTCGATCTTTCTCCCCTCATCGACATTTATCTCGGTACAACATTTTTCCAGCGCGTAATTTTCGTAAATTTTCAACAATTCCGATTACAAAAGTAAGGAATATTTCGAATCGTGGTTGCAAAAGCGCATCGGTGTAAAGAGAAAACGGGGGCGGGGGTGAAACGAAACGAAATGTGAGAACGATCGAACTGGGCGAGGGACGGAAAAGGAGTGCCCAAGAGACTGAGCGAGAACCCCCATTCCCCACTCATTCCCTACTTTCTCATCCCTTTCTCGCTTCAACCCCCTCATGATGTAATCGGTGAGGCTAAACTTTCTCTATAAATCACAGAACGGTTTCGTCTCCTGAAAGCTACCGGAGCGCTTCTACTCTTTGAGATGAGACTACGCTCCGTTATTACCGTTTTGAATTGTGCTATATCCTCTGATTGTTGAGGGAGAAGGACATCAGCGGTGCGAGAGATTTCATCCCCATGGCGAAAACTCCCTCCTTTCGTACGTACATATATATATATATATATATATATATATATATATATATATATACGTATGTGTTCATATATGTCTTCGCTATATATGCATATGCGCGAGGGAATGAAGGAAAATACGAGAGAGAAGGCGGTGTCGGTGGTTGGAAGCCAATGGAGGATAGAGATATCGCACGGGAATCAGGAACGACGCGCTCGAGGAATATAATGGATATTAATGTTGCTTCTATGCTGATTCCGTCCACACAGTTCCGTCTCTATCTTCCTGTCTTCCTCGTTCTATTTCATTCGTTTCTGTCTCACACGAGTACGTACACATGCGCGTTGCTCTTGGTCCTCTCTATTGCTATCTCTATTCCCCACACGAATCGTTTCCCGTTGTTACATCTTCGGCTCTGTCCCACTCGCTCAACTGTGCATACGGTCGCTTCTCCTTCGTGATCTCTAAAACCGAAATTCACACAACCTACCAAGGCTTACTAGAGCCCCATCCCCCAACCCTTAGCACCATCCTTCTCTAACGTGGCTCGGCATACGCGCGTGTTCCATATCACTTGGCGCGATGGCTTCTACGATTAATGCTTCCATCTTCTTCAGATTTATCCCGTTGGCTCTTTCCTCCGTTTTCCCACTATCCGGCTTTGATTTCGAATCCTCTGAACAGATTTTCACATACGATATTTCGCATCGAGATTTTGTTTTCGTTGATCGTCGAGATGAATATAAAAGCAGTTTTTATGCGAACGAGGGGATTTTTTTTAGAACGGTATAAGATTACGTTAGCACTCCACTCTCGAGTAATCGATTTATAACGAAGAGCTAAAATTGATGTCGGATAAGAAGAACAACATTTTTTTATTATCATCGACATTGAATTATATTGTATATATATGTATATACAATTCCTGACCGTCGATAGGATTGTATGGTTGAGGAATCGAATTTTCCATTATCGCAAATCGCACCGCACGACCGGAAGAGCCGGTCGCCGGTTTTCCTCGCTCATCCTCTCGGATCCACTCTCTTTCACTCGCTCGTTCCGACTCAAGGTCGCATTCTTCCATTCGAGAGTGAATTTCCCGCCAACAATACCAACGCCTCTAGTTCACGGACGCATTTCGTATATTATATCGTTGTAGCGGATGCAAAAAGAAAACGCTGCAGGGAAGTCGGTATCGATAAGGCCACAGAGAAAAACGCTCGATCCGAAAAGAAAGCGAGACGACCTTCTCACCTTCCTTGCAAGATGCAAGCCAGCCTAGACATCGACTGGAGAGAGAAAAAAAAAGAAGCTCGCGAGACTTTCGACTGACATCGTGTTTTATTCTCGACGAAAAAATATCACGATAAAACCGATTTAACAAAGAGAGGTGAGCGAGGAGAGAGGGTGACGTGCCAGAGCGAATAAAGGCAATGACGCGATGTTGTGTGCGTCGCTTTGCGACAGGTGCGGTCCGCCCTTCCGACAAAACAACCCTTATAAAAGGCGCGCGTGGCGGGCTCGAGTTACAGCGGACACTCCCGGCCCATCGAAGGGCTAATTCTGGGTTCGCCCGACAAGAAAGCGCCACCAGTCGCTTATCTCTCTCTCTCTCCCTCCCTCTCTCTCTCTCTCTCTCTCTCTCTCTCTCTCTCTCTCGTTGGCGAGAGAATGACAAGGTCGTCGTCTCTCCTCTCTCCTCGCGAAATGAACGTACATCGCACGACGAAAGAATTTTGAGACAGCGCTCCTTAGAGTGACGGGGAAGAAACTTGTATCCTCCGTTGCTCTCGCCTCGCGATGCTCGCGTCCTTTTACACTCACCGAGCCCCCCCCCCCTCCCATGGAGAGGGTTGGGCGAGAGAAAGTGAGTTAGGAGAGGGTGAGGGCAAAGTAGAGAGACACTCGAACCTTCCACCATCCCAGAATTCGCGCTACATCCCCCAACGACCGAGCGACTTCTCCGTTACCACTGAGAACCCGGCACAAGGGCGAGAAAATCCGCCCACACCCCTCTTTCTACCCTTCGTCCTCCTTCTCTCTCTCTCTCTCTCTCTCTCTCTCTCTCTCTCTCTCTCTCTCCCTCCAGCCTCTCGCCCTATATCTCTCGTCCCACGAAGTGTCAGAGTGTATTTTGTAATTCAAGGAAAGTTTAACCCTCCGGGGCCGAAAGCCACGCAACGCTGTCGAGCGGAGCGGCGTTCAACCAAGCAGACAGACAGGGCAGTCCCTTCGCGAGAGCTTTCCCGATCCTCCCTTTATAACCTCGGTAGTCGAGAGAACGGTTCGGCTATAACGAAACACCGAACCAAGAGACCCGTCGGTTTCTCCAAGACGCGTATAAGGGTAGGTGATGGAAGGGTCCAAAACTCCGAAGTGTACTCCACTCCGTTTCCGAACTGTATTAGCAAACGTGGCATTTTAACGGGGTCCCTACCGCTATCGGAAGAGATAATCCAATCATCTACCTATTCGCTACGTCCTCCCCCGTAACCCTCGAGTGTGACTTTGGAATAATCAATTGCTTCCGCGAAACGATTATTCGATGGAGAAAAAAAAATATATATTTGCCGAATTCAAATTGATCCTTCGATTTTAAACAACCGATGGAAAAGATTCGTACCCTCTTGGCGGACGCGAAAATTACCTCGAAAATTAGCCACGAAAATAAGATAGACGCGCTCGAGATATATATATATATATTTTTTTTCATTCCGCACGGAGAATTAAGATTTTTTTTTTATAATCGCGTTGAACGGATCTTACGCGTAAAAAAAATCCTCTCTCGTCATCCGGTCGAACGCGAAACATTGCAAAATTTTCATACGCACGACGCTTTTGGTCTCGTCCCAACTCTTAGGAGGGTTGTCGAGTTTTCATGGTAAAGGAACTTCCGGGTTACGCTCTCGAGCTGGCTCGACCGACGAGGTTCTCTTTCGGGACGTGCTCTCTCTCTCTCTCTCTCTCTTCTCGGTACCGACGTTAAGCTCGTTTGGGTAATTTTATCGTCGGTTCACCAGAGCCTTCCGCTTTCGGCTCTCCCGTTCTCTTTGCCCTCCTTTGCGAAAACTAATTTATTTGGTTAAGAAGGGAAAGGAGTGTAGAAATGCTCGGTTTAGTAGAGGCGGAGATGAAGAGAAGGCGGAAAACACGATGACGAAGGGCTAGTAACAGACACAGGGAAGTGGGGTTGGCGGACGAGAGGTGGAGGTAGATGGGAAGAGGGGGGATTTGTGCGAAGCTACAAAGCGAAGAATGCCAGAGCCACGCGTGGGTGTGCGCTGAGATGATGCAATGTATAGGTAGGAAAAGGGCTCATACGGAGAATCGATGGAGCTCTCCCGGCACAGGGCTCTCTTCATCCGGGAAATAGTACTATGCTTTTCTCTCTCTCTCTCTCTCTCTCTCTTCTTCTTCTTCTCTATTGTATTAGAGGAGAAGAAAAAGTTTTTCTCAAAGGACCACTTCCCAGAGACGATCCTACTCGCGTTTAATCGCCCTACGATTTTTATTTCATCGAATTAGCCGCAACTTTTGTGGCGACAGTCGAGAAAACGATAGGGGTGCTTATCCCCAGTTTCGGTGAGTTATCGAACGTTTTGGACTATCCTCGATAAAATAAAAAAGATCGTTGGTGATATCGAACGAGATTGCAATCGACCCCGATATTGTTCACATTGTTACGTTTATTAATTTTAAGATAAATTGTATTTCATGGAAAAATATTCAGTTACGATTAACTCGTGTGACGTTATAAATAATTGTGAAATTCAATATCTCAAGTTTACGTGATTTTGTTGTTGAAGGGTACGTGGATGGAAGAAAAGACTGTGCGTTGACAGTGACCTTCGTCTCGGTATTGTGGGTACTACGTAGCCCTGCCTAGTGTCACACTTCACCATCCCCTTTGGCTGATTTGTCAAGTTATCGAAAAACTCGTTTACCTTTATAATTACAATGTAATATTTTTCCGTTTCTTTTTTACTTTTTACTCATCGTCATTTTTCAATTCTACTGCTGAATTAACGATCGCAAAACCTCAAGAATCTTATCTCGATCTAGCTCGATTTATTTATTTATAAATGTCATTTTTTTCTCTCCCTAGTGTACGATCATTTAAAAAAATCAATATTAATCTCCTCGACCTGTTAATTAGTTAAAAAAAATTCGATTATCGAAACGTACGTCCAAAACTCTTCGATTCTCAATAATACCGTTGCCCGATCGAAATGAAAGAAGAAACGTGAGATTGAAAAAAGGAAGTGTGTTCGTGGCGCGACATAGGAAATCATCGGGATTTCTCGTCGCCGTTAATACTTCGGCATCGTCATCTCACGACGTTCCCGACGTTTCTGTCCATTCGGACGAAAAATTCTTGCCCTCCTCGGGTAACAGCTACGGCAAACTATAGATATCGAGGGTCTTTTTCGTAACAGGGTTATCCCGAGCTGGAGATTGAAAAGTTTTCTACGCTGTAGTCGAGAGACAGGAGCAAACGTTCCGAAGGATCGGCTCGAAGAGAGGATAGTGCGGGGGACGGAAGCTTGTCGTACGTGCATGGAGGATTATGAGAGGATGGGCCGTAAGGACAGACGAGTTTGAGAACCGCTTTCACGGAGTCGTGAAGTAGACGACCGGGAGTCCTTGGTCGAGTTGCGAGTCGATGTGCCGCAAGGGGTGGAGGGTTTTTTGAGAGACCGAGTACGATGAACGGAGGGTAGATAGGGAGCGACGAAGACGGTAGATGCGGTGATGTTGTACCCACGATTTCGTCTCTTTCTCTCTCGTCATCGTTGGAAAAACGCGACGAAAGCTCCACCGAATGGGAAAGAACGAGAAAGTATATCAGGTTTGGAAGATAAGATATCAAAATTGTTTTAAAGTCCTGATCGAGTTGACGGGAGAGGGAACGAGGGGCAAGAGACAATCACCGGTTTTATTGCCCTCGTGGCATGGGGGGGGGGGGGGGAGAAAAAATGATCGAACGACCACGCTCGATGGGGTTTTTTCGGAGATGATGAAAGAATCACCATCGTTCCACCGAACGCGAATTTTGCCGAACCATTTTTTGTTTCGCCTCGAATTATTTTATTTTAAGGTAAATGTTAAATTTATTTTTTTATGATCGACGTGAATATTTTTCACGTTTAACGGTAGGTAATGTTTATTTTCATTGCGTCGAACGTATCGATTCCTCCTTTTTCAAACTAGTAAGGTTTGAAATTTTCAGTGAATGCCGATATTTCAAAAATATTCAACGTAGCATTTTTACATCCGAGAAATTATTTTAATTGAATATCGGATATCCGATACGTCGAATATTAATTCGTGCTCTCGCGGTATTTGAAAAAAACCGGCGGAAAATGTCGGGAAAAAAATTATTTTTGTGGACGATAAAAATTTCGAAACGAATATAAAACGTAAAGTGCAATCGCGATTGATTTTACGTAAAATTTTCATGAAAAATAATTGCGAATTCATCGAGCTTTTTCGAATTATCCCAATACGTGTATATATATATATATATAATTATGTATATAGGCAATTTTCGATAATAAAAAAAAATCGTATCTCTAGATTTTGCCCGTTTTACGTTCTCGCATACCGAACGTCAGTGATGTGGGGGCGAAAATAATGAATATCCATATGTATGACTGGTGCACAATTTTAATAATACGCAACGTCATGTAGACATGAATCTGTCTCTCTCTCTCTCCATATATATATATATATATACGGAGAGAGAGAGAGAGAGAGAGAGAGAGACAGATGCATAAATGTTGACAAAAATCGAAGAACGGAGAAGCGCATATGACGGCCTCAACCGAGAATATTCGCATCCCGCGCGATTCGTGAGAGGGGAAGAGCGCGAGAGGTAACACGCGGTAAAAGTCGGCGGCGTGCGAGGCTTCTTGATTTACGGTAAAGTGCGAGCGCGCTTGCTCAGCCGGCTGCACATCTACGATACACACCCCCATGGAAAAGAAGAAGTAGTGAGTGAGAGGGTTTGCTGTAATGGGTTTTTGTTCGTCGTTTTCCTTTATTCGGTCATTTTTATCTCATTTTATATTTCTCGGTATATGGCCCGTCTTTCGATGTAGATATGTATAGAGAGAGATGTCGCTTCGCGGTGTGTCTGGCCACTGGAATATTCGCCGCGTTCACGTTCGCGAGAGCGCACTCGCGTCAGCCTCTGACACGTAGGTGCGTTATTACGGGCGTAACCCGAGGAACACGGTGCCATAACGACGACTCACAATTCACGACACACATACACATACATACATTTATATATATATAAATATGTATATAAATATTCATGGATAAACCTACTACATTATGGTATAGATATATGCGAACGCGAAAGTGTGGGCGAATACGGGAGTAACATGTTTATGGCGGCAACGGTACTCGGCAAGCCGAGCTTCTAATTGCCGAGGCTGGACCGTGAGCCGGCCGGCTACCTTTTCAAGGCTTAATGATCGTCCCACCTCGAGCTCTCTCCCTCTCTCCCTCTCTCTCTCTCTCTCTCTTTCTGCCAAACGACGGTAGAGTATGCCGGTCCCAGTGATCCTCGTGCTCGTAGCTAACTGAATCTCTGATATAGCTTTACTACTATATATATATATATATATATATTTACATATAAGTATTCGACGTACATGTACCAATGTACCTATACTCGTACCGTGTACAGGAGGAAAACTTGTCGGTGTCTCTGCTGGTCGAGCGTACCCCATTGAATGAAACACCTTGCATGCAAACTACTTCTCTCTCACCATCTCGTTCCATAAGTGGCGGAAGGAACGGATATGAGTAAACCGGTATTCCATGCGTGAAGGACCGCCAAAATCCCTCTGGATCTTTCACCGAGGATACATATATACGTGTGTACCCTAGGAAATTTTACAATTAAATTATCGCACATTTCGTTTGTTCTGCCACGTGACTCGTCGCAAACGAGCTTTATACGCAGACGTTACAAGTATATCTGTATATTTATGTAAAAGGGCCGAAGAATTCAATTGTCAAATATCACAATTCATATCGAATTATTTCTGTCACGGTGAAATTTCCAAATCGACAAGATTGCCATCGTAAAAAAGAGCCGATAAGAGAATTAAAGGATATGGTAAAACTAAATTTTGTCGAATTTATATAAAGATTATACAAAATTCGAAAAATCTATCATTCAGATATTTTATTTCGTTCGTGATTTTTCTCAATTTCACTCGCATAAAAGTAGTCGAATGAATGAAAATATAAAAAGAGAATCACGTTTATGTGCCAGTGGTACAAGTTTTCCTCGAATCTGGAGCAACAAATTTCCGCCCGTTCCTTCGTTTCTGCCTCTGTTTGCGAGGGAGTAAGACATCAAAGGAAAATTTCCAAGTAGGGCCGAGAGGGCTCGGTTGTGGAACGAGACCAAATGTTCTCGCCCCTCTCCATTCCCCTCGTTTCGTCGTTTTTTTTTCACTTTGCATTCGTCGCAATAACCAAAGCTGATACGTCTTTGCTCTCCCTCGCTCTCTATATTCCGGTAACTTTTGACCCGAACTCGCGCCCGGTGTGCCGCAAAACATATCTCGGTGAACATACCGCGTGAAACGACTTTTAGCGAGAGCTTTTGGCTCGCGACTATTCGCTCGCGGAGGAACCTTTTAGCTTCCGAAACGAGTGCTGGCCTGTGCTGCTGGTTCTATAACTTGCCCTTTGCTTTCACTCTCTCTCTCTCTCTTACCCACCGCTAGAGCGGATTATCCGGCCATTATTTCGATGGGGAAAGGTTTCGAGAGTGTACGGAGGGCAAAGAGCTCTCGCTCCCTCTCCCGGTGATAAATACAGATATAACCGTACGCTATATAACACCGGGCCTACAAGCTTCGCGCGTGTGTGTTTCCATCCCCCTTTTCTGTTTTGCGAGAGAGGGTGTCGGCAATTTCACGATTTTCGTCGAGGGCCCTCGACTCCTCGCCCATACGACTTCACGTATACACAGCTCTGACGAAGATTCGACTCTGAAAATCCTCGCGGTGTATACACTCAACTCTCTTCTAACCGTCAACCCTCAAATCCCGTTTACACAGCCACTTTCGTGAGAAAATTTCTCCCGTTCGTTTCTTTTTGTTTTTTCTCTCGGATTCTTAACGCATTCTCTCTCTCTCTCTCTCTGTCTCGCTTTAAAGTTTTGAGTGAAAAAATAACAATAACGGCCGTTCTATAAACTACGTCGATTAATAAAAAAATTTTCGTTATCGTCGATGAATAAAAGCGTGAGATTCGTAAGAATTAATAATACGATCGTGGACCATGCACCGTGCGAAATTGCGGCTGCGCGCAGTTTCCAACCCTCCCGTTCTCTACGAGGGGGTGGCAGTCGGCGGTATGGCACGTAGCTGAGGGAACGAGAAGAGTTGCCTCAGTCGAGTCGAGAACCCGCTTCGTTGCGGGCTGTTCTCCGAAATCCTGCAATATCTCTCGTGGCGGTTGCATCCTTCGAAGCTAAAAACAAAAGAAAACAAAAAACAAGACACATATTACATCCCTTCATCTTCGACCTCGGGCGCGGCCCTAAATTCTTCTCTCTAAACACGAATCGCGTTTCAGGTCTCGCTGCTTCGCTCTCGTTTTAAACATCGGGTCAATGATAACGCGTGATTAATCGTGCATCGTCGATCGACCGAAGGACGATAACGAGTCATACCTGCGTGTCTCGTAGGTGGAAAATTGTTTTTTTTTCTTCTTTCCTTTTCAATCGTCCGGTTTCTTTTCTCGACCATAGCCGCTCGTGATCGTAAATATATCGTAAGATCTGTCGGACGATCGCGTTTGGGACCCTTATTTGTTGTTCGCGGTGAAGGGTAGCTGCGAGCGAGGCGAGGGTAGCTCGAGTCGAACCCTGCGAAGAGGGGTTCGCCTCGGCACCCTTGAGGCTTCGCCAAGGGCATATCTCGCACTTTTCGAGACCGAGGATCCTATCGGTGTCTCCTTCACGAGGGAGCTCAAGGTCGTCATTGTCGTGAAAGAGTTTTGCAAGGATGAGGGTGAAAGTAACCGAGGGGGGTGGGAAGCCAGTCGAGAGGGAAAAAGAGGGTGGATCGGAAAGAGAGAAATCAAGTTGTTGCGGTTGAGTCGAACTGCTTAAAGTCCGAGGGAATATGCGTCTCTGCCGAGGGATCGTTACGAGTGCTTTTCTTTCGACGACCCACCTTTTTTTTATTAGATTTAACTATAATTTATTCCATTATTTATTAGCAAATCAAAAAAAAGAAAAAAATATCAGTTTCGAAGGCGCGTATGTTTCTACGTTATTCTGTGTGCTGATGGTTGTAAAAGATGTTACCGGTGAAACGCGACTGCGAGAGCAGCGATAAACGTCGAGGAAAAAAATATGTATAGGAAGGACATAAAAATTCTAATCTACCGACGATACGGATTTTATATGCAAAATCGTAAAAAAAAAGAAAATTTTTTTATAGGTGCGCGGACTTTTTCGTCGTACGAAAAAAAAAACGCCATCGAATATAAATACGACACCGCGTGTTCCAAAGCGCGTATAAAATACAATAGATACTTCGTCTTTATAGATGCAAATATATATGTATATATATATATGCGATATATGAATATATATGCAATATATATATATATACATACATTCTATAACTATTCGTACAAAACGTGGGTGGTGCATGCCGTCGGGGCTCCCGAACGGGGCAATTAAAGATATAATTAACGGTCCTGCAATTAAATATAATTAAGGGAGTAGATGATAGGATCCGGTATACCCACCAGAGAAAGAACGCGAGAGAGAGAGAGAGAGAGAGAGAGAGAGAAACCGAACGTCAATTAGCGGGTTAGCGCTTTATCCCGCGATCCAAAAGCTGGTTGCCCGCACATCTACTATCTCTGTCTTTCCGTGCGTTGGTTCGTCTCTCATTCTCTCACACGCCATAAATATACAAAGAGAAGATATACGTAAATACATAACGGATGAATCATTCAACGATTAGATCGATAATTCGTAAATGGAATCAAGCTCGAAGCGTTCGGGCTTGGGAAAAATCAACGTCGCGTCGGGAGGATTTTTCGATCGATCGGGAATCGAAACGACGAAGCGATGCAACGAAATAAACGGCGACGTTAACAATTTATTTTCCGCGGATGGAAAAATAATTCTTTGATAAAAATAAATATCGTTCGGAAAATTCATCAATATCGAGAGCGGAAAATTCAATTAACGCCAATCGGAGGAAATTGGATCAATCGTAATTAATTAAAAATATAATAATGACGCCCGGATTCAAACTTAAAAATAGAAATTTTATTTCAGTCGCGTAATTATTTATTTCATATTCGAGCATCGCCAGTAGCAAAATGTAAAACGATTTATCAAAATTCACAATAAAGATCGATGAATAACGCCGGTAAAATAAATATCGGACGTGTATCGACGAAAGGGAGAGAGAGAGAGAGAGAGAAAGAGGGAGAGAGTGGTAGAGGCTGGCCCGTTGGCTCTGGAAACGAGAGAGAGAAAGAGAAAAGGAAAAGATAAAACCACGAGGCAGACAGCTAGCCGTAACGAGGAGCGATTAATTGCGAGAGAGAGAAAGAGATAGAGAGAGAACGTCGATACTGCTACTACTGCTCGTTCTAAGGGGCTCGTGATAAAATCAACAACAATAAGCCAACCGCTTTGTACATGCAGCGTGGCGATTGTACAGTGCCAATACACCGAAGAGCGTTTCTCTCTCTCTCTCTCTCTCTCTCTCTCCCTTCCCACCCTCTCTCGCTCAGTTATCATGCCGCGTTCGTTTCGAACGTATTTATCGTGAACAGAAGTCCGATGATCCTTAACTAGAAACGTTAAATAAAGAAACGAAAAAACGCTCGATATTCCTATCATAAATATTCCGAGGGTCCTTGTGCGTGTGTATGTGTGTGTGTGTGTGTGTTTTATATATTTTGGACAGAATTCGATTTCCATTCGAACGATGTGTGTGCTTCGATAAGCGCGATCGCGGGACTCTATCGCGTGTTATTCTTACAGTGCCGAGGATCAGTGATAATAAAAGTAAAGGCAGAATAACGACGCCGGTATATCTCGATGGAAAAAAGGAAGAGGGGGAGAGAATGAAGGAAAAAGGACAAATGACTGTGTAACAAATATATATTTATATATATATATATAGAGAGAGAGAGAGAGAGACAGAAATAGTGTCGGGCAAATGCTTCGGTAGCTTTTTTCGCACAGCGATCGATCCGTTCGATTCGACACGTTCATATATAAATTGGTGAACGTAATTCTAGTGCGCGGATTTCACGTTTTTCTCCCCCCCCCCTCTCTCTCTCTCTTTCTCTCTGACGATTCAGGGCTGTAAGATACGTACATAAAAATAAGAGGGAGAAGGAAGTAAAGAACGACGAGAGAGTGGAACGAGAAGAAGTTTATCAACGGGTGTGAAAAAAAGTGAAGAAAAAGAGAGAATGCTGCTGGAGCGCACGTGACGAACGGAGTCTACACGCTTCGTACCTGAGTGGTGAGTTTCTTTTTTTTCTCTCTTTTATGTTTGTTCTCACCTTTCCTTTCGATTTTTCTTTACCCTGAACGAAAAGTCTTGAGACACACGAGTGCGAGATGCACACGTGGCTCATATGAATATTTGTTGAAAAATCGATTCGCCCATTATTGAAAATGTTCAAATTTTAGGGGAGTGTTTTTCGATTTAATTACCTGCAAGTTTTATTCGACGATTAACCATAGTGATATACGACATATAATTGAGTGATTTCGTAAATTTGTTGTCCCTTTGATTTAAGGGTTTATCAGGAATCGAAGGACAGTTTTGTACTTAATCAAATTAAAGTTGATTCATCGATCAACTTTTATTATTTTCATCTGTTATTTAGACAAAAATCTTTAACGAAATTCGTTACATTAAAAAATCGACAATTTTACAAGAAAAATTGAAACAAAACGTGCCTTTTTATTATTTTCAACGATACAAAAAAAAAACAATTACAAACTCAACAATTTTTCCTTCGTATTTGCGAACGAAAAAAACGTGAAATTGTTTCGTTTTATTTTTTTATTGGATTTTTCATAAACGAGAAGAAACCGATTTAAAAAAGAACGTAAACTCGTAAAATTGATTTTTACTCGTCGTAAAAGAATCTTGTTGTTTATGGTCGGAAATAAATGTCGAAGCAAAAAAGAGTTGCGTAACGCGAAGAGTGTGCAATAGAGAGTTCGTACACCTACGCGTGCAACGGAGAAAAATAAATCAGCAACAGAGGCAGAAAAATACACGAGGATCACCGCAAAAGGCGTGATATTACGTCTATGCGTGCGTATTCGTATGATAAAGTCGAAACGTACAAGACTCGCTCCACCTCTCTCGATATCAAACGCGCGAGACAATAACGGGAGATCTCATCCCACGGGAAATGCTCGGGGAACCGCGGGCGGCAACAAGGAAGAAGACGAATTTTCTTCTCTCGGTTCTTTTTTTCTCACGTCTGTTTCGTACAAATCCACACCCGACGTACTACCCAACGTAACCTTTCGACTCTCGCCTCGCACTTTCTCCTCCTCCTTGTTTCTTTCTTTCTTCTTGTCTCCATTTTGTTCTGCCCCCTTCCTTCTTTACATTTCTCGATGCGAGCTTTTCGTTCTTTGTCGTGGGGCTCGTAGTTTCCGGAGTGGCAAAGAAAAAGGAAGAGAGGTGGGAAAGCAAATTTGCCACGGGGTGCAAAGAAAAGGGAATGGGGTGGAAGCGAGAGGGTTGAAAGGACGACCGGGGTAGTCACTCTTGCTGGACCATTACGCGTTGCTCGCGTCTCGTGCAAACCAACTGCATTAGCCGGGAACAAATAATATCGCGGCACGGACACAACGGAACAAAAATGCTACTGTCCGACTTATTTATCAAGAGAGGGGAGAGAGAGAGAGAGAGAGAGAAGTTCGTTCACTCTTCAACAGCTTTTGAGTCCTCCCGTTTAACTAGTACCGTTTCAAATCCTTTCGATCGTAAATAAACGAATGGCACACGAGAATCGTATCCTCCTCTCGGATTTTTCGAACACTAATTTGTAGCCGCTTTAAACATTGAATGAAATATGAAATAATATTGAGACGCACGGCGTACGCCAAAGAAACGTAAACGCGTAGTCGAGCGAATTTATTCAGGGATATTAACTCAGGACCCCGAGAAATGTAAGAGGCTTATATATTATTCGCAAGTAAATGAAAACGTTGGTTCCTGCTACTCTTTCGCGAGACTCGAAACTACTACGCTGGAAAATAGGGAGTTAAACGACGGGACGAAAATAATCATATCGTATGTGTGACTGTCTATATAATCTTTAAATTTACAATCTTCACGATTTCGTTTTCAAAGTACTCTTAATATTCGGAAAAATGTAAATTCACACGGGACTCCATTTTGTAAAAATCGTCGGATTTTATTTACATTTTGTTGAATGAAAATTTGTATTTCGCTATTATTCGAGATGTACGAGAAAAAAAAATGGTAAAATCGAAAGATTTATTCGTCTCGGTGTCATTCCTGTTTCGTGCGGTCTTAATTGAAGCCGGTTGTCCATCTCCGGTCGTTTAGCTCCATAAAATCTCCGAAATCCCCGACAAAGGGGATATCCGTTACTTTGTCCGTAGATCGTCGTAGAGCTGACAATGAGAGGAGGAAGAGAGACGAAAGGGTTCGACACCCGCAGGAGACCAATCTGAAACGACACGAGGCGCGACGGACAGCAACAAACTCCCGCAGCTCTTTGCAACGCTCCTCATTTGTCTGTGCATTTATATACGTATATTGTATATAAGAACATGTATACCGCTGGCGATCGTTAACGAGAGAGCTGTGCCCGCTAATTGCGGATTAAATCGCCTCGAGGTCTCTCGTTCGAGTCTCGAGCGACAAATATTTATTCGTAACGGAGCAGCATCGTCGGAGGTAGAATATACGCTCGTCCCTGTGTCCGTCTCTCGTCGTTGCTCGTTGCAATGGTTGGAAAACGCCACGAGCACGCCTCGCTTTTATTGCACATCGCTAAACTCTTTTTCCCCTCTTCTACAATGCTTTTCCATCTCGCTCACGGAACGACCGGTCGATTATCTCGTTCGAAGCGAGCCAGTAATTACGAGACGTACAAAAACACGCACAACACTTGCCGCTGATCTTATTTTACTGCGAGCGTGGAGTAATCGGCAAAGTGGTTCGCGACGATATTAATTATTACTTGGCAACAGGGAAAATCCGGAATTTGAAAAAGCACTCGAATTACTATTGTGTATAAAAACAGAACACTATTTTCATCATTTAATCGTTAATGACGATATTGACACTTTTCTAAAATACGATGGAAAGATGAAAGTAATATTGAAGAATAATAATTTGTATCGTTGTTAATTATTAATTAATATTATTATTATTAAAATCCAAAAAATTAAACTACACAATCATTGTATATACAAAAAAATCAACAATCATTATTTTACTGTTAACAACGATATTTACGTAAAAAGTATAGACAATATCGCGAAGATTCGGATCTTTAAAACATTTCAAAATAATAATATTTCGAATCAATGATGATTAATCGATTGCAAAATGAAATTACTTTTTAAAGTACCCACTCATAATTATATCTTCGTAAAATCATGTTTAACGATTGGTATCCTGGTTTAAACTATTCCCGCATCGATGATTTCACATCTGTGAACGAATTCTGACTCGTAAATCCTTTAAGAATCGTACCTACGTCTCGTGAGTTAATAAGATAATACTCCGATCAATGCAACGTGATAAAACGCGTATCTTCTACCATCGATGATAGAGCTACGGATAAGATAAAATATTATTAGCGGTAAAATATGCATAACACAGTAGTTGATACCGGAACTGCCGTCATAACGCCCTGCACGTCTACATATCGCAATATTATCTATAGTTCACGTAACTTTGACGTATACACGTGACTATATGTATATAATAATCTCTACGAAAGAGGGCTCTCTCGGGGTACCTCCTCGATATCCACATGAATTATAGTAATAAATATCGATGGCGTCTCGTATCTCGCGAGAGAAATCTGTATGGAGAGGGGGAACAGAAGTACGAGCTCGAAGAGCCACGTAGTACTCGGGAAAAGAGTATACGATCATTGAGGTGTGTGGGATGAGGGAAAGATTGTGGAGGGAAAGAGAACGAGGGCAAGAAAGTCGTAAAGATTCTACACGACGTCCCACGCGACTCTCTTATTCTGTCTTTTCTCTCTGTCTGTCCGCCTGTCTGTCTCTCTCTCTCTCTCTCTCTCTCTCTATCTCTCTCTCTCTCTCTCTCTCTCTCTACTCGCACTGCTCTCCATAACGCGATGTGAATTCACAAGAAGGCTCTTCGACTAATGTCGCGAACGATTCTTAGGGCCGATCTATCGCGAGGGGTGTAAGGGAACTGGTAATACGGAAAAGACGAAGACACCGTCCGGATATCCGTTTTTTTTTTCTTCAACTCTAATAATATATCTATATCTATAGAACTGTACAAAGTATAATTCCGGGCGAGCGTTCATTACGAAAACATCTCTCTGTTCCTATCGAGGTAGCGGGCTCGAGGGCGCGCTGATTGCGCCGAAAGAAAGCAAAAAAAATATTCTCGTTCATCACGTGCATTAAGTAGATACACACACAGACACAGATATAGAGCGAGAGAGCCGAAATCCAACTTAATAAACATCGATCGGTCGTTAGCGGAGCTCGCGCTTTCGGGACGTAAGAACGAGAACGGTTGATATCGAGGATCAAATCCCTCAAATTTCTATCCCGATATCGTACCATTGCTTCGTACGTTCCCCACTTTTTCCAATGATCCTTCAAAATATCGTTCACCTTGTAATCATTGTTTATCCAATATATTTCCGAGTACTAAGAAAAATTTAACCATTTCTAAATCAATATTCCATCAATTATTTTATTGATTTTGACGTGTGTATTATACACGTATATCGCACGTGTAAAAATCATTCTATTCGTTCGTGCACTATTTATAAACGAATATAAATAATACGTTGTGAAATAGTAGGTACGAATGTCTGTACAATCGTGGATTCGATTAACAGCGAATAATAGAACGTGGTTTGTGCCTGTTGGGATTTATAAGAGGAGGTTGGCTCGCAGCGAGCATTGAGAGAAATAATTAAATGAACGAGAAAAACGAAAGAAATCAGACGCTGTACAAGAGAGTTTCTTTATTTAAGATTTTTTTTTCTTCGACGTATCAGGAGAGGGGCTTGGAGAATGAAAAACGTTCGTGGCGCGGCCAACGATCCTTCGGATCAAAGTCGTGTCCACACTCGTTGTGTGGTCTCTCCTATCGACACGAGATTCACTCGTTAACGAACCTGTATCTATGTTATATATATATATATATATAGACGTACTGCCATAGTTTCGTGTACTGAGATGGGCGAGTTGCACACCCAGACGGACTTTTCCTATCCTCGTTAAATCCGCTATAGAGCGCTCATCGTTCGACCAATAGCGGGGAGTACAACGTGCGCCGGGGCATCGCGCTTCCCACTTAACAAGCCAGTACATAGTAAATCCTTGAACAATGTGTCTATAGAAAGAGAAAACTTGCATTGTACTCAGTGCGCGTTACATTTGTACAGTGGATATTTTCTACCGATGGGTGAATACGCCCTGCCGTCATGAAAAGAAAGAGCAACTGGTTCGATCGCCGATAAAGTTCGAAATATCGTCGAAAACATAATTGACGTATTTTGTAAAATTGTTTGCAAATAAAAAATACCCCGTTTTTCATTAAATCACCAGCAGTTTCACGCCCGAGCGACGAAAAATGTGATAACGTATATCGAGACAATTTTTAAAGAATTTACTTCATTAATATTTTCGAAAAAAATTCATTGTTTACTAAAATGGCGATAACTAATATAAGAATCTTTAAAGACTGAATTTAAATCCATGTCTGTGCTAAGGGTTGAGAATTTTTCCTTTTTTTCGCCGATCGTAAGAACGAGGAGAGAGAGAAAGAGTGTGCATGAACGAAAGTGGAATCGTCGAGTAAGGACGAGTGACGGCGAAGGTGAAAAACGGATCGAAAGAGAGTAAAGGAAGAAGCGTACGTGGACGGTACGGCGAGAGGGAGAAAGTTACCAGGAAACGACCCGGTTCTCTGAGCGCGTCAGATAAATTGGATCCAAACAGTTTCCTCCGCCCTGTCCCCCGTAAAATAGACGATGGCGTCGCGAAGGGACGCGGATACGGTCGATGGCTACCACTGGCGGCTCTTCGGTCATCGAATCGAGTACAAACTTCAACTCGGCTCTGGGCATTTCCACTTCTATACGTCCCTCCATACCATTGGTCATATTTTATCGTCTCCAACTTCCTCTGTTTATTTTATTTCATCATGTATTTTTTTTCTGAATTTCTATTTTCACGTACAAAAATCTCACGCAGTTATGCCAAGCTCTCGTATTTTCGCATGACGAACCGGCTTGTACGGCTCTCGACACTGTATGCGTCTCAGCTGGTTCATTTTTTTAAATATAAGAAAGCACATGTACTTCTCCCTCTCTCTCTCTTTTTTTTTCTCGCCCCCTCTCCCTCCCTCACTGTCTCTCGCAGTGTTTCTCGTATTTCAAATACGCTATAGGGAACTCAAACAGGCGGTACGGTCGTAAAGATCCTCGCAGTGGTGTTAATCCAGCGCTAAGTATTATTTAGGGACGCCGGTTGTCCAGCGACAAGTCAATTTAATTTATATCCGCGACGGGGCACGTGGCTCTACTCGCTCAGCTTATCGCTCGTCACCGAGAAGTATAGCGCACGGCCCACTAAATATCTCGGTCGAAGTCTTGGCCCAACCCCCTGGCCCCCCATTCTCTTTCCACGGTCCATTCTTCCCCGAGCATTTACGAGTGGCCGTCCGCAACCATCGTCGCGCTTTCGAAAGTCTGGAGACGTTCCAAGTTTCGGTCGTACGTATGCGATATAGGGTCGGGTACCGTGCTAAAAACTACAGATATACATCAAGTCCACGTACCGAACAAACGAACGAACGAACGAACGAACGAACGAACGAACGAACGGTTGGAAAAAAGTGAAGAAAAAAAAGGAAACACGAACGTCGTTCCCTCGTCATGAAGATGTCGTTTCTTCGCAAACGTTATCACTCCCTGTTATATACTACGTTCTATATATAGGTATGGGAAGAAATGTACGGTCGTGCACAGCTTCTTTCTCGACTCCTCCCCCCCATCCTCTCTCCTTGCTACCGAACGTTTCACGTATGTTATCGATACGGCATGTTCGCAGCTTCCGGGCGGACCACCGGCGTGCGACACCAGATGCAACACGGAAAAGCTCTAGAGAGAAGCCGAGTGCACGTAAAAAAAAGAAAAGTAACGTTTCTTTTACTGTCGCTGAATGGTTATCCGTAATTGTCCCGTCGTCAAATATTTATGAAATTGTTGTTTTCACTTTGGAAACGGTCACGTGTATTTCGAGAGCGTGATTCCTTTTCTCGTTTTTGACAATGATGGAAAAGTCGCGTTCGAGATGATTCGTTGACTATACTAATCTCTCTGCACCCTTCGCCTTTATGACCATGAAACTACCCTCTTGCCTACCTCGTGACACGGTCTGCCCCCGCAATCAAACAGCGAGCACGCCCTTCGTAATGACCGGCCATAGTCCAAGCACGAGGATCTCGAATCGTCACTCGGCAACTTATATATGTATATAGTGCTGAGAGACGTTATATATGTATATATGTGTGTATATATGCGTTTATATTGTTGATGGTGAGCTGGATCGATACGAGATATTCGTAAAGGGGATGATTCTCCGAGACTTTGGAACAGCTGCGAGCGACACCCCCTTCGCAAGCGCACCCCGTGCGTATCACGCAGTGCGTTTATCTAATCGTTCAATCCCTTACTATTGCACGCTCTCTCTCTCTCTCTCTCTCTCTCTCTCTCCCTCCCTCTCTCTATCTGTTTCTCAGCACCTTGCACATTACAGATCGACCCACCGACTGGAAATCGGTTTGTTGTCGGTGATTCCATTAATCATCAAATCTCTAAAAAGAAAAATGAAAGCCTCAGTACCCCTAAAGAAATTAGAAACGACCGAATGACAAAATAATCGTACATGATTAATTCGAAAAAAATGATAATTCGCGCGGTATGAATATTAATAGCCTTTGAATGATTATTCATGATAATTTTATTGAAAAATTATTTTATTTTATGCATTCGTACGCCAGTTATCTCCCAATGTGTATCCGTTCGCGTACACGGAAAATCGGCGTTACTCGGTGGGCACCCACGTCGAGACCAAACGAAATCCATTTATCCAATGTGTGTTTCGGCGAGGCATTATTTCCTCCCGTTTATATATATATATATATTTGTGAGGAAATAATGCATATAGAACATATAATATGCATGTGGGTGACACGTTCTGTGTGCGTTTGCATCTATATAGATCTCCCAGTCATATGCATATCGCATACATATATCTACATATATTTATTTATTCGTCCTCGCGTCGTTACCGGCAAATGAATTTACGATCTCAACCGGGGGTCAGCATAGAGATCTCGTCTCTCCATGCGCCACGTGCTCTCTCTCTCTCTCTCTCTCTCTCTCTCTCTTTCTCTCATTCTATCGTAATCATGAGCGCACAGTAATACTCGTCCTCCCGTTCGTTCACAAGAGAACAGACACCCACCCACACATACATATATATACGCTGGCAAGTATTCATCGAGAGTGAGGTTCTGTATAGCATAGTTCCTATCTCGAGCGAGCGAGAGAAAGAGAGAGAGAGAGAGAGAACTCGCGGGATACGTAACAACGCGCGACGTTTCGAGACCGAACAATCGTCACAAATCACCGCTTGGCCTCGCGGAGAGCGTTTCGTGGAGGTGTGAGGGGGTGCGTAGGCATTAACCAAGCTCGCGAGAACGTCGAGCTTTCCAGGATAGTGCGAGTGAGCGAGCGAGAGAGACAATATCAGGGTGGTCCATACTCACGCACGCGCAAATATACATATATATATATATATATATATATGTAACAAGGGAAAGGGTTGCGTGACGCCAACGTCCGGCATTTCTGGTCGCGAACTACGCGTTATCTTTCGCGCGAACAATCGTCCTCCACCCCACCGCTGTCGCCCTGTCTCCGATCCTCCCACCACATTGCAACCCTTTACCATTCCCGAGTTCTGCAACTGTCTCATATCCTCCGTCCCTTTATATCCTCTATACATTAAAATATACAGTTATATATATGCGCAACGTTTGGCATGTAATGCGTTACAGGCGCGTAGGTAGGTATATATATATAGGCGAGTTTTCTAGTCCCGCGTGCCAGGAATTTGTCATTCCTGGGGTGGCACTGCGCGTTTGCATATTCGACCGGTAGGCCATGGGCAGAAGGGAGGAACGCTGGGACCTACATCGGAGGAATGAGTAGAGGGGAGGGGGAAATCGCGCGCGTGTTCGGGTTTGAACGAGCTACATATATGCGAGGTTTGCATATTAGCCGGAAACGAGAATGGCCGCGAACGCGGACCGATCTACACCCCCTTCATCCCCCTGCTACGACCGATATGATCGTTCTCGGGGCTTATTCGGCGACCGCGCCTGCGTGCCAATTGCGGAGGACGAGCCCTGCGTATACATATAGCGATCGGCCTTAAAACGCTCGTAATATGACAAAGAGGGGTGGAGTAGATGGGGTCGTGGTCGAGGAGGGGAGAGGCAGGAGGAGGAAGAGTTACGGGTTAGGGATGTAACGAGGGGTAATTTTCTTTCAATCGTCCACTCGGACAGAAATTTCGAATAATTTTTTTATTCAATATTTTCTTTAGTACGAAATAACGTCTTTGAGAAAAAAAAAAACCAAAATTTATTCACTTTTAAATCAATAAAAAAATTGTCTTCGACGAAAAATCGTTGTTGGCCGTTCTCGTTTATTCGCGACGCCTGTGAGAATAATCTTTCGTTTTTAACGAACATATCTGATATTACTCGTTCGCGAATTAATCGTGGCATCGCATTTACGTTTTATCGACGCAAGTCGGGCCAATCGTTGTAAAAGGTGGAAAGGAGAAAGAACATTTGGCATGTATTATATAGGTCGATACGGACATTGTGGAATCTGCGACCGCGAGTCGCGTGCTTATATATGTATGAACTATAAACTATCGAGGCATTCTCGTACTTCCGGTTGGAACGATGAGCATCGATGTCCCGTAGCCGCGACCGTGTTTTCCAAACTCGCGCTCGAACCATTCGACCGATAGTACACGCACCTGTCCCCTCTGCCCCTTCGCTCTTCGCACGCTGTGCGCGATGCACGCGCCATTTGATGCATAGCGAGAAAGAGAAAGAGAGAAAGAGAGCGAGAGAGCGAGAGAGAGAGAGAGAGAGAGCGAGATAGAGAGAGAGTGAGAGAGAGAGAGACAGACAGAGAAAGCTCGCTGTTTTACCCATATTGTCCACTTGCGCGCACAATGTATATACGCATTGTCGGACCTCGCGTGGCGAGAGAGTTCGTGAAACTCTCACGAACGGCGATGTTGGGGGATGAAAAAAAAAACAAAAAAAAGAGCAAAAAAAAATAATCCAACAACAGGGAAATCGAGCGAGAACGCGCCAGCAAGCGAGATAGATTTATCGTAGCTCGTTTGCCACTGACGCCAGGGCTTCGCGTGCGCGCGCGCACCCGGATGTACGAGTTATCGTTGCGTTATCGCACCACTTTTTCGTAATCCTCGAATTCGTGTCGCTAGTACACGTGTATTTATACACGTCTATATAGATATATACGCGTATCGGTCGAGCCACTGATAACTTTCTGTTCCCGTTAGGAGAGCATCGATTCGGCAATATATTTATTTATTAGTCCTTTCACGAAGTATGGAGAGTTCACTTTCCGTAGCCAATTTGTTTTTTTTTTTGTGTTTTCTTTTTTTCACGCGTTCATGAACAATCCTCGCGATTAAGCGACCGTTAAATTAATCCGACGTATATTACGAAAGCAACGAAAATTGAGAAGATAAAGAAAATTCTGTCGCGAACGTTTACGAAAATGATGATTGTCGGAATATTTGGTCACGATTTTTTCTTCGTTAAATCGATTATCGTCTCACGGTGGATTCATGTTTTTGTAATGCTGTTCGTGAAGTAGTTGCTCTTTTTATTATACGTTTATGTTTCGTAAATTTGAAAAAAAAACGCGATTACTTTTTGGCCAATCCGATATCGTCGATCGTCGATATTCGTAATTAGATTTCCACGAATTCACGTCGAGCTGCGAAACCCGAGGTATAACCCTGACTGTCACGAAAATGTCGTCAGGCCTCGTATAGAGAGAGAGATCGAGAGAGAGAGAAAGAGAGAGAGAGAGAGAGAGAGAGAAGCGTTTCAATCAGAGTGCGAATTTCTCGGTAAATTTGCATTCTCCGATTACCAGCGGCGTATTATCCGATCTGTCGTTGCTACCGGTCAAAGTATCGTCTACAAATACCGCACGTGCGTGTAATACTATATTATCCGATATACGCGCTTCGTTCGATAAGAGCATCGAGATATCTCGTTGTTCAACCGCCACATCGAACGAACGAATATAATCCCGGTATAATTTTTTCCATTCGCAATCATTGTTCGTACGCACCGTGAACGATCGCGAACGTTGTTCTAAACGTTATCGAATACGAAATGAGAGACAAAGAAAAATATTTTGTAGCCCTATCGAGTTACAGCGAAATCGAGGAGGGCGAGAGGGGTCGGGGGGTTGAAGGTGTAAGCACAATGGCTGCGTAACGAGCTCGACGACGAGATGTTGCGTACGCACACGTACGCGAATGCCTCTCTCGTAATCGAGCGCGGCCTCGACGTCGGTAAATTATCGAGCGGGCATAACGACGTGCGACGTTCGAACTGCCGCGATATTGGCCGGGCTAAACGCGCGGCGGAAATATTTTCGATTCGTTCATCCGTGCGGATGATCGCGAGAATTGCACGAGCGCGCGGGCGTACCCGCATTATCGTCCCACCCGGCTTATCGTCGCGATTTCTCGCACACTCTCGTTCGGGGCGCACGGTGCATCGCGAAGCTTACCAACCGATTCGAGGAATATATTACGTTAATAATATATATATATATATATATATGTGTGTAGGTACGAGATAATGGCAGTCGCGATATCGTTTTGTTATCTCGTCAAAGCACACGTGCTGTCTCGTTCTCTCTAGCCATCGTCGTTCCAACGTTGGATACTCGTACATTTTTTATTTAAGTTCAACCATTCCGAGCCGCAAGCGTAATAAACGCGTAGGATAAACATCGAACGAGGTGAATTTACGGTTTTTTATGAGAAAATGTTGATTATCGTCGCTTCGCGAAAGGTTTTATCGTTTACACTGTTCGAGAAGAAACTATTCGCGATTTTATTTGAAAAAAATGTGCTCGAAAATAATGGATAAACAAGCGTATTTTTCACATAATATTGAATAGGATCTTTCATAACGAAATTGTAAATATAAATTGACAATGGTTTGAAAAAATAATAATGCCGTGTGGAAATAACAATATTTTCGATCGTGGAACAATTTTAAATTCAACCAAGTAGGTTCGACGAGGTCCTCGATCGAGACTCCGCGACGCCTGACAGACCTCTCTACAACGGATGAATGGGATAACGAAGAGCCCTCGAACGAGCTGGCACCCCTTCGTCACTCCGTTACTCGAAAGTTTCCAACGGCGAATGAAAAAAAAAAGGAAAATAACGCAGGCGGTAGCGGAAGAAAAGAGGGATTTGTGTAACGAGGAACTTCGTCGACATTGGCACTTGGCGGTTAATGGTCGAGGAATGGGTAGATTGAAAAAAAAAACGTAAAAAACGGTAGAGAATAAAAATTAAAGGAAGACGTACATTTAATTTATCTCTGTTCGAGTTCTTGCGTACTCGAAAAAGTGTCTTTTTTTCTCGCACTTCCGTCCTATCAACGGTTCTCTTCTTATACTGTTTTATGGGCGTCGGGGAACAAACAGAGCCAGCAAACTCGGGTGATTGGATTCGATGTATGCGCATCTGGCTACTAAATGAACACACGTGTATAACTATATATATATATATATATATATGTAATACATTGTGTAAAATAAGCGCACACGAAGGCACTTGTACCCTCCCAGGGTGGTTTGCTCTCACGTGTGTACGTTCTCCCGCGGTCCGGCGTCCACGGGGTTATCTCTTTTTCCGGGGTCTGCAAACCACCCTTCTTCACTGCCACGGTTTCAGATTTCAACCCCTCGTGAACCGAAACCCGCTGCGTCGGCTTAAAATTCGTCGCTAACATTTCATACGTCCAATTTGCTCGACGTGAACCACGAGTAAGATTTTTGTTTTTATTTTACATTTTTTTGTACAAAAAGCGCGTCGTTTATCATTAATGAACGCAAGTAATTAAATTTTGTCTGAAATTAAGCGTAATTCAATCGTGTCATTTTCTACGGTGTTGCACGTTGTATTTTCGTTGAGACATCGAGACTATCCAACGGCCGTTGACCCGGGCCGATAAGGTCGACGTATCTTATGACTCCATTTTTATTCTCCTATCTTGGGCTCGAGCACATATTTGACCGGATACGGAGCGAGGACTTTCGTACACGCTGGATTATCGAGAACTTTTTTTACGTCGCTGAACAAATTTGTACGAATCGTGCGTTATCCTGGACGTGTGTCAAACGATAGCCACGAATAGAGCGTGATCGACACGCGGCGATCGATATCCACAATCGTTCGAGGCGCGGTGCGTTTTATCCGCTCGCACATGTTGCCGAGGGCCCGTGTGACGAATCGCTCCTACGAGCAAAGTTCCATCTCGCGTCGGTCGCCTCCTATTTGTTCAACGATTTGTCACCGTTCTATGTTTTCCTTCGATTAACGCGCTTATAGGCCGTGATGAAACGATGGAAAAAAAATCGATGTAGCAACCGTCACCTCCCCAAAAAAAAAAAAAACAAAAAAACAAAAAAACAAGGAATTTCTTCGCAGTGCTTTATTTATTATCGAGAAGGGAAAAAGAACATAATCGTTCGCGACGGTATTGTGGTTTGTGTCGTTCAAAGTTTACACTTGCCGTTGGCATGTAGTGGGATCGCCGGCGCTCGTTATACTCGGCATGCGAAAACAAACGAAGCTAGATTTACGAGCGCGAGATTCTCATTATAGAGTATCACGCGGTTTTTTTTATAGCCCTTTTCCTCTTTACGATCCTCGTCCCACCTTCGTATCGTTTGTTTTCGTTTGGCTGGATTTTATTTGAAAATAAACATTCGCTTTTTTGTGTATTCTTCTTTTTGTTTTTTTTTTTTAAATCGTTTAATTAATTTATAATTTATCGTCGCGATTCGATTTCGTCGCATGCAGCAGCTGCCAATTTTAATTATTCTTCTTTTACCCCCGACAAAATCGTTTTATATTTACTGTTTTTTTTATACCTTTCGTTTTTATTTTTAAAAAATTTGTTTTCTTTGCGAAAATTGTAATAAAACGACTTGTCGAAAATTCACCCTCCCAAGAGCGACAACTTTTTTCATTAATTTACACGCACTTCACTTTTTCCATTCGCCTGGCAGACACTCGTCGTTGTTATATCGCGACGGGAAAAAGGGGTCGGCAAAGCGAAAATCGCGAAGCTCTCGCAGCTCCCACGGGAGTCCGGGGGTGAAGTGAGAACGCTAGCGGGGAGAGGGGGTAGGTTTCGTGATACGGGCTCGATGGTGCAATGTCGCAGCGGAACTAATCAACGCGAAGCGGCAGGCGATTTTTCTCCTCTCCCCTTCCAGCCCCCCCCCCCCCCCCCCCCACCATCGCGCCCCATTCGTCTCGTCCTCGTTCCAATCATTTCGTCGTGTTTGCCATAGCCAGGCGAGTCAACCGCCTCGTCGCACCCACGCGTTGTGATAAAAGGAAATATATACCTACATATCTATATAACACCGTGATAATATTCTGCGGGAGATAAGAATCGGGCGGGCCCGTCCATCACCGTCGCGAGTCTCGAGTCGCGACCGATATTCGCCGGGGAAATCGTTTCCCCGGCGCATTCGTGTGAATTAAAAAGAAACAAAAAATAGCAAAAAAATAAAACCACCACCCCTGTCCTTCTCAACCCTCGCTCGGGTTTCAAGAGACGCACTCGCTTGGTTTCCCTTCGCGACGCCAAATCAGCGATCTCGCATTACGTCTCCGCGTCCCTCGGTGCGTCCCCGTACGAATCCGTAATGCGTTTCTCCTATCCGGAAAACGAGAAATAAGAATTCCGCGCTCGGCGCGAACGATAAATCTATCGGGTGAATCACGAGCTCGCAATTTTTTTCTCTCTCTCTCTCTCTCTCACTCTCACTTTTTTTTATTCTTTTCGTTCAAGCTCCCGCTCGCAACGTTATCTACATCCAACTCGAGCTACGCGGAACTTTACGGACGCGGGTATCTCATCATTGTTTCGAGATCTGCATAAAAGGATTTTCGTTTTTTTTTCTTCTTCTTTTGACGCGAAACGGAATTTATCCGAAATTAACAACGCGGCGAAATGTAATTTGAATTTGAATTCACATTGATATACGTGTTTTCATGTAAAAGAAAAAGTGCGAGGGTAAATATAACGGGTGCGATGCGTTTGAGAATTTTGTTGTTTCGCGTCGATATGTTTATGCGACGCGCGTAATTTCAAACGTCCGCCGTACTTACGAGCGTATTTACGGCTTTCAATTTGCCGCAACAGTCGTGACTCATCGCTCAAGCGTGTGCGGTTGATGCCGGAGACTGAGAAATTAATCTAGTTAATTATTCGCGTCATATCCCGAGAAGGTCGGTGTGCGCGCGCGCGCTTTGTCTCTCTCTCGGTCTCGTCGAGTTTTCGGCGTGCGTACGAAACGTAAGTATAGCGAGTATCACCCTCGCTTCGTTTCGTGCGACCGACGAGATGCAGCTAAATTCTCCCAAGACTGAGTGACGTTGCTCGGGGGGGAAACACTTCAGGCATCGCGGTGGTTGTTTGTTAAACATCAGTCAAGTTGTCAACGCTTCGGCGAGACGTCAGGCCTATGGGGGAACTTGAAGTGACCGTGAGATAGGCCTGAGTATCGTCGACTAAGCGGATACACCCTTGATCCTGTATCATCGTTCTACACTTTACCGTACGCGCGATACCCCGAGCATGCAATGTTTACTAACGTTTACACGCATTTACGACGTCGCGCCTACTAATTTCATGAAAACAAAATTTTCATATTTCAAACGAGCGTAACTTTGGTTTTCTTTTATAATTTTGTTTCTAATTTGTCACATTACGTGCATTTTTCGGAGTCGCGAGGATCAATTTTTAAAAAAATGTCAAAACTTTGAGCAGTTTTCGAATTAATCGTGTCTTAACATTGTTTTTTTTTAATTTGCCATGGGTTGCCGTTTTTAACGATACGCGGTCTAATTTCTAAAACAAAACAAAAAGTCAAAACGTTCGAGCTGCAACTTTTTATAAATTTTTGAATGTTTTTATTATATATTCTTTCTTTATTTATAAGAGAATTTGTATCATTTCTAAACAAACCTCGAAACTTTGAGCAGCTATCGCGTTAATCGTGTTTTGATATTGTTTCTGTTTTAATTTGCCATAGATTATCGTTTTTAACGATAGGCGGTCTAATTTCTAAAACAAAACAAAAAGTAAAAACGTTCGAGCTGCAACTTTTTATCAATTTTTGAATATGTTTATTACATATTCTTTCTTCATTTATAAGAGAATTTGTATCATTTCTAAACAAACCTCGAAACTTTGAGCAGCTATCTCGTTAATCGTGTCTTGATATTGTTTCTTTTGTAATTTACCGTAGATTATAGTTTTTAACGATACGCGATCTAATTTCTAAAACAAACAAAAAGTCAAAACGTTCGAGCTGCAACTATTTATCAATTTTTGAATATTTTTATTACATATTCTTTCTTCATTTCTAAGAGAATTTGGATCAGAGTCAATAACCAATCGAGCACCTATACCAATTGATTTCAAATAAAACGAGTTCGTCGACCGCGTTCCGTTGGCGAAACTCGATTGCCACGTCGTTGGCCGGCACCCGCGGTTCGATTAACCGATCAAGCGATTTTCTAGCCTGCGGCTTACCCAACCAGAGATCACATTTTCGAAAACTCTATGGCACATTCGACATAGATATGTCAAATGGTCATACTCGGTACGTGCACAAGAAACTAGATGGAACGAGAGTGTTCCAGCGACATACAGACTGACCGTATGTCGTTCAATTCAATTTCATTAATTCTCAAACCCTCTGAATCTACCTCGTTTTGTCATGTGGCGGTCGGCTGTACGAGGCTCCCCGTTGCTCGACGAAGCGAGACGGAAAGTCGATGCCACGTTTCCGCGTCCTTTCTACATGCATATTATATATTCGAGTCACTCGACTATAATAGGTCGAAAGATGAACGAGAAATAGATTCCTCGACGAGTCCAAAAGACTAACGAACTAATAGAACACGAGAGCGTCAAGAGCGTGTCCGGCACCGGAAATCGGATCGGTAATTTTGAATCGTTGAAAAATTCATTTCTCTCCGGTGAGAGAGAACGAGAGACAATGGACGAGAGGAGAAGCAAGCTCTACACTATACCTCGGTATTGGCTGTTCTCATCAATTTTATCATCCGATACGTCATCCATCTTTTAACCTTTTTTTTACAATCCTATAGATTATTGCGTTTCGCAGCTGAACTTTTCATCGTCGAATAATTCTTCATCCTTTTTACAATTTCCATTCATTTCCATGTCTGAATATGCAAAATATCAAATACATTGTATATTCATCGGGACGACCCGTAATATATCCGTGTAAATATCGAACAATGTCAAACACGGTATTATCGATCTCGGCTTATTCGTTATTCAATTTCTCGATTCGTTTGTGTGCAACGTGCACCGCGTCTTTTAATAGATACATCGATATCTCGTATTTGACAACATTAACGTCATATCCTCCGACGAGCTATAATCATATTATAAAATGCAATTAGGGGAAAGTCGAGGAAATAATTGAGAATGATAAACAGTTATCGATAACACTGGCCTATTAATCTCACGGTTATTAAAATATTAATTATTTATCTTGACAATTAGTAATAAATAGTTTGGTTCGCTTCGAGAAGAAAAAAGAACAAAAAGAACAATCCATTAGTCGTTCTTTGACTCGAAACTCTCAATGTATATCACAAACATCGCAAACATCATTTATTTACTGAAAAATAAAAATTCTTCTCGTATCGAACGTATCGCACATGCCCGGATAACGTTTCTCATGCGTCACGTTAAAATTTCGAATTATTTTATTAATTGTTACGATCATAATCGCTTTATATATTGGGGACCACGACGAGAGGGGCTTTAATAACGTTACCGATTTTCATGTTACGCGAAATGAAATGGCGCCGATTGTACAACAC
Organism: Netelia virgata; assembly: GCA_951802705.1. Lineage (NCBI taxonomy): Eukaryota > Metazoa > Arthropoda > Insecta > Hymenoptera > Ichneumonidae > Netelia > Netelia virgata. The sequence goes on along the minus strand of OX637867.1, from coordinate 9,666,013 downwards.
ATACAAAGCGCGTATATGCGCGCGAAAAAGCACGTATACATGAATATTGCAGCTACGGTCCCTCGGCAGGGGGCCGGGGGGTGGAGGTTGGATGAAACAGATGAACGGTGATGCGGGGTGCGAGAGATATTCAACGCGAACACGCTAAAAATACCAAACCAAATCCCGTCGTTTCATCCCCCTCTTGGTCCCGCGCCACCATTTTCCCCTCAAAGCTCCGCTAACGCGATGCATATAGTGCGGTTAAACTGCCGCGGGTACGACGTAATCCCCGGACGAGCGAGAGCCACGAGCCCGTCCATCGACCAAATATATCAAGCTGGAGTCGTATAAATATTTATAAAATAGTGTAGGCAGATGGTAGCTGCCTTTAGTTACGTCTCTGTTATAGTCGATGGGCCGATGGGGTTCGAGTGGGAGGGGGAGGGTATTTTATTGGGAGAGTTAAAGCTCTTCTTCTTTCAAAATTTGTCCGTCTATCTTTTACAGTGATGTACTTCGAGGGAATTTCCCACAGCGATCTGAAATCGACGATATCGAAGACATTCGAGTTTTTGTTTTTTTTTCTTTTCGTTTCCTCCGTCGAGTTATTGTCGTAACGAGCGTAGTTCGTGAAAGAAGTCTGCCGGCTCTTTCAAGTCGCGTTTGAGTCAACGCGCGCGACTTTTCTTTTTTATTGAAGCGCGTGTTCTCCGTTTAAAATCGCTTTTTCGGTGACTTCCAGGTACGATTTAATAGCCGAAGCGTAGCTTGGATGGATTTATTTTTCCGTTTTTATTACCGAGGCGGGTCTGGAACCCCTTCGTGCGATATACGGTGTACGAGACAGACGCGATGAGGGTCTCCAAAAAGTCTCGAAAGTCAGCTAATGTATTCCGTATATCGAACGACGAAACAGTTTACAGTATGCGAGATATATATACTAAAACGACTTCTTGGCGAGGAGCTCTCTCAATTTTACGTGGGTGCCTCGCTTCCATTCGCTACCAGCAGTTGTACGAAATACATTTGTTCGCGTCCGGGCTTATCAACCCACGTCCGAATGTCGTACGTCAGCGTCGTCCGTTTTATATTCAACGCGTTTAGAATGACTTTTGGGTGTTCCCGAAGAGGACAGGGAGAAGGAGGGAGGAAGAGGGAAACAGTGACAGAGAGGGATCCGTATCTGTTTCTGTCGGTCTCGCTTAGCACGCGAGAAAAAAAACAACCTTCTTGGCAATTTCAGACCAACGTTGACACCGTAACGTCGATGTTGGGACAGCGTTTTCGTCGTATAATGATGTTTAGTTACAAGCTTTTATAGCTAGGATTTTGTGAAGAGCCAATGGATTTATGATCGTCTTTGACTATTAACCCACATCTCTCGCGGATTACGCTGCACCTGGTGATTTTTTTATTTTATTCCTCGACGACTTTCGCTCGAGGGAGACTCGAGAATGCTTCGTAATTGTCCATATCAATTAATGGGTATGAACAATAATTAATCAGGGAGACAAAATATTGAGGTTACGAGAGCCGAACGTCAATATTTTTCCGGAGCACTTCCGGTTTCGTTTGCTTTACATAGAGGATCGTTTGTTCGAGTAATAAGAATAATGTATTACAATGGCTCGATAATGAAAATTTATCAGTCGTTACAATTTTTATGTCAGCCAGAATTATTTATTCATTTTACGAAAATCGTGGAAAATAATTAAATTAATTGCGATTTACATATTTATAACAAATATTATTGAAAAGTATATAATGTGAAATCAATATTTATTTTTATTATAATTGCAAACATTGCGAAAAATTGCTCAAGGAAAATGATAACAATTTGTTGAAGGATAAAGTATTGAGTGAAAACTTTCGATAAATTTGTATTATTTTCCGTACCAATTTAATAATTTTATTACATCAACTCTAACCATAAAACGTTCTATGGTTGATTTATAAAACGATCTCATTTTGATCAATATCAAACGTTCCTGAGTTACCGGAGTTGATACGAAAAGCCCTCGGACGTAACGTTTCCGGTCGAGTCGATCTCGAGTTCATCGAGTTCCGATTCGCGCGGTGCTCTTAGTACTCCTCTCCTTTGAGCGTGAAGGGGAGAAACTATACGCGTAAGAGCCCTTACGTAAAGCTTATATCGTAGCTCGTCGTCGAGTGGCCGAACGATCCGGTTATGTCTCTTAATTCGTGTGAGAACTTGTCCAATCGGCCCTTTTCATTTCGACCCTCGTCCGAACGTTGCACTCTCGTCACGACAGCGTAAAAATCCGGCAAGAGAGTCGTACGAAAATAGAACTCTCGTGAATAAAAATTCGTCGCTATTTCCCAACGGTGAAATATCAATATATCGTCACGAGTTCATTTCTGCAGAGAACGTGAGTCAGCATCCTACGGTCCAATGCCTTCGATAATCCCCGGTGTGCAAATTTGTAAGCCGAGGCACGGATTGGAGACGCGATCCATTGTTGAATCGAGTACGAAGCTCGAGTTTGCTCGGTGTCCCGTATCCACGACTCTTATCTCCAAAATCTCACGTTTAATCGTCTCCACTGTATATATCAAAATGATTAGACTCGGGACTAGATGTATACGAGTCATCTTCTTCGATTATCTCGTGAAACAAAATACGAAACCGACGACAAAGTCGCGGAGGATTTAGCGTATACGAGATGAGAGCGGAGCAAAAAGAAAGATTAATGGAAATGAAAAAGAAAATAAAAGTGAAAAAGAAAACAAACAAATCTCGATCTCCTTCGAGAATAATTTCGTGCGCCTTGAGCTTTTGTACCTTTAAAGTAGATGGTACCGGCGAGAGGTGGAATTGAGAAACGGGACGAGAAAGACGCGCGGGCGCTATCGATCCGGCGGCGTTGAAACTTGCGGACGTTTTGCTCCAGAGACCCGAACGAGTACGAAGAGGGAAAAGAGAGGGACAGACAGAGAGACAGATGGTAATATATATATATATATAGACGAAAGTTAGGGGTTGGAGAGGTCGGTGGGCCGCTGCTGTGGCCTCCAGCACCTCATCCCGAATCCGAACGGTAAATACCAAGGAGTTCTACTGCCGCTGGACCCTGGCTATGCTGTACTAACACTCACGTTTAGTGGATGAATATTGTACGTGTGCAAATGTAGCCTAGATTCGTGGTTTCAGCACACATTCGCCAGGGTCTTCCACCAACGCACATTTTCCTTTGATTCCCATATTCGCGTGCTCTGCGGTAATGACTCTCGACCGTAAATTCTCCACCGCAAGAAGATCCATACGAGAACAAACCTGGAACACGTTATTTGCTGATTTGTACTAAATTTTTGGATATCTAAGGAAATGGCGCGTTACAGGTAATCGTCGTAGTAAAATACTTTTACTACGGAGTACTTTTTTTTAAAAATAATTATGTCAAAAGAATAATCGATCGATATAAAAATATCGAATTGACGAAAAACTTGTTTTGCGCTCGATATTTTAATGTTTTGTGCACTGTTTCCGCCATTTTTCGATCTTTTTCGGCCTCATTAAAATTCCGATGTAATTTGCCGATGGTGTCACTTGTTTTTTTTAGAAAAAATGTCGAAAAATGTGTACACCGTACACTGTGCATTTGCATTTAAACCGTTTTAAGCCGAAAATCGCGAACGGCTATAGTCCGGTTGGCTCGATTGAACGGTTTTTCCATTATATCCTCGTTGAACGGGGCAAAAAATACTGGATTATAAATAAAAAATAAAAAAATGAAAAAGGCGCGTATGGAAAAAAGTATAAAAATAAAAAATAAAGCGAAGAGGAAAACGATTGCCATGGCGGCCAAATCGTTCGACGGATCATCGAGAAGCGGACAACAAACGCACGGGTTTTGCGGCTCGATGAACCCATCGGACCGCAGATGAGAGAATGATTTTTGGTACCGGTATTGCCATACCGCGAACCCTGCCTCGTCATTCCCCCTTTCCGCTTCGCTCTGTCTCGTCTCTCGAATTGTCCCATTTAAATTGAACGCGTTGAAACTGCACACGGTGCGCGCGAGAGATAAAAAAAATATACACAGACAGAAGCCGAACGGTTGCGATAGCCCTGCGAGCTTTACGAAAACATCGTAACGAGGCTAGTTTGTGGCTACGGGTCGATCGTTCGTTTTCAGTGAACTTCAACGATGAGAGTTTCGGTGATATACTGCGAACTTATTCTCGATGGGCAAATTGGCTCCAGCTTTGTATTTATATAAAAACAAACAAAAAACAGCTGTGCCAACAGTTCGTTGTCCGTATAGAAAAAAAAAGGAATCGACAGTGAAAATAACTCTTTCGACAAATATCGTTATTTTCAATGTGGTTTTTTTTCACCCAGATAAGTTTTTCGACGGAAATGACTTCTTTATCCGACGAGTTTGAAAAACGAACGAGCCAAAAAATCCCGGATTTTTTTCTTTTAAAAATACAGTTTTTTTTCGGTACATATTTTGTTGTCTCACTTTTCTGCAAAGCTGTGACGAAAAATAGAAAATTCGCGAATGTGAAAAGCTGGATGATAAAAAAAATATATATATATACGGCACGGAGTGAAAACGTACACTACGCCCTATTTCCAGTGAAGTGAGCGGAGATTGAAAATCCGAATGCACGCGTATACACGCCCGAGCTGGGTAGCGTTGCAGAAAATTTCGTACTGGGAAAAATGGTCGAGCTCGACGAGCCGAGCACCAAGAGTTTCTCTCGTTGTGGAGTTTTGGAAAAAAAAAACAACAAAAACCGTATGAAAATCGTCGACAACATCGTGCTGAAAACTCACGTTCCGTGCATTGTATATTTATATCCTGCACGTCGGTAATTCGGTATGGAGAAGGATATTTATGATCGCGTTCGAAGTTGAAACTTTTTGGTGTACAGTAAAAACGTATGGGAGTACGCCTACGCTTGTCAAGAGCCTTTGTGTCGTTGTCGACGAAACACGCGCGCTGTGGCACAGTTGCCTCGTCGGTTTGGTTGCATTCATCAGCAAACCCAAACGTCTAACAGCCAGCTCTACATTCATTGGCTCCAACGTTTTCACAGTCGATCACCGCATCGAAGTGCTTTTCAACGAGTAAACTTGTTTTTCCACAGAATGAATGTCCATTTCCCCCGTAACGCTTCGAAAGTGTCATGAATATTGACGAAAAATAGATCGACGAAACGACCAATTGGTATTTCATTGAAAAATGTACATTCGTCGCTCACACGAGGCCTCGTATAAACGATAAACTCGCGATACTCGCCAATATGAGATTATAATTGGCGGAATTAAAGTGCGAGGATAAACGTGTTTGACAATCACGATTTTCCGTTAATACGCAAATGTTTTCGTAGTCGAGGTCCGAACGACGCGCGTATTTATCCGAGCAAGCAATTTTGTCGCCACGTTACAACTATATATACTCTCTCAGTCTGTCTGTCTGCCTGTCTCTCTGTCTCTCTCGCTTGCGAAACACACATGCGAAAGATTTAGAGAACGACTTGACTCCCTCGCTGCCGTTTCTGGTGGTACTGGTTTTTCGCCACTAATACCGCGATCTCCCGATTATTAATGTGGCGTCGAAACGCGCTCTCCCGCCGTATATAATGTCTCGGAGTGACAGCGAGTGCGCTAACACGACCAAGCGTACCACGGCCAACGAAAATTCACCAAGGGACAGCCAACCGGTCCTGGATTATCGCTATAACTCGACTAATAAATGCCCGTGTGGACGGTAGTGCATTTATTGCCTCCGCTTCCTTTTCGCTCGGTGTATTTCTCTCTTTTTTTTGTTGTTTCTTTTCTGTTTTTTGCTTCAGCCAAATAACAGCGTCGAGAAGGGACTTGGATGTAATAAAGATTTTGTTGTTGTTAACGTTAAGCACATTCGTAAACAAATAGATAAATAACGTAAGGCGACACTTTAATAGGAAAAGGTGTTAAACTTTTTTTCAAAAATAATTATTAAAAAGAATGAATGAAATTTCGGTTTTGTGAAAAATACTATGGAGGACGATTCGAGAACATTGTGTCGAATCCTCTTTGCGTTTCATACATCGAGGATCCGCGTTGTCTTGCCCGCGCCCGACGAACGAAAAATATCATCGTCAAAAAAATCACATTTTTTTCGCGTTTTTTTAACAACCGAATGCACTCGGTCGCACGTTTATACAGTCCTCTTTTCGGTACGTACTCCACTTAATACTTTTTCGATGATATGGATTTTTCGAAGCGACACTGGAACAAAATTGACGGACGAACAAAATTTTCCGATCGAAGCAGAGTGGGCTCGAGCTCAAATTTGCGTGTGCGTTATATCGTGCGTTCATAATACCGCGGGGCATCGGGAATATCGATGACGAACGCCACCTACACGGTTCACGCGATTCAACAAGAAAAATATTTCCACGGAAGAAAAAAATCCGCACGACTTTTCTCCCGATCGAAATAAAGACTGACCGGATTATTTTAAGATCTTCGACCTTCTTCTTCCAACAAGTCTCGTAGTCAAAATAACGAAAAAAGACAAAAAAACGTTGAAAAAAACGAGGTCAAAAGTCATGAGAAGCATGCAGGCCCGTAAAAGACGAAAGAGGCCAATACGACGAAAAAGACAAAACATTCGATGAAAATTAGTCGCATACGTTCTTGTTGGTACTATCAGTTGGTCCTCGATAGAATGTACGATGTAGAATTCAGGACGGGTCAAAGCGGGCACGCGCGAGATATGCAAAGAGTGACGTTATACGCGACGTTTCGAGTTCAGCGTTCATCGTTGCGAGTCTCGAAACCATCCCCGCGTTACGTATGATGCCACACCGATGATGGGTTTTCGGGCCGCATGCTCTTGCCCGCGTGGTGACGCACACGCTATAGCGCGTATGCACTAACGTTATCGACGTGTCCAAAAGCCCAGCCCCACCGACCCTCGTTCATGCATCGACATCAAATAGAATGACATATTCCATTTCACTGTCTCGCGCTCGGATCGTCGCCATCGGCCAGTTTGATATATATATATGTATCACTGGCTAACTATATATATATAAAACATGTTCGTACAGCTCGCTGACAGAACTTGTACACCCCGGCCCTCTCTACCAATGTATATCCAATACAGGTATTGGTATACAGAGCCGAGGGCTTTCCAAACCGAGCGACAAGCCAAAACCTATCATTATATATTATTTGAGGTATCCCCTTGTCGTTTACAGCTATTAGTTCGGTCGTTCGACGAACGTAGAGAGATTTGATTTTGGCTCGTTTTATCCCGTATTCTCGCATCTCTTCGTACGAATTCACTATGCGCATGCGCATATAGAGCTGTTTTACAACCCGATCGAGTGTTTCGTGGCATATAATATTCTAAATTATGGGAAATAACGCTGCGAACATTTTGTACGAAGGTGGTTGTATTTAATTTAATCGAGTCAATTGTCACGTAAATTGTTAGACCGATTATCCACTGATAAGCATTAACGATCGGTTATTATCCTGATATCGTGACGATACTTGCTCGCAGAAGCGTATAGGACGATGAGCACTCTAGATATCCCGCGGATTTCCTCAAGCTTTCACGTGGTATATACGTTGTTCGACGCAAGTATGTATTTTCTCGATTTAATGTACAGACCCGTCCTTCCTATAGGCGCATCGATACGTACGTACGCATAAGCACTCCCGCACTGCACTCTCAGTACCCGAGTGCACCGAGTTTGCTGCCTCTGGTACTCGACCAACCCCTAGAGGCATATCGGTCTGGATTAACGTCCTGAAGCAAGATTGATCGTGACGTAGGTGTAGGTACGTGTATACGTACGCTTCCAACCGGTGGCGATAGAGGCGCAGTCTCTCCGGGCGATAGCTCGACGTATCGAAGCCGGTCAGGGAGGGCTTCGAGGGTTCAAGCTTCGCTGCACTCACTCGCTTTCGTTCAAAAATTCACGAGACGTTTTTCCACCCTCCACTCTCTCTCTCTCTCTCTCTCTCTCACTTACACTCTTACTCATCCCTCTACACGTTTCCTATCCAATTCTTTCGTCTTTTATTCGCAATACTGCTTTTTTACTTGCTTCTTTTCGTCTTTTCGATCTTTTTTTTTTTCATAAATATTTTCCAGGAAGAAGCCAGACCCTTTATACGGTCGATGCGTCTGTCGAATATATATATATATATATATATATATATATATATATATATATATATAGATATAGATATCGCCAGTTGTGTTACATAACTTCTTTCCCTACGAGATTTGTGAGAGCCAGAGCTTGAGAGATACATCGCGCGTTGTATACGCGTCTCGTGTTAGGCCTTGTTGCCTCATCTTTCTCGATCTCTTTTATTACCCTCGCGCTTTACTCGTCCTCCCCTATTTTCCAGAGCGAAAGTTCATCGGGCGATGTATACGTTTTTCCTTTCGTATTAGAGGATTTCTTACCGAGTTACGTCTCGTGCTTTCATCCCTCCCTCTCTGCAACGCGGAGAAACGCTCGCCCCCAAGCACACACATACACATACAGATCTTTAACTCTCCTCTCTTTCACATCGGGAGAGTGGATTTTTCATTATTTTTTTTTCTTCTTCTTGTTCTACCGTTATTAAGGGAGCTCACGGAAATTGCGAGATTCTTTATCCCGGTGTAGGTTTTATGACGAGAAATTATAAGAAATTATATATCTCCGTTTCACACGTGAGAATTTCGTACTGCAATTTTCACGCTTCTCGTATAACCCCGACGTTTTTCCCAGTCCTCTCTACATTTCAAAAAGATTATACGCGTAGTAATTCCGTTCGTCTCGCAAAACTGACATTTTTTTGTTATTCCTCCAGAATAGCTTTATGCGCGCTTGTCCGTTTCAGGACACGGCGTGCGCGATACGTACAATACGCTCGTCCTTAAATAAACTTTTGCAGCGGTGTAAATCGAGATTTTCTTCTTTCCCTAAGATTGTTCGCGATTATTCACTCTATTAAAAACGTTTAAAACGTTGCCTTCTTTTTTAATCTCGTCCCGTTTCTCAGTCCCTTTTTTTATCATCGGTCTTCGGCCCTCGGTAGCGACCGAAAATGGCTCGATTTAAATGCCAACCCAGTCACTCGTCGACAATGGGGTGTTTAGGATCGTTCACTCTCGTGCCACGATTTCGCTACAACGCCCCCGGCATATGTATCCTTTCGCAAACGTAGTAGGTTTAAATTGGATTCTCACATTTCTTCAAATCCCGACGGCGTATTATGGGCACATAGAGGGGTAGCAGGAGACGGGTTTCATAGCCGTATCACCCTTCCTTCCTTCGTTCGGGCATTTCCGAATACGTCTGAGCATCGTGACGTATAGAGGTGTACCATATATACGTGAGTAGATTTCGTATATATATATATATATACATTTTGTAGAAGATGGCGGTCGTAAACCAGCCTCGAGTCGGGAAGAGAAGAAAAAAGAGCCAGTCTCCATATAGGAGTTTTATATCGCCGCGCAATTTTACCAGACAACTTTGCGATGAAAATCTTCCATCCTTACGATGGACCGGTTTTTCGTTAACACGAAAAGAAAAAGAAAAACTTTTAATATTGATATTCGCGCGTTTCCTTCTCGTGATTTCGATGATTTTCCAAATTTACGATCTAGCCATCGATTCGTCGCACGTTCTAAATGAATTTTCATTAAATCGAGCATTATACTAAATTCAAAGCTTTCTATGCGGAGAGATTTGTTGAAAACGTGTACAAATTCCCTCCCTCGAAACTGACACCGGACTGACGTTCCATTCTGCTGTCTCGATGGTGATGGGCGGTGGGTGAATGGTTTTCGAGGCTGCTACCCATTCGCATCCTTCCATCGCAATGGGGTGGGAGATACCGCGTTATGGCCCGCGGAGTTGAAGGGATTCGCCGGTTAATTTAGGTGTTGTGTTTCCTGAGGGGGTCGTCGACGTCGTCGACGCGGAACCCGCACCAGTTTCCGACACTCTGTCCCGTCTCACTCCGGCTCACAACATACACATAAACATATACACATACAATCTACGGTGCCTCTTGGACCGAGAATCCGTTCGCTTCGTTCGTTCTCTTGGCCTTTCCGCCACTACCACCGGGAGGAAAATATTGCCACTGCAGACAGTAGAGAGAGAGTTGCGGTGTACAGTCTGACTGTAGCAAAAGCCTTATACAGTCTGCGAAAGAGACTCATCGTTCGGAGGGTGGAAAAGGAAAACTGGTCGTTCTCCCCGTCTTCTCACCCCTCAAGCCCTCCTTCGGTCGTTTTTTTCCTCGCTCCCTTTCACTCTTTGTCTCGCGCGGAAAATCAATGGCTTCCGAGATACCACGTTTCGTGGCGCACGGATCCACCAGGAAAGCGAAAACCTTGGGAGAAAAAAGGATCCGTCTTCTTTCACCCGAGCTTCGTATATTTTGTTTTGTTTTCACCCTCGTCCTGTCGATCGCGATTCTTCACGGTATATTCCGTGATGAGAGTCGGCAAGCTTTGGCTCGGCCTTGAATAATTCAATCCAGTACGAATTTCGTACATCGGGTTTAAACGACTTTTGTTTTAAGCGAGAAAACAAAAATCATTTGAAAGATAATTAAGTCTTGTCGAAACAAATATACAAACGTTCAATTTGAATAAAACGGTATATTTATGTTGTTCGCGTTGAAAATAGCTTTCTAGTTAAAGCCGAATTCAATTTATGTTTTATTGGCTGTCTTTCATTCGGTAACGTTAACGTTGACACAACGATCATTCAGTTCTTCATCGTATTACTGCTTTTTTTGTGTCGTACCCTCGAGCACCACGAAGATGAGATTCGTCTGCGTCGCGCGTATACACTTTTGCTTCTGTTTTCGTGTGTTGGGTAAGTACTCGAGTACGTCTTAACGCGATTTTCTGGCTTTCTGCGCCCTCGCGGTGAACTATATATACCCCGGGGCTTTTAGGACCCCCCTTGAATTCGGGCGTGTTCGGTCCTAAGAGGGTCGAAGAATCGACGACGAAGGAGCGAGAGAGAGAGAGAGAGAGAGAGAGGAAGAGAATGAGAACGGAGGAAAAAGCGGAAGAGAGACGGACAGGCAGACTTTGAACGTCGACAGCTCCCGCTGGCGCAGAGTGTACGCGTCGCGTGCTGTGCAAGTGAGCGACGAGCCACGGCATGGGAGGGCAGCACCCTCGCGACTTTCACCCACTCTCGCTTTCACCCCTCGTGCTTTTCCCAGTTTCCCAGAAATGGACTCGTCCTGTTTCCACTTGATCTCGATGCTTCTTACTCGCTAAGCCGAGACACATTTATTTCGTCCCTTCGAATCTCTCGCGTTGAAAAACTTTCGCATCGACAATCAAAGAATTTACGAAAAAAAGCTTAGACAAAATCTCAAGCTACGGGGACAAAATCTTAATCTAACAAAAAGAAGAAAAAAAAAACAAAATCTAATCACCTCCCTACGATGTTCATTCGTACTGTAAAATATCCCTCGGGAATATTCCGACAATTATACGAAAATTCATCCAGATGCAAGAAAATCATTAAGCCCCTTTCTTGAAAACTAGCGTAGCGACATTACACTCGCTGTCTTCGTTGTTCATCGTCAACCCTCTTGCATGCCATGAAACACGTGCGCCACGTAGTGCTTGCGGGTGTCACCGGTGTTATCCATGGTAACGTACGTACCTATATACGAGTTGCTGGCATCCACGCTGTCGCGGGAAGACGTCGACACACACGGAGAGACGCGCGTCAAGAGACGCGGCATCGCGTTGTCGACATTAAACCTATAGGTATATACTCGTAGGTATATACTTGGTTAGTAGAAAACATACAGGTATGGCGAGACGAACTATTGTGCGCTGCATTGTGAGTAAATTCGCGGCTTCCTAATGACTCGGGACTGTCTCCTCGACGAAAGAGGTACACGCGGTACAACGGCATATCGTGGCGACGGCTGCTACTACCATCGCGCCGCCACTGTCGTTGCAGCTGCAACTTGCCGTCTCGGATTCAACGCGTGGAAAGCCGGCCGCGATTCCTCGTCGTCTGTCTCTCCTACGTATATAGATACGCGTATCTCGGTGACTGTATTTTACGGCTCGTCGCGTGTATATACGATTTACGAACTAGAGGATATATAAGTATTCCGTATGTAAGCTCCTTAAGGCTCGTCCTCGCGTATTTGTGTCATCCTCTCGCATCTCTTCCGTCTTTGTTCCACGTGCCCGCCTTAATGCGGTCGCGTAATTGCGGAGTCGTGTTTTCGCGAGACGACGCCCCGCGTTTGTTGGCATCCCTGATGCTTCGGTTATGTGCCTTCGCGTGTACTAAAATCTACGTGTACTTTATATACGCTATACCTATGTGCCAGTGTGTAATAAGTATAATGTGTAACGCATCAATGTATATATATATATATATGAAGTACATCTATGTTCTTTGTACCGTCATCTCTTGATACGCTAGCGCATCGTAAGGCGTCGAGGCTCATCCAATAACGACGCGGCATCTGAAACATGTACGGTGTGCCATCGTCTCATCGTCAAGTGTCTATATATAGTTACAACTCGATTCTACGGGAATTATATATAGAAGGTCGTTTCATCAAACCTTTACCGGGGATGCAATCTTCGTTCCTTCCGCTATCCTATCGTCATATTTATGTTGTAAAGTCGTTGGGAATCCGCACGACGAGAGAGGACGAGGGAGATAAAATGTAAGATAGATGAGAAGTATTCTCATGTAAAATCATTAAAAACGACGAACAGGGTTGATGTATATTTTACACAAGTCAATATTTTGAGGAATATTTCGACCTCTGTATTGATTATAAAAGCAAGCGTTGCGCCATTGCAATTTTTGTTTGATCAGAAACGTCGTACGAGTTACGGGAAAGAATTTGAAACCGCTGCGGAGATGTGTTTTATACTGTAATGGAGACCTTTTTATACATTCACGTATATCCATCGATACCCAATTTCAATACTGTTTCATTTCCGTTTTCATTTCCCTTCCCGTTTGAAATAACGAATGTTTTCTATAAAGGTTGAGTTACTTTATTGGATGGACGGGAGGGGGGGGGGGGGGGTGGCAGGAGGTGGGATAAAAACGTTTTTAATAACTCGAATCTCGAAAGCTCCTGAAATCTAGCTCGATGTGTCCCGAATATACTACGTTTTATAAATTGAGATTCAACAAAAATTATTTACACGCGTGGTTCAATTTCCAGAGGGTTTGGGAGCGAAGACTAGAGCGAACGTATCTTTAATTTGAAAGCTTGGTACACGAGGATGGTTGGAGTACTTCGGACTTATGAAGATTGAACTGATGCATAAAGGTGCATCGCGTGCACGAGTGTCAATTTTCGCTGGTACATATGCGCATGAATGTAATCAGGAAGAGAGCGGTTTAGCGAACGTTTCTATTTGCGTTTGCTTTCCTGTGAATCGACCGTCGTATTTTCATTTTATTTATCAAAATCGTTCATCAAGTTCTCAACCGTTCGACGTTGTGCTTCGACGGTACGAGAATCCTTGAGATAAAAATACTGAAAATGTTACCTATATTCATCTCTCAAAGGATAATAATGATTAATAGAGAAAACTCATATACGTGAATATACCGAAATGTCGTGTTAACTGAAGTGGGGACGTTACGAATTCTCGCAAGAGGTCGTCGTGCTACTCTGTTCGATGCTTGAAGCTCAATTTGAAGGGTCCTTTCACGAATAGCTATTCGCAAAACATTTCGGAATTCAAAGGATGCGCAATGACGGCTACAATGGCGAGGGCAAGTACGGGAAAAGGATAAGTAGATTTACAATTCCGTTGAGGAATTCGTGATTTGGGTCAAGTATATCCTCTCTCTCTCTCTCTCTCTCTTTTCGAGCGCCGGGACATCGACACTTCGAGAGGCCGTTCTTATTAGTCTGACATAAAATAGGCCAATTTTTTCAAACCCCTCGCCGAGATCTAAAAATTACGCAAAGTTCATCCGGATATCTCAATGTTAGTGGCTGTGATGAATGTTTGAAAACCGCGATTTTTCTATCCGAAGGGAAAATGTTTTTTCATAAAACGGTATTTTTAAAGGATATATTCACATCGGAAAATGTCATTCCCCCGATACCTTTGCAATTGGAATGTAAAAACGCTAAAAACACTGTGAATAATTACGTGTTATCGACCCTTGACCCATATCATACCGGACACTAGTGCTCCCCTTCGAGAAAAACAAAGCACGATAAGAGTAGGAAAAACAGTATTTAATGGAATATAGAAAAGAGCAACGTAAAAATATCGGAGATCTATGCCAGTAGGAATATATTGCCATGTGCTTGCCCATTTTTGTATATATATGTCAATATATTAAGTCGTGTACATCGATCGTTTTCATATTTTCCGTGAAAGTTTTCTTCGTATAAAATTTGATTTTCTGCTTTTTTCGAACACGCCCATCCCTTTGCCCTTCCCACCTTTTCACAACAGTATTTGGGTAGAAGTTGCCCTGTAGTAGGTACGCGAAAGAGAGAGAAGCGAAAAGAGTAGCCATATTCGAAGCTCGTGCGACTTGCACACATGTGTGACCTAGTTCAATTTCCTAATCATACAACTTCCGCATTGACGCTCCGTTTCCATAGTAGCATTTCCATACTAGCAAGTGGAAGTTGGCATATGTGAAGATAGGTCAATGGTGGAAGACTTGCTTGAAGCGATTGTTAATTTCCTTGAAATATGTGTATTTCCGTTTGATACTTTGGATTCAACTTCGCTAAGTAAGATCAGCCTTGTATCATTGTTACGCAACTATTTCAATACAAAAATGGTAAAGACGTTTTTCTGAGCATGCGAGATTCGCAGAATTGTACTTGACTCGATTCGGAACGAAAGGAACCCTGAATAATTTCTATTCCGAGTCAGGTTCCGCTTTTATTCGAGGAGCGTACTTTTCTCTCGAGTAGCTTCGATTCCAAATAGTCGCCTGATCTTGGGAAGTAGATGGAATATGAAATTTTTGCTCCAGCTTCCTTGTGCACTTGTCGAGTTCACGGATAGTCCCCATCTTGAACGAGGTTGACCGAATTCGAATGTAACTATGTATGTGCATAGAGTGTCCACCCTATCCTCGGAATATCGGTGGGGCCAGTTATGATGACCCTATTCGTATATCGAAGGTCTTAGAATACCTAATATTATTTCGTAAGAGCTAAGGGGAATCACCTCGTGTCCCATCTGAATGCCGTCGTCGGCTTAGGAATATATTCAAAGTCCGATGGTTTCCACGCTAAGCAAGGAAATCGAAGGTTGTGCGCTAGGGACAAAGCATCGGAGATACCTATAACTGCAGCTACGCACAAACCTCGTCGGTGCCGTGAACCAAAGTGAATTAGAAATATGGAGTTGTCGAGGGTGTTGTGGGAGTAGGTACGGGGTGGCGAGATAGAAGTGCAAAGTTCGTACTGCTGGTGCGGTTAAAGTTGGCTTCCCTCATTGCGGGTTTGCCCGCGGCTCAGTCCATTGTTTTGTGGTGTCCAAACAGACGGACATATAAATGGTGAGGCAGAGGAACGCAGAGGCGCAAGAACCCAGGGTTAACGGAAGCCCAAGGGGGTAGGATAGTTTTGAAGGACGACGAGATAGAGTTGGGAGGGGGGAAGGGAGAGAACGTTGGTCTCGGTACGCTCGTTATAACAGAACCTATTCCTGCAAGCGACAGCTGGATGTTGTCCATCGCTCGTTGTGTATATGCTGTTGCTGTTGTTGATGAGAAGTGCGGAATGCCTGGAGCATTTACAGAATGAAATGGAAGCGTTCGGGAATCTGGGTTGACCGGTAAACCCATAGACATCCTGTCGTTCCAGAGGTAGCCTCGGACTATCAAACTGAAACATCGCCAAAAACGTTTGCAGCCGACAAAAACTAAGAAACAGCATTGGAACGAGAAGTTAGTGGTCGGTTTGAACAATCAGCCGACTACGATTAATCGCGTTAAGATAGGGATGAGGGTTGGAACTGGTATCCCTTCGTATTGTCCCACTGGAGCGTTTCATACCCACCGGTGCATAACAAGAGGAAACTACACCAATTATACGGAGACATCTGTATCCCTTTTGACGTTCATACGGAGTCAATTTTGATTGGGTCGAAGAAACCATTTCAACGTACTTAGTGAATAACGCCGGGTTAACATAGCCATTCTGATTCCGCCTTGCGCCGACAGCAACTTCTTATGTGGAAACTGGATAAGTAAAATCCTGGTGCGATATATCACGGGACTAGAACAAAGATAACTATAGTTAGAGAGAGAGAGAGAGAGAGAGAGAGAGAGAACGGGAGAGAGAGGTAGAGACACCACTCTGCCATACGAGGCACCCCCAAGCACATGCGAAGTTTTCACTGGCTAACGTTGTTCCCATCCCCTCATC
Source organism: Netelia virgata (assembly GCA_951802705.1). Lineage (NCBI taxonomy): Eukaryota > Metazoa > Arthropoda > Insecta > Hymenoptera > Ichneumonidae > Netelia > Netelia virgata. The sequence continues at coordinate 9,649,614 of OX637867.1, read as the reverse complement.
GTCGCTCTACCCGTTAATTTCTCTCAGGCCGCTACCCTCGTCCACTCAGCAGCGGCTTGCATTGTTTCGGGAGCTCGTAAATTGTCTCGGAGTTGTGCCGTCGCGGGATAGTGCTCTCTTCCAAGACGATCGGATGACCAGCTAACCGGTTGGCTGGTCACCACAGCTCGCCAGGGTGGTCTGAGACTTTCTTCGCCCTCGGCTGATCTCATCCCCGTGAAAGCTTGGTTTGGGTCTACCGTCAATAGGAGTAGTCGACATTCACCCTCGGTCGGGAGTGAGTGCACTACCCCTACGTATATGTGTAACTGCATATACGATAGCAATTATGATATTAAGCCTGCTATTCCAACGCCCCTTTGTCCTAATCTTGCCCTATTGAAAGAAACGTAGTTGACTCACTCCGTGATGATTTGTCTTAAGGGCTTACATACAGTTAGAAGGCTTTAAAAAGACGGATTTTCAAGAATTTTTTTCGCGCAGACTATTCAATTTATTAATTTGAAAATTGGTGTACATATTATAATAACCTTATAATATATTAACATATTTTTTATTTGTCAAAATAATCATCGCGAATGTTGCTATCGCCGATCTCCTAGAGCTCCGCAAAAAAAACCAATTTTGCGGTGATCACGATATCTCTGGACCGGATTATCTGAAATGGAAAAACCGAATAAATTTCGTTAATATAATACATTATCTAGTATTTAATCGAAGGAATTAGCGAAAAAATAATTTTTGACAAAATGGCGACTTCTCAAAATAAAAGACTCGATTTTGAACGAAAATTTAAGCCTTAAATTATTTATAAAATGGAAAATATTTATCGGAGAATAAAAATCTTCGATTAATTACTAAAAAATCTAGCTAAAAAGGTTGTGTTAAAATTTGAGACTGATCGGTTCAGCCGTTTTCGAGAAATTTTGATCACCGATTTTGAAAACATAGTTTTGAGAAAAACGCGTTTAAAGTTTCAAAAGCGTTTTACATGTGGTAAATTTTTTTTTTTTCAACTTACATGGAATCATCTATTCCAGGGCCATATAATAATCCGTTCGCATCGTTGGCAGCTTCTAATAATTCGATTTGATGCTGTCTGCGAGCCATTCTTCCCTCTCTGGTGCTCTCGTGTGATCTCAGGTCGGAGATCTTGATGCGCTGCGCATCTTCTTTATCTGTATATGAATGCGCATTGGACCCAAGTGAGACGCCCATTGCATTCATATAATATAAAAGGGCAGCTGTCCCTTCATTGAAGATGCCAGCAGCTATATATGCAGCCATTTCCACCGTTTTTGATCCGGCTGGAAGTACTTTTGGAGAGATCTTCCACACCAGTTGGTTATAGCTTTCATTATTGTTTTGGGTGAAACCACCCACACATCTTTCCAATAATTTTTCATTGCTGAGATCTTCATAAATGGGCCTCAGGGCCTCAGCAACTTCTTGTGGAAATGGCTGATAATCATGCTTATAAACTGATAAGTTATCAGAAGCTGGCGCGCCGGTCCCCGACTGTGAGACGCGCCTCCCTAACGCGCCTTCATAAATGTGTCTATAACTTCGAAAATATTCGTCTGATTGACATAAAATTTTGAGTGTGTATGCTCAAATATATGTATATTCAGAAAATAAAAAAAAAAAAAAACGATTTTTTGAAAATTACAAGTGTATGTAAGCCCTTAACAGAGACTCAATAGTGGATGATGCTGCAGTTCGTCGAACCTCGAAGAAAAATATAAAAGTCAACGTTGATTATATTCTATCTTCGTCTGCACATATTACTCTGTTTCCCATATCGAATGATCGAGCGATGTCATGCGAACTTTGTAGACTTTAGTTTGGCTTTAGTCCAGTCGCATAGATTATTAGATTCCTAGATTTAGCTCTTGTACAGTCTCTTCCGGTACGCTCGTCTCAGACAATCGACCCTCTGCCTCTGTGTAATCCTTAGTTCTTCGTACATATACATACATATATATACGTCTGTGTGTATCTGTGTTACAGATGCACATGGAGACACAGAATTATAGATATATGTTTCCTTCCATACGCCGATTCTTCAATCTCGTGCGAGCTTTTCGTTTCACCGACGGCGTCTCGTCCTCGAGACGGATAGAAGATTGCAGATGTGCATCACTCTTTTCATCTTATTGAGTCCCTACTTCTCCAGTTCTGGCTTCGCTTCAATATGTAAGCCGTTCGATTCATTTCGCGTCTCGTTCAGCGCCAACTTGGTTCATCCGTCTCTTCGTTTACGACGCCTTTTTCGGACCGAGATGCGCAACTGCATCGTGTAAATCTGATGAATAACCCCGATAGTTCGCGTGCTTCATTTTGCTTTCATCACGTCTTATCGCTTGTTCGTGGTCAGACCTTATATTTATATATATATATATATACATATACACGTGTATACCGCCTAAAATTACTCGGGTAGTGTCTCACGGAGTAATCAGAGCTGTACCCGTACAGTGCATATTCAGGTCCGGAGGGAAACAGGAGGAAACCTGGCAATGAGAAACGCAGATTCTGTTCATTCCGTGTCACAGATCTCTTGGACTTTACGACTCGATGAAAATTTGCTACGTTACCGGAAATGGGTGGTCGTCGGATAACTGGGCTGTCGGGCAAACGACGGCTGGGGATTCTGGTGAGGGTAAACAACGAGAAGGATAAAGCGAGGTGCGGGCGTTAAGCTACCGCGGTCCGACAACTTCTCGTATCCGTATCTCGTAATGTTGTTTATCATCTCCGGTGCACCTCGTAAACGCATCACGTGCGGTTACCATCGAATTCGTCTATATACGAGTATAACAGTGCCATTCCGTTCTCCCATTATTGCGGTAGTAGGTACAGCCCCAAAAGACAATTGGCGTAGATCTACCGTTCGGTATAGGTATATTTCGTATTATCCGAAACCAATGACTTCATCACAAATTTCCTGGACGATTCGAGAGTTACGACGGTTTATACGCTGACGATAAAAAGTCGTTGGTGGATGGTTCGTTCTGGTTGATCCGACGATGACTCGAGTATTGAGAAACAGCTTTTTTTTATTAAGGCATAAGTTTTGTGGCCTCGTCCCTCGAGGGAATTTACATTACGCTTCTATTCATATTACATTCCAAGCCGTATGATCGAAAATAAGATCCGGCATTATGTGCGATGGCCGATATTCCTTGAACGTCAGGATCGCTTCGAGCATCTCGAATTCGATGGTAAACAATTCAATTGTTCCGCCAAGTTCATCAATATTCTCGAGACGTCCTGGGGTACCTCGATAGATCCTCGGAGAGAAGAGCGAGTACCAATAGTAACGGAAAGATCAGCGCTCACCGATAAACCACGTATCAATGATTAGCGTCGGTCGCGAATTCGCGACGAAAATGTAGAAATGCAAATGTGTGCCAACATTAGCCATTCCTCCCGGCATCGGAAGGTCTATTTGATTGCGGTCGACTCCGAGTTTCCGGTGTACACTTCCGCTGTTTATCGGCCTTGTACGCCTATATCTATGAGCTGATTTCGAACCAATGGGAACGTCGTGTAAACTAGATTAATTAAACGACGTTGCTTCCACCTTACGCGATGAGTAGTATCGAAACGAGTATCACAGGTACTTGTAAAATATAAAGGATCTCCTCGATCGACAATGTTCACACAATTTCTCCGTCGCTGCAAACTTTTATCACGTAGAATTTTCAGATCGTTATAATTTCTCATTACAAAATCACCATCAACTTCGATTCGAATTATTATAAAAATCATAAATTTCTATCATTGAAATTAGTTAGGCAATACATCCTGTTTGTTTCCGTTATTGAAGAAAAATGTAAAATAATCGGCCATGTTCGTCGAAACGGAACCCTCGGCTTACTTCCTGAAACGGTACGAATCTTCTTCGTCTCGTACGAATGGGAATTAAGCCCGCGATGTGTTACGAGAAGTGTAGCTGTCGCGTTACGCTGCAAACGAATATCTGTTTAACCAGCAAGCCGAGATTCCGTTATTGTTCGCGAGTTTGCCGATCTTCCGACCGACCGGCATTTTGAAAGAGAGCGATTCGTGCACGGAGGGGTTTGCACCCCACTCCACGGTATTATCTTTGTGTATCCAGTGATCCTCGACAATGCGCGAGGCTTCCAAGCCCCGATCTTCGTCTCTCCTGTACTACCCGGACTCTACACCCAACGAGGAGAACTATCCGAAACGAGGGAAGCGCTAGATCACGCCATTCGCAGACTGCAAAGCTGAATAATCCGAAGCTGAAAACCAGCCCCCGTCTTCGATACTATATACATCCGCATGGAAGCTTCATCCTCGCCAAACGAGATGCGAACCCTGCGGCAACTTCGAATCTCTCTCGGCCCCCGTTGCATTTCTCTTGTTGATAAACGTAATATATAGTGGTGTACACGCTTCTCGGAAATGTCGAATAGAATCCTCCGGAGATACACAATAGCCGATGCTACTAACCTATACCACCCTCGTATCCACTCACATACAGAGAGCCTTGATCTATTCCCATCTATATCTATAATACGTGTATATTTCCGTATCTATGAATTTATAGCTGCAATTAGTCCAAACCGAACTCCTGGAAGCTCTCGTGTTCGACGTTGTACGGGAGTATCGAACCAAATATCCATGTTATGTTATAATCACGCGCATCGCGCGTCTCCTGTCCACTCCGAACCTCCTTTTCACGGCATTGACTACCATGAAATTCACGTGCTTTATCGAATATTTCCTTTCTATATTGATTTCACGGTTTCCCGATGTTCTTTCTCATAGTTGCCCATGCAAATCTCTCACTCTTACGTATTAAGCTTCTATAAATCATTTAACACCTAAATCCATCAATGTTTTTTCGGTTTTAGCCTCAGAAGTTTCCAAGCCATTGATAGATCCACGCTTTTCGATTAATTTCGTAAAGACGCTTTTTATCTCGATGTATTCTTGTTTCGAAAGATCGATTAGAGTAGCGGTCCTCGTATTTTCGCATAATCCAGGATAGCGTGCTTTTTCACCGTGTCCTTCGATGAGGCTTTCGGAGCGAAGGAGGGAGGGGCGAGAGGTACTTTCCAGCGAAATACGCCATGAACGCTGCGCCAGCGTTTTGCTAATGCACGCCTTAATTGGGTTAACTCCTCGCCGTGCGAGCAATATACGTACATGGCCAACATGTATATATTATATACACACATATATATATATGAACAGTGGAGAAGGTACATATAGTATGAGTACATGCAGTCTCTCCGGCAGCTTTCATGATGTTCAGATTGCTATGAGCGGGCGTGAAAGTGCTCGTAGACTGTTCGCCGAGAGCGGGCGAGCAATATTATACATACTATAGTACGTAACGCGGGGCAACGTGAAGGGAGCACAACGATGCGAGAAGCAACACCAGCAATAGATTTCGAAGAGAATTAATTTCAGCGCAATTTTAATGATGGTTGAAGTGAAACCACTCTGTGGGCTTGCCGAAAAAAAGGGGAAAAAAACGAAGAAGCGTTGAGTAAATATTCGACGGGTAAGCTCTCTCTCGTCAGTGTTTCATCGAAAAACCGTCCTGGACTTTCTGGCTTTTTTTTCAATCGCCGTCTCTCTCACTCTCTCTCCCTTTTTCGACATCATTCGAAGCATAGCAACCACGCCCCTACATCAACGAGTGATACGCTTACCGCCCTTCGGCATGGTACCGTATTAAATATTCAAATATATCGGAAGAGAGAAAGAGCCGCTCCATGGGGTGCGAACCGTTCCATACTGTTTTTTAGAGCCGAGACTCCCCTCTCCATTTCCTTCTCGAGAGGTCTCTATCGACTGAGATATTCAGGAGGTCGCTTCTCCCAAGTATCTGCGAGTGACACTGCGCGGTGTTGCTACCCTTGGTCCCCTAAGACACTCCCCAATTCAACGGGACGCACTTATTTTTTTTTCGCTTCGCGTCTTGTTTGCCCCAACGATAATTCGAGGGATACGCAAGATTATACCGAGTGAATAGACGATGAAGAAGTCGACGGTTGTTACCTCTAATTCAAGCGACCTCGTTTCCCGTACCTACATCGTCCCGAATTTATCTCCACGGAAGATGAACATCGGGTTCTGTGTCCTGTCAATTTGGAGACCGAGCGTAGGCGCTTCGTTAGGCCAGAAGGAAAATGAAGCACTGCTCAATATCGTTAAGGAACATTTTGATCCTATTGTACATAAATGACCTTCGCGAGATGGTCAAATTTGATCAATGTCGAGAAAAAATTGTCAACGTCTTCAAAGCCGATTTCTATCAAACAGGAACACCCACGTAACCGCTCATTAAATCACATCGCTCATCTACTTAGCGTATAATACGCGTGGCCCGCGCTACACAAGTTGTTCCAATAAATATTGTTCAAGCGCTCAGATGACTCCCGCGCGACGAGAGTCAACGCCTAAGTCGAAGCGAGCGCGTTATGTCGCAATAAATCAAGACACTGGTGAAAGCCCTTGCGAGTGTGTATATGCGTGTGTGTAGGCTGACCCTGCCGGATGTCTCTCATCACTCGTGGACACGCGACTACTATACGGTTGCTTTTAACGGGCCTGTTAAGTTGGCACTATCGTTTTACGATCGGTTTGTGCCCCTGCGCCGCTCTTCGTACTTACCAATCTCTCGTGACGAAACGTGCCAATCTTGATTTAACTCTGACAACGTTCTGTATGTGTCGTAATGCATCCTGCTAGAACCTAACGAATGATGCGAAACTGGTGCTTCTATCAATCACGCCCTGTACTATGAAAGAGTACCGCGTCAATGAATCTTTTTCAGAGTAACGTGATATTATTGGTTCGTATTACGATTCGATCGCGAATGCGCGTCAAAAGCTTTTATTGATATGTAACGACAAACAATTTCATTACGCGTTCGTTTATTGGATGAATAATATATAGTTGAATAATGGAAGAGGAAATGGCCAAACGATTGCGTCGAACGAGCACTCGATGTATATTATTCCATTGCTTGTATCGGCAAGGGATATGAATACGAAATGACCAATCGAAAGTTTTCAATCCTGAAACCTGGTTAAATGTTGATCGTAGTTGTTCAACGTAACTGTACCTCACGATACCTCCATCGCAACTCGTATACGTGAAAATGAAAGATCTATTCCAATTCCTCGCGTTGGTTCTCCCGAGAACAATTAGAATGACCGTGTTTAAATTAGCCATGGAATATATGCCGCGGGGTTACCGTTGCCGATCAAACTTTCGACGTGGAAATCGGCTAGAAACGGTTACAGCAATGTGATGTTTCCGATACTGGTACATGGCGTATATACATATATTTATACATGGGTACGGTATATATAATATATATATATGGATACATAGTTGTAGTAGGAAACATTGATGGCACGAGAGGAAGTGCCAGAACCTCGCAGGTTCGCGAAATACAGGAGGCTGGAGTGAGAGACGCTCCTTGGAACCATCGCATCCACAAGAGATCCGTGGGACAGGGCCAGCTGCGCGACAACTGAGGCATTAGCATTTAGTGCGAGTACTTGTGTACAGAGTAGAGAGAGAGTCTGCTGCTCTTCGAAGGTTCCTCGCTCTTCTCTCTCCTCCGACGATGGTTTCCACGAAAACGACAAAGTACGACGTTTCCTCTCGGGCGATTTAGTACGCCCTGGTACGGGCTACACACACCCTCTGGTATGCTTCTGGGCAAACTCTCGACTTAAATGAACTGCTCTCGGTGGTGCTGATGCCGCTTCGGTACTCTCTCGCTCTCTCGTCACTGTACATACGTGTATACAACTTGCACAAATTTCTTCTCGATGCGCGCTACGTCTCGCCTTTTTCGCCAGGACGAGTAATCTCTCCTGTTCTTCTTCGGCTTGTATATTTCCAGAGCTCGGCCCACTTTCGCGAGCCAGTTTTTATCGTAACCCCATTTAGCAAATGTCTTAACTGCACCGATCTCATTAGAAAAATAGCCGAAACAAAAAATTATCTATCACAAAAACCTACCTCTAGCAAAACTTCCATATTGCATAATAAGTCGGTCCATAGGTGCACTTTCCATGGAGAACTATGGAAGTTATGTATCGAAGAATGGACAGGCGGTCGTCGAATTCCTCGGCAAAATTGCAAAGGCGAATGCACGTCCTAGGATTCGATCGGATATCGCACGAACCCTGTCTCACCCACTCGCGTTATTTCTTTCTCGCTTAACTTTTTCTCATTCTCGGGGATATCTGGATACGTGTGTAAACTGCGATACACACTCAACGTTTTTTTGTTTTCACTTTACCCAGCGTTACTGTACCCATGTATCCGTAGAGGCATTCTCTCCCGCCTCTTCGCTTCGATTCTCGTGCAGCACATCCCCCTAAGGCCGTACATCGTTTTCTCGCTATTTACAAGCTACTTTCGAGAAAGAAGGCTGGGTTTCTCGATACGCATGGATGCTCGAGTTCTCGTTCCGCGTTAAAGAACAACCCTAGTCCGCGGAGTCCCTTGTCACCTCGTGCAACAAAGCCGAGTTTGCCGAGTGATATTATCGGCCAAACTTATTATATAATCCGTTGTTCGATACGAGAATAGGGCTTTTTGAAAACCTTGGCGGCGACGTGAAAAAAATGTGTACAGATTTATGAAGTGAGAGAGAAGGCTTCGACGTGCCATTATCGGGATGGCTTCGAGCCTATGCCCCCTCTTACCCGTTCGGCTTTCGATGTTGCCTTAACATAATCCATGCGCGACGGATTCGATCATGCGATTTCGCGCGTGTATATTTGGGCTTTAGGGGCTATGGCGCGACTATGGTACATTTTTTACGGCCGTGGTACATTTTTGCTACTACGGGGAGAGTGAAGTGGTTGCCGCCAGGCGGGAAAATATTCCGAGCACGTAGCGCGACACTCCTTTACGGCCGGCATATTCTTATATATACTCACCGAAGAAGAGAACGAGAGAGAGAGAGAGAGAGAGAGAGAGAGAGAGAGAGGAGTAGCTCTTTTCCACCCATTCTGACTCTCGATGCTCTCAGGCGGAACCGGAAGAAGGATCGCTTGGATTTCTCACGCGGCGCTCGCTCGTTCTCTCTCTCTCTCTCTCTCTGTCTATCTCTCTCACTCTCTTTTAGCTCTATACGATATTCAACGTACACCCAAACTCTTGCCGAACGCCAAGCTTCCCCATCGTTATTTCCCTCAACGTTTTCTCTTCTACTTTGTTTTTCAGTCGCTTGATACTTCTCCATCGTGAGTGCGAGTAGACAATTATTCCAGAGCTTTTTACGAATAGTTTCACAAAACAGTTTTAATCATTTATAAAAGAAAACGGAAGCTACGCTCTGGTTTAATCTCACGATGGGCATTTTTTTTCATTGTCAATTCCATTTTACTTACGTCTACTGAAAATTGAAACAATTTTCCATACGCAATTAAATGACGCATTTATCAACGAAAAATTGTACGAATGCGTTCCGTCGCGATAAATGCTCCCATTAGTTTTGAAAGGTAATGCGCCAGGTTGCGTATATCGCGACAAAGAGCGAGAGATTCGCATTTACGAGACGGCAGGTTGATCTGATTATGTTAATGCGGACGAGCACGAGGGCGGACTCTCGATTGATAATTGCATCGCGAGCGTATTTCTCTATCTCTCTCACCACTATGGGAGCGTTTCGAGCGCATTCAACTCTGTGGCCCCAACGAGACTCCCAGGAGTGATTATCTATGCTAAACACTTGCATTTTCACTCTCTCTCTCTCTATCTCTCCATCTCTCTCTCTCTCTCTCGCTCGCTCGCTCGCTCGCTAGTTCGCGGATCGCTCCGATTCCCGCGGTTTGCAGCCCGTCGCGAATTTCATCCGATCCCATGAGTCGATGCTCAACGGGACCCCCACGCATTGCAACGCTCATCGGTGAGTAACCTTGTCACCCACGCACATGAAAATCTCCATCAGAATTGGAGAATTCCCGTAGTTAGTTTTCCAACACACATACGCATCTCATACGGGTTCGTGCGCTTTACGACCCAAGCGGGGGATTAATGGGAAAGCCGATTGGAGTAGAGTTTCGATTAAAAGCTTCGCTATAGGCATCGACGTTAAATACGCACAAATTTATGAATAAAATTAAGCGAACGCGAAGAGTTTTCCATCGACCATCACGGATTTTGTTCGAATCCGAGTCGGGCTGTACAGCTTATTGCATGAATTATGAAGAAGATGGTACACATTTTTTTTTTGGGAAAACTTCTTTTACTTGTCTCCTGTAACGCACGCTTTACTACTACTACTACTTTAGTAACCATATATGGCTCCGAAAGTTTCAAATTCTTTTTCAGTATATAAAAAGATTTCTTTTTCAAAACCAACTTTGAATCATAATTCTACACTTCTTCGTGTAACGGATTTTTTATGTTCGCAAAGCAAAGTAATTGAAATACAAATTTGTTTTTAAGTTAAGAAAAATAGACGAAACTTTAGCAACCATAAGTGGTTTTGTATGCAGTAAGGGCTTAGGACGACAAAATTATCAAATAAACCTGGCGGTGGCGGAAAGTCGTTTAAAAAATTCGTGATCGCAAACTGTACAACATACTCGAATTTGAACAAAATTCACGTTGTTCGCCGGAAAACTCTACAAATTCACTTGATTTTACTCGTATATAGATATGTGTGAAATTTCATGCGTTGTATAAGCCAGGCACTGTACCTCCGTAACATTCGTACGTAGGATTCGCAGCCGGCGTTACAGCAACGCCGCGGATTTCTCCCGTACATAGATTATTCAGTTTATCCAGCTTGAATGTACGCCTCTGAAATATCGTGTTTCCCTCATTATGCAGCCATGCATTATCGTCATTAGTGAAAATGTAATTTCCTGATATGTTTATGAAGACCACCATTTTTTTCTTCTCGTTACGCGATAATATGTCGCAACGAGCCAACGATGGATTCTTCGCCGCGATACGATTATATAATGGAAACGTGCCATTTCCAAAGTTTTTTGCACATTTCCATATTTTCATTAATGCGAGAACGTGTTATCTTTCGATTATGGCTGATTCAAGGTTGCAAAAACACTTTCTATAGTTATCGACGCCACGTTACTAACGCGAGTGAAAAGTCACGCGTGGTGTCAAAAGGGTTTGAAAGGGTTCGTCGTTTGCACGGCTTTTGCCTACGCAATATTTCTGCCCGGCGGTAGACCGTCGATTGAAATGCAAAAGGCATCACTCGTCCTCTCCATACACGGGCGTTTGAATGTGAATCGAAGCAATCGCTGTTGATAATGTTTGTCCTGTTAGCCTAACCAATCTGTACTCCAACGTGTTCGTGTATTCATTTAACGGACGGATCTCGCTTTATCTTTCGCACTTGTACGTACTTGACGAACGTCCGTTGTATTGGTATATATATATATGTATATATATATATATGCGTGTTTGTGTGTCTTCTCGACATTTATTCCCATTGTTCGAATTCTCTGTTAATACCCGAATCAAGCACACTTCGTCCCGGTTGTCCTTCATGCTCGAACATCCCCTTCGTCCGCTCTAATATTCTCCGCGGTATATAGAGAAAAATAATTAAAAGTTTGTGTTGACCAAATGGAAGCAATCGGTTGCCCATCAGCGCTAACAATCGGATTCAATTATAAAACTAAACGCGTGCCGGCTAGTCTCTGCAACCTTTCTCCTCTTACTACCAACGGCCAGCTCGTACCCTCTGTTGTGTTCTTGCGCCCTCTCTCTCTCTCTCTCTCTCTCTCTGTGTACTCGACGATCAGACCGCGTTCGATACGAGAAAGGGGGAGAGAGAGAGAGAGTAAAAAAGCAGTAAAAGATTGGGAAGCGCATCGACGCCACGAGAAAAAACCATCCCCGTGGTGCGATACTCGAGAGTGATGAGAACGAGAGAGAGAGAGAGAATGTGAGAAAGTGAAAGAAACAACGAAACACCAGGGGTGGGCGAATCGAATAGAAAAAAAGGGATCGAGAGCGCGCGGTGATGGAATAAAAATCGAAACGAGGATGAGGGCCGAGAGTTTTACGAACTCGCGGGACATCGGGGCTTCATCGAAACCACCCTCCTCCTTTTCCTACCAGCCTCGCTTCTTCCGGCACCTTTCCTTTAATTGGAAAATCCACGCGACAATGCACCGCTACTTCGTCCCTTCGTGATCGAACTCCTCTCTAGACTCTTCTTTCTAAAGCGAAATTCTCTCGGCGCGAGACCTCGCACTGCTGCGAGGGTGCACACACAACGGGCTTTTTTGAGACACACCTTTTATAACGAAGATCTATCGATCTTTCACCTCCGGCTACGAGAGAGAGAGAGAGTCTCTCCCATTCACGACTTCTCCGACTCAATCGTCTTCGTCCCATAGACTGTCGTCTTCTCTGTCCTCCCTCCCTCCCTCCCTGTTCGCCCTGACCCTTGAATCAATTCGCTCGGGAGACGAGGAGATTACCGAAAAATCGTCGCGGCAAACCCTCTCGACGTCGCGCCAGCGACTAGCCGGACGCGAAATCGTTTCCATTGCTGCGAACTCCATTCTATCTCCCGCGTCACCAACCCCTTGTCGCCCATCTCTTTTGCTGTCTCGACCACGGGAGTAAATCTCTGTTCTGACGGAGATGATAGAAAAAGAAAGAGGGCAAATAGAAAAATATATTAGGAAAAGACGGTGATTGTCGATTTAAGGGCGAGGAGAACGAACAAAAAAAACATAGAACAGTATCGGATTAGTGGAAAAGGGGTCGAATTTCTCGGCTTGAAACGCTGGAAAGTCGACGCTATAGAGAATGAAGAGAAAGATCAGCCCCGAGATCCGCAGTCAGGAATGAAGAAAAAGGTTACTGGCTATACGCGCGAAGACCCTCTTCGCAGTTTCTGTCGATCTATCAAGAATCCTGACCCTTTTTATTTCTAAGGAACGCTCTCGATGTCAAGTGAGTCCTGGCCAGCAGCTCGAATAACCAGGGACCAAGAACACGTCCAATTATCGGCTGTCATCGAGGTCGTCGGTACAGTAACAGTCCCGAAATTGGTAGAAAATCGGGATTCCATTTTCAGAAGGTGAAACGTCTTTTTCTCCTTCAAAAATTCAAAAAAATTCAAACAAATCGTTTTCAATTTATTTATAAAGCGTTTAATTCCAGCGTACAATTTCCGTGCCTTCTCTCTAACTGGACCGAGGAACAAAAGCTGATCACCGTTTCGAGTTATGCGTACTGAAATTTTTCGTCATGAATATGGTGCTTTGTTACAAGCCGTACGAGCGTGGGTTCCCTTTATCACGCGACTTTGTTTTTCGCATATATTCCCGACAGCCCCACAAAGCCCGATGAAAGGAGCGAAGTAATCATTCATTCTGGACGAGAAAAAAATGCTCGTCCATGCCCAGGGATTGGCGGGTATATGAAAACGACCGACGTCAAGTTGTTTAGCCCCGATCGTCCGTGAAAGCGGCGCAGGTACACCGATGTAACAATATATATTTGCGAGCTAGCAGTTACGGCGTTGTCGGTAAACAGAAACAAAGCGGGTTCGATATGGTCGGATAGTTTGTCGATAATGGTACGTACGACAGGATGGGTGGTGGGGCAGAGGGTGGGAGCGACGTCGAAAACCCTCAACGGCCGTGTCTCGCACCGATTCTCTATCGGTTCATCTACGTAATATAGACTGTTACGGTCTAGTAATATATAATATATATATATATATATGTGCATATATATATGTATGCATGAGCGAGTGTAGAGATACAGAAACATGGCAAGTAGAATATAGGAGGGAGTTGGAAGAGGATGCCGAGCGATCGCCACACGTCCGCGTACCTATGCACGAGCGTAATTGTATTAATTCCGCGCGGTTATTAGTTTCCGCGCTTGGTCTGCCTAACCCTGATCCTCTCGATAGCCAGCTACAGAGCACCCTCTCTCTCTCTCTCTCTCTATCTCTCTGTCTCTGTCCCTCCCTCTCACCCTCGGTCTATAGCGACGGAGTGACCCTACGTTCGCTCCGCCGCTATCCGTTTCGCTGCCGTATCGACGGCGTATATTCCTCGTTAATTCGCGATAACTCCATTACCGTACGGCGATCGGCCAGTTCGGGTTATCGACGATATGCGAGCGTGGGCTGTCGTGCCCGTTTTTGGGCAATGCAGCCGACGGAACGTCGAGTGGCAGTGGGGTGGTAAGGGGAGGCGATCATCGACAACATTTCCGGTTGGTCCTTTCCATCGCGAGTAAACCAATCCCGGGCCAGCTCCTGTCTCGAATGTCCATGCGTCCAAGCTCTCCGGATTTCTAAAATTTATTTTCGACGATTTTTTAAGTGAAAATTATTCTCGCAGGGGGTAAGCCTATTTCGCGTCATGAAAAGGTACACGGGCAATATTCTCTCGTTACACAGCCGGTCGTGCCTCTATCTATTCACCACATAAACTCTCAACTTATCGGCAACTACGAAAGTTTCACTTCTAACGTGTGTGGCGGCCACGCAGCAGTTTTTTTAAAATTCGCACTTGCCTTTCTCTACGCATTGTCTTACGGATCAATTCTGGTTTATGAAAACTATGATGTTGTATAATTTGTGTTATTTTGTTTTTATTTCATTTTCAGTCACGCGTCGACACGTCCGCGACCGCGTAGGAACGATGAGTATGTTGAGAGAAAAGCGAAGAGAGAAGGTACGGCGAAGGAGGACGACGTTGAGATGTTGAGGTGGCGAAGAACCGAGCCGAAACGAGACGTGACGAATTCGAGTTGCCCGCTCGAGCGGCGTACGAGAAAACGCTCGGAATCTCAACGACGTGGCGAGTGATTCCGCATGGTACACTCGGGGATGAGACACCATCGTGGTGTCTACATATATACATAGGTATAGATATAGTATAAGAACGTCATGAGCGTTGCGCGATTTTGGCCGGTTCACCGCCGAGGGCACTCTCGCGACGCACGTTCCACGACCGAAAATATATGTCCCGCTAGTGAGATCAGAGGCCGCCATTCGTCGTCTCGCTAAAATTAAGCGACAAGTCCTGTTCGCTGGTTGTTGTGGGCTAAGATGCATTGCCGTTTCGCAATTGACTCGAAGAACGTTACATTAATGCCATTTATGAGCGAGGAACGATGCTTGGAACTCAGAAACTACCGGGAAAGAATCCAACCGAATTTCCCCACTCGCGAGTTTATTTACATTCCTGACATTGCCAGGAAGTAAAAAAGAACCGAGCAATTTATTTTTTTAATTCCACCGAATCTTTCGCTGAGATTAATTAAACGTGAAATTTTATTTTTCGAATAATAAAGCGTCGTTCGTAGGCAGATACGGGTAATCGAGAGGCCTTCGTGCGCAGGATTGTACGAATTTTCGGAAATCCACGATCCGTTAACGAGACCGGAGGGTCCGAGACGCGTCAGAGGCCGAGGCCAAAAATAATTAAGCCTACGGTAGAGTGATACGTTCGAGTCACAAAGAGCGTTGAAAAATCGCGAGGGGAATCTTCTGTAAAAAGAAACGATCGGCATAGGGGAGGGTCGTCGAAGCTAGCCGAGAGAGTGGCCGGATTTCGCTTTATTTATCGGCTTGGGCGTTGTCTCGGCCGGGACGACGCACTTGGGCGTCGCTGAACGATATCAATCTCTCGCTTTGATCTTTCGCGAATAACGCGCTCGGACGCTCGCGTAGCTGAGGAACGATGGTGGAAAAAAATCCATAAGAATGTAAAATAAAATAAAAAATAAAATGAAACAAAAAGACGAAGAAGACCTTGCGAGAGTTTAAGCTCGCGCATAGCCGATTCGAATCTCTCGCCAGACTGCGCGAGCTCGAGAGAGCTCGTTCATTGGAGCAGCGACCCGGTGTCTCCGGTATGAGCTTTCGGTGAAGTGTACGAACACAGCCACGCGGGATATCACGGAGGGCGCTCACTGTACGCGAATGGAAGTGGCGAATGAAAAAAAAGGGTCGCGTCGAGAGGGAGGGTCGCCGCACCGCGACGGTCCGCTGAGAGCACCCCCGGTGTCTAGACGATTATTAAAGCGCATGTGACACGGTGAGACGCAATAATCGTAGCCAGACACGAGCTCGCACAGACCCAATGATCTTTCGGGATATCCGGATTCAATATTTTCCAATATGTCGATCCGAGATTTTAGCAGATTGAAATTTTCTTTCATAAATTCGGGCGACGCTCGTGAAAAAATCCAAATTATCGATCGTCGGCCCACGTTCCGATCGTGTCATCGGGACTCGAAATTTCAGTGAAAATTTCGTATGAATGGAAAACAACCCCTCTCATCCTTTCAACAACCTTAGCTATATATATATTTATTATCTTAAAACAGAATGGCGGTATATCGCGAAACTGTCTGACAAGGAATACGGCCTGTCATGGACAGGCTCGCACAATAACGGGCTTAGGCAGATGCAATTTTCGCGAGGATCTCCATTAAAGCCGCGCAATTAGTAGGTGCCCTAACAAGGCCATTGTTGGGTCCCATACAGCAACCCTCCTGAGCTTACTACGTTGCCTCTCGAGAGCGCCCCTTGTACCGTGACGAAAGGCGTTATTTTTTTCTTTTCACACCGAATTATACTACGCGAAATTTGATTACGCCGAATTGTCGACGGGGTTGAAACTCTTGTCTTGTCTGAAGTGACGTAAACCGTCGAGGGAGACTGAGAAATCGGGCCTTTCTTACCGGCTTCCTACCGTTATATCGGGCCTCTTTTTAATTCCATCAAACGAAAAAATTACTTATTTACGTCAAGCCTGCAAAGACATAAATTATAAAGCCAAGATAATAGTGATATAAGATGAAAGGGATGAAAAGAGAGTAAAAAGAATACGAGTTCTAATAATCATTAGGCTTAAGCAGGAATTGCCGTAGTAAATAAAAATCTGAAATACGACATTGTGTAAACACGAAGTACAGTCATCACGACCGAGTATAAAAGATATCCTCGTTCCTGTTAACAGTCGCGCCACAGACGAGCGCATGAAAGCCAGAAGAAAGAAAAATACCCATACAAACAGCGTTACATGAGCATGCAATAAGTCCCAACGACTGGGACACCTGCTCGCGCTGTAAGGTAAAATATAGAGCGACGACAGCGTAAATCTCGTCACTCGCTTTATCGTCGACCAAGACGTACCTTTCTCCATCGCGCACTACCACCACCACCACCACCACCACAATCCTGTACCTCGTACCAACTCTGTATCCGTCCCATGAAAATCGACCACGTAAAAATGTTTACGCCGCGGCCCGCACCCCAGGCGCTATAAAGCGTCGTTGATACTTATTTCTTTCTAGATTTTTCAGACCCCGACGAGTTGTAATATATATCAAACAAATGAAAAAGAAATCTGGTGAAAGGCTATTCCGGAGACAAAAGGAAAGTATTATATTTTGCAAGGCGATGTGTAGGAGGATAAGGTATCGGCCACGAGTAAAAAGGGACTCGAAACCAGTCTTTCTTCCGTCCCTTTCTTCTTCCTCCTCTACTTCATCTTCTTTTTTTTCTCGTTCTATCCGTCTTCGTCTTATTCTTATCATCTCTCCCTTACCTCTTCCACAATCCCTGCCTGTGTCGTAACCACCTCTACCCTCCTTCAATCTACTCACTTAGCTGGTCCAATTACGATCAGGTATGCTACCCTTCCGAGACTACGCTTTTCCACGAGCGAAGCTTCGTCTTCGCGCCTTTCCACTACCCGTTATATCATCGCTTTCACCCTTATTTTTCCCAGCTCCATATAACCGTATCGTCGCTCGAGCGTTCCTTCTCCCGCGTTCTCCACTTTAAAAACCTCCTAGCCGACCCACCCCGACTCTCGAGTTCCGTGCTTCAACCGGGCGTGTCGTCGTTTTCCAGCTTCATTGAAATTAGTAAAAGCCGTTGGCATGCGCGCCCACGTGACAACGGGTAACGCGAATTATTTCCTCTCTATCTCGTTTTGAACTCCACCTTTCTTCGTTTTATTAGCCCTTTTATTCCGTTCGATAGAATGGTATATCGCCGAGTATGGTAACAGAGCGTTATGATAAACCCTGGGATCAATTACCGCAATGCGCGTCGACGCGCCACCGTCGAATTTCCAAGCCCGTTACGATCGATAACTTCTCAATATTATTTAAGTATTATCGGTATTGTTAGCTAGAGAGATGAAATTATTGCGCCGTATATCGTGAGTATTCATGAATCTTTAGTATCAGCTGACATTCCACTGCTCGATGTGATATATGAATGAGGAATACAGCTCGTGAACATCGATTTCACGCGCAGAAGCTTCATCGTAACACTGGTGTACCTACGTCACGAATGTAATTCAGCACAGTCCGATGTTCTCAACGATATTCACCCTTCAACGTGTCAGTAACAGCTAAATATTAGGGCGATGGGTTTATTAGCTCCCTTAATCCATTATGTATAATACAATTCAATTCATAGAAAGCGAAAGCCCCATTTTTATAATTCGTCAGATTTATTACGCGCCAAAATTTGTGTGAAAGATAGGTTTTACCGTAATCGCATCTATCATCCATTAATTACGGCGATATGAAGCCATGTAGTGGCGAAATATATGAAAAGCCGTAAATGGAATAATGCCTGCGCTGTGGCTGTCCCCGGGTGATACTCTCGATGTTCGTCACCGGATGTGATGAAGGGGCCATGGGTTATGCCGGCTTTCAGTTCGTCAAGCGAGTTTTCCGTCGATTATACATTATAAACAGTCATGAGTATGCAAATTGCGGAGGATGGTGATAATGAGAAAGAGAGAGAGAGAGGGAGAGAGGGATAGAAAGTGGTCGAGGCAAACTCGTGCCCGCACGATTCGACCCGAATGTTATTTGACTACACACTACCCCGGTGAAACGCGAAGTAAAGTGCACCGTAACCGCGCGTTTATTCCTACGGGCCGTGCATTGAGCCTCGTCGATTCTAGATTATCCCGAAACGCAGTCGAAGTGGTAAAGCTAAACCAAAATCAACCCTCGGTGTACCGTCGATATGCGAGGCAAGCAGTCGAGGTCGTTTCCCTTTCTCGCAAACGCATATCGGTCGGACGCGAAAGGGAATACGACGAAGAATGGGAACGATGGAAAATCCGTAGGAACGAGGCGTCGACTCACCGCGGATTATGCTAATCTTAATCGGCTGCGTAATCAAAGGGGGAACGAGAAAAGTAGAGCGAGAGAGAGAGAGAGAGAGAGAGAGAGAGAGAGAGAGCGAGCGGGAGAGTTCACCCCTATATCTCGCGTTCTACTCGCTCGTTTTTCATCGTCCCTCATCACAGTCTCTATCTCTTCTCTCCTCCCTCCCGTCACCCTCTCCTCACTCGCCCCGAACCCTCGAATTTCTGTCAATATTTGCTCTGTGTTTGATATCGTATTACGATCTAATTTATTCCGATAATCATTCATGATTGTCGTCATGTGTCATTCCGCTATTGTCTCTCATAGCCGGATGCCACGGGCCGCTTTTCATTATTATTTCGACGATCTGTATATCTAACCCTCGCCACCTCCTGCTCCCATTCCTATTCCGGACAGCGCGTCAAATTTGGGAAAATAATGATACACAGTGAAATGACACGATGAGAATAACAATGATACAAATATTAAAGACGTAATATCAAAGCGACGTAGCTGAACGATAAAGAAGTGAAAAAATCGAGATATTAATATTGTATATATTTCTTTTATGTTTTTTCACTTGAAATCTGTTCTCGTGCTATCTCAGTTCTCTCTATATTCTCTCGCAAACCCATTATAAGCCTAGAGCGACATTACGGCAACTGGACTACGACGTAGCATATCAAATTGTGCGATATATGTGTACGTATGTATAGAGAAAGATCAACGTGCCGAGGGTTGCTGAACATTTCTATGTAAATCGTCCATTCTACTGTACGAGGAAACTGCGTGACGCTTGGCCGTTAGTGGCCGAAACAATTTGAACACCACGATAACCGGACTCTCGATGAATCATGAGAATTTCATAGCGTAGCTACGTTTTACGTTTGAATTGCGCCAACTACGATTTAATCTATATATATATATATACATACGCAACGAAGTTGCCACTCGCGGTGCACGCTGCATGATGCATGTTGCATTATTCTCGTATTCAATACGTGAACGAAATCACGTACGTATATGCGGTAGGGTGTACGCTTATGATCTACGTAATGTGAAACCACTGGAATTACGCGCCGCGGACCATTATCGTTCTAGCCTCGCGTATACAATTCTAGCCCTCTCGTAGTAAAAGCGATGCAAAACGTGCCGAGTGAACTGATTGTTGATACGGTCATACCAGGACAAGCTCAAGATTCATCCGTCTCCGGCGAGCATAGTATTGTCTCGTTAATTCGTTCGCCGAGTTATCTATTCCGTTTATTTTTCCAGCGCTCTTTCGTCCATTGGTCACATTTCCTGAAAAAAACTACAAAAATCTATCGATGAGAAAAATGACATTTTTCTATCGTGGTACCGGCTGGTACTGGTCCCTCACCGATTCGATAATGATAACAGTCGGATATACATTTTCCACTTTTTGAACGTTTGCAATTAAAAAAAAAAATACTCGTAACCTAAAATCGACCGTCACGTACACCTTTCGAAGGGTTAACGTCACAGACCGTTAAACGCGATGGCCGAATCGGAGGCCATGCTGGTAAAAGACTCGGTCCCGCATGGTAAAACAAGCAGCAGCTGTTGCCCCGTCTCTCTACCCACTCGCTTCCGTAATTGAGACATCAGTGCCAATATACCGTCAGGGTTCTCTCTGCGATAGCGTGTTGTGCACGTCGAACCGTGAAACGTTAGGCAGCGCGAACACGAGCTCTATCGTCCACTATTGGAGACTCGCAGCCGCCTTTACCTATGTCGTCCCCGTTAAAAGAAGGTGCAAGCGACGTTTTCACACGGAACGTTAAACGGAAATTTCTTGGTTCTCCGATTGCTGCGCGAGATTCTTTTCGACTCCCGGACACCGCCATACCGCGACGATCGGCACGACAAACGATCGGAGAGACTCTAGATTCTCTTTCTCTAGGTTCTTTGAGTCGATACCCAAGATATACTCGATATTCATGTTATAGTAGTTTCACGGTAGATAGAAGGAGATATATATATATACATACATATAGAAGATGATGCGAGCACCGTCCATGTGTGCATACCCTTCCTAACTTCGTCCCTGTCGAGAGTGCCGCGTGCGTGGAATTCTCGACGAAGATAACGATTCCACTTCCGCGACTCAGAATTTTGCACCCGCAATATCGTCTTTCCATCGCTCTCTCTTTCTCTCTTTCTTTTACTCTTTCTTCTTTTGCCTATACATATATCGATAGAGTTTCAGTTCTCAGTGCTTCGGTCTTGGTTTCTCATTTTCGTCTTCGGGTTTCTTTCGCCCCTCCCTCACCTTCTTCATCCAACGGGCACACCCTTTCCAGTCTGGCCCACACCTCTCTTACGACTCCCCTTGCGTAGTCACCTTCCCTTTTGTCGAATCGCACGTACCGAGGGAATCGGTTCGTTTTACGCTCGCTTACCTTGCACACACTTCGCACGTTTGGCTTTTCCTTATTTCCTGTTCGCGAGAAAGAAAGGAGTGCGAGGAAGGAGAGAAGAAAAAATACAAAAGTACTCCGCTGTTAGCTCACAGGTAGTGAAAGGTGAGAGTTCTATACGGGAATCGAACTTTAGGGTAACGTTAGATCAATAACGAGTTTCCCATCAAAATATAAATACACCAAGCTGAATTAATGTACGTATATTGATTAAGCCGGTATCAGCTAAACAATAACAAATAACGAATTGTTAATGTACAAGGAATCTTAAATTATATTTTCCGGTTCAAGAGTCGCGAATGATTCAATAGAATACCAAGCGACGGTCGTGTCTGTATACACTACATTTGCATGCAGCAATGCGAACGGCTTTGATTCGACATAAATTTGATATATATCTATATATATATATATATATATACATTGCTCAACAAAATAATGGAACTCTTTTACCCATAATAACATTTTCAATTCTTTACTGCCTATAACTTTTCTTGTATTCATCGTATGGGAATACGAAACAACTATTTGAAGCCCGAAGTCTCTATTTTCAGATTCCTTGAGAGACTTTATTTCATTAACGTGCTACAAGGTTACGTGCCAAAAAGTAGTGCAAACAAGATTGCTTAAATTTTCTTTTTCTAGTTTTGACTGTGTAATGGAGGAAGTGTTGTGTGAATACACGATATAAAATATAATCTCATTTATTTCAAACCAACACAACTAGTTTAGTATGTTAATAATATTCGATGGTTACACTTTAGATTCTTCATAATAATACGTTATATGATTTTGGAAGCGAAGTGTCTGAGTTTTGATATGTGTTGAGACTGTTCTAAAAACTTAACGTCTTAGTCCTTGTAAAATACGTATTTCTAAGAATTAGATTAGTGGCAGAGGGAGCGCTGCGAATGTCAACTTGAGAGACTGTTTTCGCAAGTCCTAGTTTGATCTAAGGATAAGGAATTCTTCGAAAGCTCCGCTTGAATTTCTCGTAAAAAAGATACTTTTGGTCCTTGGCTCGAGATAAATTGGTCTGGCTTGATAGACCACCACGATGATCACCAACATGACAAAAAATGCGAAGTAGAACTTCTTTTTTGTTTAGTTTGAGAATTGGACTCTTTGGATTTGATTCGACTGTTGACGAATGATGAATTCTTGCTTGTCCTCCTCGTTGCATCCTGCTCGCAGAGTCGCTCATCTAACTTTTATGTCTTTGTTTTTCATACTCCACTTTCCGCACGTGAATTTTTATTTTCTTGAAAAGAATATCATATTTTTGTTATTAAGTTTCTAGTAAGGAACTGTTCTTGTCCCGAAGCACAAATCGTAAACAACGTAATAAAACCGCCACGTGTGTAACAAATACGATAATCCGACTGCTGATTACACACTCCGTATACTACCGATACAAAAACGTGGCTGGAAAAACTTTGAAGGTGACACACATAGCGAGTAAATATTTTCTGGAAAAAATTAAATAAAGTCGCTTGATATGCGTCGATCGTTTTTAATTTTGCCAAAAAGTCATTGTTTTTAGCCAGATAATAAAGTAGTCATAGAGATACTGTCAATATAGATGACAAATAATCGACAGGCATAACAACGAAGTAAAACCAACTGAGCAAATTCTTGCTTTTAATTTCAACTTTTAATTCAAACAGCCATAACTCGTGTTAAACTCGTGTTAAACTCGTGTTAAACTCGTGAAAAAAGCATCTCACATGAAACTTATTCTAATGTAAAAACCAATCTACAGCTATGTAGTCTGCCGATAGTTCACGGCACCTGAAATAATAGCGCGATTGTCTATTCTAGTATCGCTGTGCGAGTATGCGAGGTTGGCTAGCGATTACTTCATCTGATAAGAGAGTCACGGTTCTCTCATTATATGCCGTCAAACACGGTAGCATTCCTCAGTTATAAATACAGCTCCACCTCTGCTCGTCGGTCGTGGACGATACAAGAAACGTCGACAGCGAATTTGGAATACGTAGGGTCCAGATACGATATCTTCGCTTTTGGTAAGTACTTCTATACAAGAAAGTAATGTATTTGACTGCAATAAAATTGGTCTGAAATCATAAACCAAAAATTCTAAATCATATAAAAAAGGGTTTCGTGAAAATTTACCGTTTGTCTTTGATTGACAGAAAAATTGATCCAAGCAACGAGCTCAACATGCTGCTGTTCATTTTTCTGTTGATCCCCAACATCTTTGCTGCCCCGACCAAGACGGTCGGCGATTACTCCGTCACCATCGATAATAACGTCTTGACGAATATCATTCCATATAAATCAATTAATAGAGATTTAAATAACGAGTTGAATCTCTCGGGTCTGCATATTTCTAGCATTGGGAAACAAGCGTTCGATAATGTGCCGGACATTGAAAGACTCGACCTATCTAGAAACGATATCTCTATTCTAGATAGTGGGGTATTCTCGCGTCTCCGGAAGCTTAAGCATCTCTCACTAGCCAATAACGCGTTAGAGAAAATTTATAAAGCCTTTGAGGGTTTGGAACATCTCGAGGTACTCGATATCTCAAACACTTCTGTACGGCGGCTGGAGAAGAGTGACTTATTCGGTATTCCTAAATCAACGGTTATCAATACAAATGGCGACGAATTGCAGTCAATCAGCAGGGCGGTTTTCGCTGAGACCTATACCACCGAGTCCGCGCAGCCTATACTATGCATACACGAAGGCATTGTTAGTTCGCTGGAACACTGGCCGAATTCAAAGTCTCCTCCAACCGGTTGCACCAGAGTACAGATTGACCTTACGAAGCCGCACTGGATAAGGCTCAATCAATCGGGTATTTCCGGATTCGGCAGAGATTGGTATCATCTTTACAACACGGAAATAGATGGACTAGACTTGTCCGGCAACAACATCGTCGATATCACGAGCGCATTCGTCAATGGCCTGCCGCATCGCCTAAAGTCTATTGATTTATCTAAAAACAAGATCGAGCGAGTGAAGAAGGGTTCAATCGTCCACAGAAATCTGGAGTTGTTGTACTTATCGGACAATCTAATCAATGAGATCGAGAGTGATGCATTTAAGACCGCAAATCTTTACTGGCTTAGACTGGATGGTAATCGACTGAACGACATAAGTTTCGTGGCGACTCTACCACGTAATCTATTACGGTTAAATCTGCGAAATAATCAGCTCAGTGAACTACATCTAGCCCGATCCTTTTCGACGTTGCATGGTCTGACTAAGCTTAACCTCGCTCAAAATCATATAACTGAGCTTAAGATGGAGCACTTTTTCGGACTTAAGTCTTTGCGCAACCTTGATTTGCAAGAAAACGGATTAAAGAAAATGCGTTCAGATTGTTTCGACCGTGTCTCAAATTTGAAAACACTTAATCTCAGTAACAATCACCTGGCCGATCTTGAATACAATGTCTTCCATACTGTACCGAAGATTGAAAAACTTGATTTGAGCCACAATAAGCTGTCAACTTTGACTGAGTTGTCGCCACTTAAACGTCTTAAGTACCTTTATCTTAACAACAACGCGCTCACGAATCTTCATCGCGCCTTCGTAGGTTTGTTCAACCTCGAATTGCTCGACATCTCGTACAATCCTATCCCCTCTGCGAAAAGCGAAGATTTTACTGGAGTTCCGATAACGGCAAATATTGTATCAAATGGAACCACAATTTCACCCATAGCACTCGAGTATCTACCGACAGAATTGCCTGATGCTATCTTACTGTGCATGACAAACGGCATTGTCACGGCTGTACGGCAAAAGACCCAGGACGATACTCCTCTTCCAGAAGAATGTCAGATAGTCGACCGTGAGCGATTTTGGCGGTCAGGGTTTGATGAAACTACATTGAGGTTGGATTATCAGCAGATCTCCGGATTCGCTAAGAACTGGTATAATCTCCAAGTAGATGTCAGTATGATAATTTTAGATCACAATGACATCGTTGATGTAACGAGCGAAATGCTCAACGACCTTCCGGAAAATGTGAAATATGTTTATTTGCGTAACAACCGGATCGAACGTTTGAAAAAAGGAGTAGTTGTCAACAAGTATTTGAGAGGTTTACGCTTGGACCGCAATAAGATCAGTGAGATCGAAGAGGATGCCTTAGTAAACACTAATCTTCTAGAATTAGCCGTGCCTTATAATTCACTACAGGGGGTACGATTTGTGGTAGGCATGCCGCCTAGCCTGAGGCACTTGGATGCGAATGGAAATGATCTGACAGAAATAACAGCTGGTAGTTTTTCACGGTTAAATAAACTGAGAATTCTTTCTTTAAACAACGTCCATATAAACAACATTGGATCTGAATCCTTCCACGGTCTATCATTTCTAAAATTACTTTCTCTGGAGGGTAATGATTTGACGACAATCGATAAAAATGCCTTCCAGGATACTAAAGTTCTCGAAACACTTAATCTCCAAAAAAACCAATTACAAAGCCTGGACAACCTCCTCTTTCATGGTCTCGATAACCTTTTACACATCAACCTTAACTTTAATAAATTTAAGACAATAACGAAAGACTCTTTACCGCATTTCCCAGACGCACTGCAATCACTAAAGCTTGAGAACAACCAGATAAGCCACGTCGAAGCTGGAAGCTTCGTTGGCGGGCTGAAATATGAACTATTGTTATATAATAATAGCTTGACAACGATTGACAAAGACGCATTCAATTTACCTCATCTCGTCTTACTAGATCTTAGTCGTAATCGGTTGAGTGAGATGACTGGTGACTCTTTCGCGAATATGCGAAATTTGGAAAAATTATACTTGAGTGAGAATAAAATCACGAAAATCGACAAAGATGCGGCAAAGTATCTTAATAAGCTTTATACGCTCGACCTATCGGATAATCCGATTACGGAACTGCAGAATGGTGCGTTTTTCGGACTGTCGAACCTACCAGATCAGAAATTCGAAGGATCAATTCGGGTGGATGCAACACCGATTAAACACATACGCGGAGGTATGTTTGATGATGAATCCTAAGTGTCTTACACGGTTGTATCCATTTAGTTACTGTTATTATTATCAGCAGTTTTATGAATTTGCGTAAAATATTGTATTTCGAAAAATGTCAAACAATAAAATATATTATCTGAGTACTGCATTACATTTGATTTTACAAGAACATGTAACGCATCGTCTGGTGTGGTCCGACCCTTTATGCAATATTCGAATCTCGTATCTGATTTGTAACCTTTGTAACCTTTCCATCGAGGCGCCAGAACTTGTTTAAGCAGCGAAAACCAATAAGGTGAGTCATCTGGCAAACCGAGCGGCAAGCACATTTTTCCGAAACTCTCGCTCTCTGATTTCGCAATTTCCAGTGAAACTATAAGTGGCGGATTTGGTTATCGGCCGATTTGTGTTTCGTGTTTTCGACGAAAATGTTTCCGTCTCGTCGATATCGCTGTTTTTGTTGTGTTCGTTCTAGTTTTCGTCATGGCCGATAATCGCGTGACGGAGTCGGGGCCGACTTCCCTTTCCACCCCCAGATTTAGTCTAGTTATCGATATTGGCGAGACAAAAATCTACGAGCGCCCACGCTGGCATATCTAGGGACGCGCGAGCGGGAACGGCTGCCGGAGGCGTCGTCTGCGCCTGGCAGGGATCGCGCGCAAGTAGGTACGTCACGACATAGAAATTTATTAGTTGGGCGTATGATATTTTATAAGTATCATCTCGGTAACAATGTCAATAATCGCGTGAAACGAACGATTGAAAACATTCGGTGGAATTCCTTGGACACGTTATAAAATGATAAACATAATTAGAAAGATACGGTCCGTCCGCTAACATTTCTGTTTTATTTTTCGCCATATTGCAAAGAAAAACAATCTTTTTAAATATCAACAAATTTGACTTTTTTTTCCACCGATCACGAATTCGCTAGTTATTTTCTCGAAAAACCTCTCTTTTCTCGAGGTTTACGTGAAATATCCTGCAACTTCAGAATTACGAAGGAGATATCGCAGTCGAATTGGCGAAGAGTCTGCTCAGTGCCCCACACATTTGCCCGGTCGAGCGAAGCACGCTAATTTTGTGGATATACCCAGGCTAATGCCCAGAGGCGATTTCTCCACTGGTGGATCGCCAGCTGCCGAAATATCGAGACCTCGTTACATACATAGTATAGAGGGAGCCTCTGCTATATACAGTATATATAGACACGTCGACTCGGCTCCGATGGTTCGGCTCGACCGCACAGGCCTTCATATCCGGAATCGAGCCTCCCTCGAATGCCCCGGAGCATCGTTGGCTAATATATATCAGGAGCCCTCAGAAGCATATCGAACTATGCTGCTATGTTGAGGTTAGTCTAATGATCTACCGACCAGCGATTTCTGCCCACTGGTTAAAATCACGAAGGTCCATTTCTTTAGAGGTCTTTCGTTTTCCTTGTCTACTGGAACCGTGCATCACGTTGTTAAAATGCAAAAAGCACTATCATTTTTGTGACTCGGTCATTGAGAAATCCAATATCGTGTCAAATTCACACGATATTTATCAAATTCAGAAAGCACAGCGATAAACATATTTATTATAATCCACGCGTCGTTCTAATTCGATAGTTCACCAATCGATCCGTCTGTCAGTAATACACCAGATCCACGATAAACGTACCAGATTGCACGAGCCCGCGTTGTTTACGTTTATGCTTAATTCGATACGTTGCGACCCTCGTTTCACATGAATTGATGGACTCGAGGTTCCTCGTACCCCGTTTTAACGAAGCCTTGTCTATGTATCACAGCCATTTTGGCAACAAAAAAGGGGGAGTGCGCACGTAGGTCGAGTGCAACTGTCGAGATGTGAGCGATTGTGAGAGCAATGATGGAGACACTTCTCGTTGCCATGCGTGTCAGGCGGAGCCTAAGCCGATTACGTGGCAAGCCGTTCTTTTCCGTTTCATTCGCTCAATCTCCGACTCTTCTATCTGTACGTAGCGTATAAATTGGCACAGTCTCACTTTCTCAATGTGCCGTTTGTTGAACTGTGCATGTTTCATGCTCGTGGGAAATGAGGCAATGGTAGGGATTGTCCAAGGGGAAGAGTTACGTTTATATTTTGAATGTCTTCATTGCACGCACTTCATCATGAGCACGCATCAAACCACGAGCTCTTCACTGACTCTGCCTCTACTGTAATGACTTTGAACGAGTGCATATCCCCGTAATCTTCGCAGCATCGCTAATCTCAGGCATAAGGGAATACAGGCATTCGATCTGCAGCAAGCTAATTCGCATCCGCTATGATTTCCCCGCATAGTCGATCTTCGGTTTAATTGATCACGTGATGACGTGGAATACGTGATTTCATTTCCAAGTTTTCGACTATGTGAAATGCGACGTCTCTTTTTCTACATCTCTTATATCATGATGAAAAATTATAATCATGATTCTTGTAATTAAGAATTTAAGAAAGTGTGAAATTATACTTTCTTCGACGCGACACGAGTTTTAGCGACTTCTATCGAAAACCTTGTTTCACGAGATCATGTTGGTCGGTTGTAAAAATTGGCTGTTTCGATAATAACAAAATTTAAACTATCGGTACGCACTGAAAACGGTTGGAATTGAGCACAATTCTGCACTATCGTTTATCGATGACGTCGTCGTTGTGCACAAGCAATATTCTCCTAACGGTGCAGTCTAGTTAGTCAGCATCGTGAAACTAGCTGTTTTCATAGTTTATTCTTGGAAAATACATTAAGCTATCGTTAATGTACTTCGAAGGGCTGTGGCATCGATGTGGCCTGCGTTCGTTAAATATACGAAGCCACACCCTTGACAGGTAATACATTTCCCGACGCTTCTGTTTAATGGCCATCGTGGAAACGAGGACGAGTACTGGGATATCGAGAGAAGAAGCTTTCGGATTAAGGAGCCAACCACACCCGGGAGTTACGAGAGTGCTTCGGTACTGGATCGATATCCTGTATCGAGATGTACGAGTAGCATATCGGTAACTACCACACTTACGCGTCCGAGACTCACGTTGTGGTTTTGTAACCAATCTATATAGTTTGCTTCGACGAAAACGGCGAACGATAAGCAGGTAGGCCCTTGACACTAATTGCTTCTCCCTTGTGACCATCCAGGGCATGATTTCCGTTTGTTCCTACGGACCTCTTTTTGCTAAATCCTCGGAAGCTCCATCAACATAGCTGGATATTTCTAACTTCGAAGGTGTTGTTTCTATCTGATCTGTCGTTTGGTATTGGTTCATAAGTCAATGAAGAAATTAGATAGGGAGCGGTTTTCCGAATTTTCAATGTCGAAGTAAAAAAAAATGTTACCTCTCGTACCTCTTTTGTCATTGTGTTATTTACATAAGTATAAAGGGCGATCTTCAACTCTCAAAATAAGGAAATTGTACTCCGCATCTTATGACATTACTGTGTAAGATCACAGTAAAATAATGGTTTCGGAGATGGACGACTTGTTCGCATCTTGATGAATGGAATTTGCGCAGATTTCGTACGAGGGTGAAAAGAGACGAGTCAACGAGTGATTTGCCGTTGTTGGCAACATCTCTGTTTCTTTCTTTATCCCCCCACCCCTCTCGGTCTCTCTCTCTCTCTCTCTCCATGAGTGTCTTTGTGTGTGCAAAAGTACAAAGTTCGCCAATCTGGTAGGATTGTGGCCACGGCACTGACGAATGAGATTTTCGTCCTCAGATTTCACGGTTTGAGCGAGTGCTCGTGCGTGAAAGGCACAGAAGAAAAAGAAGAGAGATGGGCCAGGGAAGCTCACTTATACGAAATGCTTTCAATGGCTTTTCCGATGGCGGTGATTACACAGAAATGGGTAAGAGTGGAGCAAAGAGGTGGGCGAGGTAGGCAAATATATTTCTTGAAGCAAAGTCGTCGTTCGTTAATTAATGCTCCAGACGGTAACGAGGCACGGGACCGAAACTGTAATCCGCCGGGGGCGCGGAAGAGTCGAGAGGGGGTGTCCTGAGAAACCCTTAATGAATCCCCGGAGTCTACGATATCACGCGGGGATCGGTCTGTGTATATGGGTGTGTTTATACGGCGCAAGTCCGTGCCGCATTTGCGGCGACGGCTGCTTGGACCAACTTTTGACCACTTATTAAAATTTACCAGACGCTACTCGACTCCTTGCCAAATTTATTCACGAGAAACCACCAAAGCTATTAGACACCCGGGAGACCAATTCAGAGGGCCTGTACAAGCAGAGAAGATTTCAAAGGTTCTTCGAAAAATCAGCCGTTTTATATGATCGCCGATTTTCGAAGAATTCACGAGGATCTCCATTCGCAAGCATTTTTCTTCTTGCGAATAGACTCCTTGTAGTATTTTATTGACCGACGTGTTGTATTTTTAGATCAAAGCACATGAAACAGCAATGCAGCAATTGTTGACATTCTTCCGAATTCCAATCTCTTTCAGAACTTATAAATCTTACAAAAGAAAAATGAGAATCGCCTGACGTGAAGTCAGTTGCTTATTTATTTTTACGTTGCATATGATCATGCACGAAACTGAAATTCTCAAGAGAATAGAATGATCCGATCTCCAATATAATTCACCGATATATATTTTTCCTCAGGACTGTGCTGCTTTTCCTTTCCAATAATTTATCGGGAGATCAATTGCATAGCTGGAATATAAAAATTTCGACAAACGGCGCCGTAACGCGATACACGATCGATGCGCATTTTTCACGAAACGGAAATCCCAAACTCGACAGAGAGAGAGTCAGTCCATTA
The DNA here is from genome assembly GCA_951802705.1 of Netelia virgata. Classification (NCBI taxonomy): domain Eukaryota; kingdom Metazoa; phylum Arthropoda; class Insecta; order Hymenoptera; family Ichneumonidae; genus Netelia; species Netelia virgata. Next base: position 9,618,253 of record OX637867.1, on the reverse strand, counting down.
ATTTGCCGGATCTGATCGTTATTTTGCGATTTTCTCTGGTGCTTCACCTCATGAATCGGCCGGCATTACTATCGTACGTAGATTATCCCTTTACGCTTTACATACGAAACATATAGCTCTCGCTCGAGAATAGAAAGACGCGCGCTACTCCCATTTCGAAAGTAATGACGTCTCGCTCGAGTTACGAATAAGCGCTCGCGAAGTTTCGGGTATTATTCTAAATTTGAAAGCATTCCGAGCAGGAACGTCGAGGAGGAGGATAACGCTTGCACGGCACCGCCGTGATACGGTCCCTCGGTGAAACGCCGGGCTCGTTGCCAAGACGATTCTTACGGTTACTCTCTGGGGCTGTACAACTCCGGCATTTCCACAGCAACAGTCGTACGAGTTGTACCAAGGAAATATACGCTTGCATGCTTTGTTGCTGGCCGTTCACTCGACTTCGTACGGTCGCTCTCGGCCCAACACGGCCATAACGACCATTCTCCGGGCCACGAGTAAATTTTACCAAACAAAAACTACGGTTGTATATAACCGTACGCTCGAAGGGAAGTACGTTTTTACTTACGAATCGCGAAACATTGAAGAAGTATGAACCAAATGTCCTCGATGTGACAGTCTCGCGCTTATTTCTCTTATTATTTTATTTAACAATACTAAACGTCAGCATTTGAAATTCCGACATCTTAAAAAACCTCCCTATCTTTACAAAATCTACCAAGGAAATACGTAGATAGAGTCGTCCAAGATGCGGTAGAAAGGTTACGGATTGCTCGCATTCGTTTCGGATCGTACCGTTGTCGTACAATGCGAGTCTCGTACACCCTGTGGACCTAAACGTCTGAGCGACATTTAATTCGCTCGCGAACGTTGCTGCGGAAACGCGGGATGCTCACTCACCCCGTACACCTCTCTTGCATCTTTGAGTATACACGATATCATCCAGGGTATACATATAGGTATACGTTATGCGGAGCTAACTGCATGTTGCGGTGAAACGTCGTAGAAACGTGCGAGGGTGAATAAGGAGACCGATGCGAGTCGCCAAGGATGAAAATGTTAAGGGTACGAACGAGACAAGAGGAGAAGGTGGAACGCACACAACAGTGCGGGAGAGAACGAGACACTGGAGCTGTAAGGAGGCGCGGAGGGAAAGGGACACGGATGAACGGTACCCGTGTTTCTACTAACCGCAACTGCCAGCCACACTTCGGAAGCAAACGTGCCCGGTGTCGGTGGATCTACACCTTATACACCTTTATCCACCCACTCTCTTCCTCGCTCGAACGGGGAAAGAGAGAACCGAATAGCGGTACAACCCAACGGGGTATAACAGGCTGGGTGAACAACCACCCCCTCGGAATATAATGCCGAAGGGATGCGCCGTCGAGACCGTGGCAGTGCTGCGATAGGTAGCAACGGTAGCAGCCAGCGGCAACCATCCCGTCGGACTAAGTTACTTTATAACTTTCTTGAATAACCACAGCCCTCTCTCTCTCTCTCTCTCTCTTTTTCTCTCTCTCCGACTATGCTTTCGAATAACCGAGGCTGCTTATTCTTTACTACTTATTACCTAGAAACAAGAATCCTACGTATAAACGCGAAAACCCCTTATGTCGCACTTGCCACTATTTCGATAACCAAGGATGATATAAAAAATATAAAAAGGGTGAAGAATGCTTTTTCATAATGGCAAAAAAAGACCGTAAACTTTATCGGAAAAATACCACGTACGCGAAAATATTGTTATTTTTACGTACGCGAGGACTATCGTGTAAAAGTTTGGGTGTAGAAACTTTTGGATGCCGATCTTTGAGACTCTTCGAGTCGCTGATGCGTTAAGAGCAAGGCAATAGATTCTAGATAGGAGGTGGAACGATGAAAATCTTCGATCCTTGTCGTTCACGGAAGATGCTATTACAAAGAAATTCTTTCGTGCGGGACAAGCGGATTAAATTCCGCGAAGATGATTCTTATTTTCTCTAGGTTTTCTCTATGGAATTTTTTTTCGTAACACCGGGAAAGATAGAGTGTTCTTTCTTGGATCATTCATCCGAATATTATCCATCGAGCATCGTGCATCCGAGTTGCGAGGTGTATAAGAAAAATGTTTACGTAAATTTTTCCGCATACAAAAAGAGAGAAATAGATCATGGGTACGTGAACGTACTGTAAAAATGAGAAAAAAGTGTTCCTACATCACCGAAGATAGACATAGACGTATATACAGGTATATGGGCATTACTGCACGATCGAGCGAGGCTTTCCTTTGAGACTCGTTCTCAACCGGTATACGGTTTCTGTTCTACGGTAGGGAATAGCCGACCCTCGAGGCACTCCTTCCGATAGCGATTCAGGATCCGGTATAATTTCGTACTTCGTAGGGAAAATATAAGCCAAGGTAAGGTGTATCTATAGCTTTCGGTATGCCGTAAAGGAGGCTCCGTTCCCTCGCGGAGATGAGAACTAGATTGAAACATCTTAAATATTATCGCTGGAAGATCGCTCTTCCAGTACTCTCCTCGTCTCTTTACCTCCGTTACGCCTTCGGAATCCACTATCACCCCTCGAGTACTTTGGTAGATTTCCAGGATAAATTCATCGTTTCGCGCAAACGTGGAAGTGAAACGTGGAGAATCGGAAAGTAGTTAAAAAGTACGTGCCAGTTGAGATCAGTTCGTCCAAAGTCTAACTTATGCGCAGAATCAACCATACCGATAATTAACGAGTAAAGGGTTCCTCTATTTTATTACTTAACAACAATAAATTAAAAATTTGGTGCTTAACGGAAACTGAATGTGAAAGAATGTTCGTATTTATACGCGTTAGATCTAATATCAATTTTCCTTTTTCGTTCACTTTTATTACCATTCGTAATATCAATAAAACAAAAGAAGGAAAAAACCTTCGGAAACCAGGCACTTCTCTCTCGGTAAAAACCTGACTCCGCTCGAGAGTTGTATGGATTCGTACTGATTGAGACGAGTGAACGAACGAGGTGAGAATGGGAGAGAACGAGAGTAAGTATATAGAGAGAGAAGGATACGAGGATAGCGAACGAGATGGGAGGCTCCTTCTGAATGAGTCAAGCGTCGAAAGAGTGGCTGTAGCTGATTATAACTCGGAACGAAACGAGAGCAGCCAATTTATTAATCATTGCATTAATTACGACGGCAGTTATCACGAGGCCGGGCTCGTTGGCTGCTGTTTGCAAGAGCCCGATGAAATAATCGCGAATTCAATGAAAGACTCTGCAAGATGGTATTAACGATGAACTGGCGAACTCGTTCAACACAATGCACCCGGTTCGTGGCGTATTTTTACTCGACGATTTATGGAAGATCGCTTCCTACACTAATTCTCGACGATATATACGGCACGATGTTAACGAATGTTTCGTTACTCGTTCGAGAAAATGGCGGAAGAAGGGCGGTACTGGCTTATATGAAATTTCTCCCGGACGCTTGCGAAGATATAACGCGGTATTTAGTTACCGACCATCTAGCAAGCTTTCTCCTTCATTCCACGGGCCCAAACACGCCGTCGCTAATTGATCACGCTTCGTTGCACTCATATTTCCGACATTATTAGTTTTCCGGTTGTCAAGAGGGTAAAGCAAGGGGTTCTAAGGATATATCGTTGCCAAGTGAGATCTCGACAAAATTATCGCGGTCCTGAGACTCCGTTGGATATTACGAGCTGGCACAAGCGGAGTTTCCCTTCTGATCGCAAAACAGACTAAGGCATTGCTGTACCGATGCTCGCATCAATGAGATTTTTATATCTAGTACCCTAGTCTGTACTAAAATGTGTCTCGTTGAATACGACACTTGATTGAAGGTTTAGAGATAAACGTGTATTTAAAAACCTTTTGCAACGAATGCTTGCAATCTCGAATGCCATGTTTTCATCTAAAATATCTTCCTTCGTATGAATATTTCCAGAATATTAAACTACCCTAAAATGCTTTATGGAACTCGTACCAATAATCTTGAACATTTAATCCTTCGACTAATTGGATAAACACATAATTTTAACGTCAATAACGAACAATTTTTGTCGACACCGAGTACTGACGCAGTTCGTCATCAATGAATATGTAATTTCATTAAGCTTAGTAAGCTCCTCTCGCACAGAACATTGATCCAATCCAGATTCCTCGTTCGATACTTACCCTCGGTTTTCCGATGTCCATGCTCGCAGTATGCACTTGGTCTACCGTTTCATATATATACTCGTTCGTTGGTCACCAGCCAGTCGTCGTCGAGACGATAAATTGTCGTGGAATTCTCGACGTGGAGCAATTATCGGCAGCCGTCGCGTGTCCACTTTTCGTTTCCTTGCCGTACTTAATCGGTCGATTACTTCTCAATGCTCGCGCTGATGATCAACTCACTAGCCTGGGAAAGTAAGAACCCAGATCAGCACAACCACATGGCCCGTCTGCAAAATTTCTGGATGTTTCTGGTTCAGCGACGGTATGGAACATCAAGCTGAATGGCCAGGGACGACGTGCAGTCACGTGTACCACGCCGTACAAAAACAGAACTCCGTCTGTCTCAGTCTCTCTCTCTCTCTTTCACACACACACATGCTCTCTCGCTCCCTCTATATATATGCATGTGGAAGAAGCAATGTATCGGTAAGCGGCTTGGGAGCCTATAATTCAATCTCGTCAAATCCATTAACGCCGCGGTATCGGTGTTAGTTTGCTGGTTGGTGTTAGTCCTGCGGCCGCTGGTGGGCTTACCGAAGGATCGAACTAGGAGAACCGCGCTACTGATGTCGATAACGGAGTACTATACACGTCGGGCGCAGCGTGACTCAGCCAGACTCGGGCGCAGACAGGCTCTACTACCACGGGACAATGCACAATCCCCTTAGCTCCTCTCTTCGTTACCTCCGAAACGACCCCTTTCGTACGTGTACTGCATCAATGCATCTTTTAGGTAATGCCGACATGTATGTCGAACCTCGCGAACTTTCAAAGAATAGACCGGGTATTGCACTTTGTACTATTACTTCGTGGGATCCAACAGGCGTATAATTCCGGTGGTGTATGTAGTTGTTAGCCCTTCACCACGGCCTCTCATCATTTCTAGACATGTTACCGTATAATTTTGTCCAATATACGTTAGGCATCTCGCTATATGTACCGTGTAAAATGATCGATGGCTGATCAACGATCGTGTTCCTCGCGCTACCAAATACAGAAAAGCAGCCATGACCACACGGGATAAACCCGGATAATTAACGGGTACGCCCGTTTCAGTTTGGTCACGAACGAGGAACGAAATAATTACGCCAAACGACGGAAGGGATGTCGGCTAGCAACCCTTCAATTTCCCCTCATTAAGGCTCACGCTAGGGTGACCCGATGGATATTCGCGTGGTCCATGAGCTTTCCCCTTTCCGATTTTCGCGAGGGTCCCAAGCATCGATGGATCATTTAATGTTTGGCTGCGTTCTCTGGCAATCGCCCGCCTTGCGCGTTCCTGCTCCAAACGTTTCTACAGGGTAGCTCTGGTACGATGCTTAATTCGGGATACTACGGTCGGTATACAATGCGTTTAATGAAATTCTATCGACGCCATGGGAAGGGAACCACCCTGGCTTAGGGAGATAAGATGATGGTGAGTGTTTGCAATAAACCTCAATGTTCGCGTGTTTCCAAATGCGAAGTGTTAGTCCCGTTGTTACCATTTGCAACATTTGATACCTGCGTGACTAATCGATATTGAAAAATGTGATCCAGGATATTCACTGCAAAACAATTTAAGAGAAACTAGACTTACTATTATTTCTAACGTTCTCTACTTGCAAGAGTTCATGAAAAATGGAATATGAATTGGCCGATACGCGGCAAGCCAAACGTACGATGTAACCCGTGGGAATACTTTTCGGAGATGGGGTAGGCGTGTCGACAAAACGACGGAGCAATGTCCGCCCGGCCGAACGAAAGACAAGAAGGAAAATTGAACGAACGAATTCGTATGGAAAATACGAACGTTCGAAATTCAGGACTCGCGCGAAACAAATGACAGACAAAAACTCACATTTTTATCCAACGCGTAATAACACATCGAGGATCGCAATAGCGTACTCAAAGACTCTTGCCTCTGTCATTTAGCGGCCGCATGGCAAGAAAAAGCAGCGAAGAAACACAGAGACGAAGATATACGATGAACCGCAACACGAGCCAGAACAAAGCCAATGAGCGTCGAGACAAAGGCGACGTACAGAGGAGTACCGAAGTCATTGAGAGATAAAAGCAGAGCTCGATAGATTCACACTAAAGCGATGGCCTGATGTATATGCATGATGGTCCACCAGGGTCAGCGCCAGGAACTCTCGAATTACCATAAACACGCAAGATAGTAGGCTAACTGCCAAACCGCCCGTACCGTTAGCCTCGACACTCGCGCTCTTCCTCCTCTTCTTCCTGCCCTTCTCTTCCTACATCGTCACGATATCTTCCTTTTCTGACTTCCACGAAACGGTTAAAGGCCATCGTGTACACTGTTCTCCGATTAGCTCGATTTCTATGAGCCGCAATTCACCTCCATTCCGCAAGTGTTTCGCATCGTTCCAGGATTAACGTTGGCGATAAAACCCCCGAAGTGACGTAATGACAAGCCGTGCTAAACGGTTTCGGATTATCCGAAAATCCTGAGGCAATTGCCGAAATAATGAAACATTGACATCCAATATCCTCCCGCGCTCGTTCACCCACTGACCAGATGTGGATCTTGTAATTCTAGATTTTCGTTAGTTGAATCGCGGTCGCCGATAAATGATCCGGAACCATTGCAATCATTGCAAGATGGCATCAATAACCGGATTAAACAATTATTGATATGTTTTGCAGGATATTTCGAAGTGATATCCGATTTTCCAGACGAACTCGTTACTCTCCGCTCATCTTCAACCTCCGACCCCTGTTTTCGTGTGCGATTTAATGCCGAAATAAATTATACATCGAATGACATTAATTGGTGAATCGATTCCTTCTCCTGATCCCGTAGCCGGAAGTTCCATTATTGTCTTCTGCTTCGTCTCTCCTCCGCGCAGGCCTGCGAGACGAGGAACCAGGGGCTGTTATCTCTGTACCAGGAAGGGAGTGGTTAAACATTGAAATCGATTGCGTCGTCAGTGTACGGACGTGTTTGTGCGCGCGTGTTATATAACCTTCTCTCGTATAGACGTGCACACATACGTGCGTTTGGACGTATCCGTGGCTGTGCGAAACGTCGATGCTTTTGTCGAAAGGACGTACGGGAGAGATAAACGCGTCAGGACGATAATTCGCACGGAAGAGCCGTGTGCGGGCCTCTCTCGGGTGGATCGCACACTCTGTTGCTCCGTGAAACGACGAAGGGGGGGGGGGGGGGGGGGGGTACATATATCGACGTATACGTATACCGATACGGTAGTGTGGTTGTAAACGTACTTTCCACCCTTACGGCTTAACGAGGGTTGCGGATGTACGTGCGAGCGAGGGTGAATCGCGGACAGGCAATCGAAGATAGGATCGACTCAATCTCATTTCATACATGCATGTTACATATATATCGATATATACAGGCTGTTTCAAGTCTCGTCGATCGAACTGAGATAATTTATACGATGTGTACCTTTCGCACCCGATGTCATCGACACGTGTTCGCGCTTATAAATCTTGTTCAAGCCGTGGGATTAAAAAAGGGTCGTCAAAGTTGAGATATCATTTCCACATAGATGATCGATAGTAACGAACTATTTTAACGTGTGTATGTCCGAAAGGGTTTATAGTCACGTAGATCCATAAAACACAAGAGACACACTTCGTTCGATTGAAGTGTCTAAGATTTTGTTCAAGTACCTTCTTCGGGATCGTAAACATTTCATCGAAGTTCTCTGGTATCGTTTTTTCTTTATAGTCAGCTCTGTGATGGTCTGTACGTATCGTTGAGCATCCAGTAGTAACGCTACAAAGCATAGGATTCAGCGTGTATCGATAATAGGACCAATCCGATCTCGCAATGTCGATACATTTACGAAATGCTCGACTACGACACATATATAACGGTATAACGTAGTTCCAGCTCCACGGGTCAGCTCCAACCCCTTTGTCATCGGGTCACACGTCTGGGCGATGCTTACTGTATATATACAGCTCCCTCGAATACCGATTCTCTGCCAAGTCCACTGATCGACCCCTTTCCACGAGAGACCTTTGACCGATACCAATCGACGATTAAACGCATTTGGATAACGTTTTAATAGGATCGAGCTAGGGCTCGAGCATTCGTGACCTCGCGAACGAACGAGGGTTCGACGATTCGTTCCGTTATCCACTAATACAGACGTAAATACACTTCGTATCGATATAACTTGGCCGAAAAAGGACACGTGGCCTGTCGTGGCTACGTATAAATGGAACCGGATATTTCACCAATTAAAATCTGTTTGTTTCTTCATTCGTGAAATCTCTTGCGTATAGTTCATTCATGGTCGAGAGAAAATCACGAAGAACTGTATATCGAACGCGTCGAGAGAGATGCTATGCATGCCGGCAGGGTTAGGCCGTCGTTTTGTTGATCCAACGTGAGAAAGCGCGACGCCGGTCGAGCATCCTGTGAACGTTCTTCGCGATGTCTGGCATTCGAGAGTGAAAGCCCAAAGAGGTGGCTGGAGAACCAACTTTCGTTTACTAGCCGGCTCACTCCTCGAGACAGCCATCGAGAGCTTCAATGTTCTCAGACTCTGCGAGAATGCAATTTCGAAATGCACACTTCGATCTTACGATGATATACGAACCTCTCCGAGTCTCTCGTGACTACTTATCGGTGCTGACCATAAAACGTTTCGCGCGTGACTCGTTCGTCCATATTGACACATAGAGGTACGTTTCACTTGCAAACGTAAATAATATATTAATCGTAGGTAATCGTTAATTCAACTTTCAACGAACATCCTTTAAAATCCTCTGGGAGAAGAATCACTTTGGTTTTTCTGGTTTCATAGAAATCACGAGAAATCTAGAAATCGATCGTATCACATTTTCTGGAATTCTTCGTACGCTCGTCGTACGTTTATCCCAACCTGAAGCACAAATGACCCTCGTTATACCAGAAATTGCGTCGGTATTGAATGAACGAGGGTGCGAAAGAACTTCGTGCGAACGTAAAGAAAACGCGACGGTTTGAAGAGAATACAAATTAAGGGTGGCGGGTGTGACGCGTGAGCATGGAAAAGAATAGACATGGATGGGGTACGCCCGAGTCTATATACGAAGAAAAGATTGTATAGAATTGTATAAGCGCGCCGTCCAAGGGGAAAGGTGAGGTTTCGATGTGTTCTCTAGCTCTCGGCCCCGCGCAAAGTCTCTTTACTTGGCCGACGCGGGCAATCCCCGAGGGAATCGGGAAAATAAGAGAAGGCGTCGGAGCGGAGGATGAGAAAGGAAGGGGAAAAAAGAGGGGTCGGGAATGGAAAGATACAGAGTGAGATTTCGCGTGTAAAAGAAGAGCCGTGGTATCGCGAGGAGTAGCGGTAGTAGTAGTAGTAGTACTACTCGTAGTAGTTGTAGTCTCGAAGGGTTTCGATTAAGAGGTGGAATGGAACGCGAGGCGTTTCGGTGTGTTGGCTGGAGAGAAGCCCGGGGAAGCGAGAAACCGAATGAAAGAACGAGGAAGATACGGAACTTTTAAAAGTTATTTAAATTAAATAGAGCCCCTCGGTCCAGGCAGCGAGGAAGAGACAAGAAAAATTCGAAGTAGGAGCGAGAGCAGATTTGCAAAAAAAAAGAAGAAGAAGTAAAAGAAAAAGAAGCACAGCGCGGAAGAGAGGAGAATAGATAAGGGTTGATTGCGAGGAACGGAGCAAGGGTTGGATATACGACGACGACGCAATTGATGGCGACGAAACTCGGGGTTGAAAATATAAATGTCTCGGGGCAGAGGAAATTAAAAGGGTTCTCTTTTTCCCCCGTTTGCGAAACTCTCGCCCTTATTTCCACAGAATATTCATCTTTATCACTCGTAGTGCTCGAGTTCTAATCTAGCTCACCGTACGTTTTATATTCTTGTTCCAATTTTATGCAATAATGCACCGGCTTGCGATAAAAAGTTTGCGTCAAAACCGCGGAAATCTGGACTTGTTTCAAAAGGGTTGAAAAAGGGTAATGGCTGTTCGAAGGGGCAGTTACCGTCTCTGTGTATATTATCATTTGACGTCTTCGCGTTATGAAGAAAGATCGCGTGAAATCTGAAGAAAAACGTAACTGCCATAATCCCTCCTCTTGATAAACTTTTATGCGATGGTTGTAACAAAGGGTGTACGTCGAACGAATGAAAACAGACACGTGGTGTACATTCGCTCGCTCTGACGAGAGAGACGGGCCAAGTATCCCCAAGGGGTTGTGATTCGCGCGATGGCCGCGGGGCTGATGCAGCGAAGGACTCAACCCCACCTCCCCCCCCCCCTCTCTCACGCTCCATTCTCTATGAGGGAACTCTCTATCCCTCGTCTGCCTATGCTGCTTCTGGGTAGTTCGTAAACTCCGGTTCTCCGGTTACAGGAGCGGCGAAGTTTTCGGTCGCCATAATGGACGACGCGACTACCTCGTTCCGTTAGCTACGTGAAACTTGTCGGTCTTTGCTGTTTTATCGTCTCGATACATCGTAGACTCTCTCTCTCTCTCTCTCTCTCTCTTTCTCTGTCTTTTTTGGTTCGTGGTCTGCAGAGTGTGATGGTGAGTAAGTCTCTAACGAATTATATTCTCCTTTGTTTCAGGTAAGTCTATTCCCGTGATCGGCTGAACGAATTACACTTATAACCGGAAATCGAAGGAGATAATCATCCAAAGTGAGTTTCGCATTGTTCGAATATACATCGTTGAATCGTAAAACTCCGAATTTTGTTTAACTGCGCGTCATGAACTTTATATTTGTACAATTTTTACGTAAAAAAATCTTCAAAAATACGTTTTGTTCTACCGGTTCGTTATCTTTCAATGGATAACCGTCACAAAAATCAAGAATCATTGTTCTTTCTCGGTTTTACTGTGAGAATCTCATTTCTCGTCCGCACCGGGGTATCCGCGACCCTTTAGACCCCTTAACCGTAGCGTCGACACGGGTTTCGATAATAAACGCGGATAAGTGATTTCGTATGCGCGAACACGTGAGCGTTTTCTCTCGTAATCTTGGTGAGGAGGAGCATTATTGTAGCTCGGCATCTATCGCACAGCCAATGACGATACGGCGGATTCTTTGGCAGTGTGAAAGTCGCACAAGCGATAGAGCTACGCGCGAAACGCGTTTAATTTCACCGGTCGTAAAGCACGAAAACCCCCGGCGGGACAGGGCGATACTTTTGGGACGCTCTGTACTTTTCTCTATCTCCGTCTCTCTTACTCCCGAGGGACAAGATATCTCGTACATAGCGACTCTCGACTGTGTACATAGAATACAGTCACGGTATATAAGGAAAGAGCGAGAGAGATAGAGGAAACACATACGCACGAACACCGAGGAGAGCCCGTAGATCCCGAGGGAAAGAAGCTCGCGAAGGGAAAAGGTTCGCAGGGAGGAGTAAAAACTCGTCGATGGAAAGGGAAAAAAGCTGATTCGTTTTCGTGACCTCCGTTGAAATTGCCATTTTTCTATTAATATGATAATTTACGATTTATGAAGAAATGTCACCGTTCCGATGGTTTACGCGGTTGATCATTCATTTCATTAATTAAATCGATACTATTTTCGTTCCGTACTTTTGACTTTCAATTCGTATTGTCCTGAAAATTTTAAACGCTCGTTGACCTTATTACCCTCTAGCAACGGGACATTTATCAATGTGAAAATAATCGAATGTTTCCGACAAAAGTAATTCGATGATGGAGAGGCATCGAAATCATTAATTTTTCATTTTTTTGATAAGGCTCGGAGTGAATATTATTGACAATAATTGATATGCTGCATCGAATGATTGACCGCTCGACAAGTCGCGATATCGTGTGCTCGTACGTGTCTCATTCGTAATGACAATTACAGTTTTTCTGTCGCGTCGAAATGCAATATTCGACTTTTTACCGTACAGTTTATCGATAATGTCCTTACGCGTTTCCAGCTCGGGTACATCGCTCCCCCGATGAAAATTTAAATAATCAAGCGACCCTTTCCGTTCGTTCGCGACCGATCGATCGACTCTCAAATTACCTTATCAGCGATATCAATAAATCATAAATCTGACAAAATCGCGATCAGTGGGGGTTCTTCGAAACGTCATTATTACGCAACCATACGTATTCATGAAACATTATCTTCGTCATTTTCTTTTTTAAGTATCTATCTCGTGGGAGTTTCGAAGAAATATAATCGGCAGCTCTGTTTATCGAGAATCAAAGCTGCTCGTGCGTCCCCAACCGTAAAGAAGGAAGCGAAAGAAAGAACGACAAAAAAAGTATGTGGGGCAAGTGCCGATTGCCGGGGAGGGTGCCGCGAGGGCAAAAGCGACACAAAGAGTCACGGCGTGTCGTATAATTTATCGTACTTCGTAGTTTGATCTAGTGTGCCGGGCGAGTTTGGGAATAGAGCGAACTTTAAAATATTAAAATAGCCGTGGGGGAGCGAGAGCTGCCGTAAGGAACGACTGCATGGAAGCCAGAAACCGCGTGTGCAATGGGCACATTTATCAAGCCCTCGAAGCGAGAGAGATACGCGTGTATATCGCTTGGCGCGTTCGATGCACGGGGGTTGTTATCCCCCCGCTCTTTACGCGACTTTGACGTCTGCGAACGGCGTGGAAAATGTATCAAGCGCACACAGGGACACTCGCTCTATCTCGGAACGCGTATGCCCATGAATACGTCGACGGGCTTACATAATATATTACTAATATAAAAGCTCGGGTACGACGCGAGATTAGCGTGGTTAACCCTATGTCAAACCTATTTCGATAAATCATAACCCGCGATTCCCCTCTCTCTTTCGCTCTTTTGCCGTAAGTAAAAATAGACGCCTGGTTTTTCATTGCATTCTGCGTCAAGAAATCTCAATAAAATGTAGTTCATGCAAACGAGTACGTATTAAATTTCGTTCGAATCAAACAATGTTGTGTCCCGAATTCTCGTCAATAATCAATACTCTCGATGCTTCGACATTTTCTCTCGTACCGTTTACAATGAACTTAAAATAATTACCGTGAATACTCCTAGAATATTGATACAGGCTTTAACAAAAAAAACATATATATATTTTATGGCGCGTATAGTCGACGAGTGACGGGGCTGTCTGTTCAAAAGAGTCGACCGCTGTTACGACAGAAGTGCCCGGTGCACCGAGCAATTCCGGTTGATTGCTATGTTCTTTGGTGCCGCTGCGAGCTCAACAATGTAACGTAATAATACATATATGAGTATGAAAAAGAAGGAAGAGAAAAAAACGTATATACGAATGTGGCTGTCACACCCCGACAGCGGCGACGGTCTTGTGGGGGTTGTACGCCATAGTCAGGGTGTAGCTAAATCCGCCCTGGTTATATACCACGTATGTGTATGTGTGTGCGTGTGTATACGGCGGCTCGAGTTCGCCCGCGTGGCATGTGCAGCCACATATGGCGCGTGGCTTCCCATTGTCGTTCTCTCGGGCCTAACATACAGTAACAACGACCAACTGACTTGGGACGAATGTTTCTCAACGAATTTTTTCTCTCGCTCGTTTCTTCCTTTTTTTATTACTCGTCGCTTCCTACTCGTTCGTACGTATATATATATATATGTACATATATATATATACATTGTGTATAAACTCTCATGTGGATTCGCATATACGACATGTGCGCAAGGTGTCACCGAGAGCGATTCATCGTTAATAGGACCATTGTACTCGCAACTTGACTCCTCTATTGCGCCCTTTATACACGGTAGCTTTTCACTGACGTGGCACGAGCCTGATATTTTCATATCGTACGTACTTCGTATAAAAGATAAATATATACATCTATATTTATTCATGCATGGTATACATTGTATAGACGGGTGTATTCCGTAAGATCGCGTGACGGACTCCACCACGATGAGCTCATTTCTCTTTCCACTTTAAACTCTCGATCGGACTTTCACGTATAATACGACATCACGTGTATCATAGTATATGATATAATATTATACAAAACGCTATACGCCAACGATATATTCCCGAACATTTTATAATCCAAGAATTTTCGTTGCTGTTATAACGTTCGTCGTATTTGGCGGACACGCGACCCGACTTCCGAATTGGGTTGGAAAATTTGGGCCATCGCTTCTAGAACTCTACCAACTGTGAAGAATAATACTAACCGCGATCGATTCGTATAATGCGCAGAAAGGAGAGAGAGAGAGAGAGAGAGAGAGAGAGAGAAAGAGAGAAAACCCCGGAAGAGTCAGTTCGAGGATATAGAGCGATTCTTGAAACGAATTTACGATTCAATGACGACGAAGGATTACCGGCAAAAGTTTTCAGGTTAAAAATGAAGGGTGTGCGATGAAGGAAAAACGGGTATGAAGCATAGACTCTGCGGGCAGTGTTCTTCTTCCATACTTCTTTAGACTCATCCTCTTTCCACCTTCTTTCTCCTCCGCCTTTTCTTCTTCTTCTTCTTCTGCTTCTTGTTCGTCCTCGGGGCTCGTTGGTTGAAGGAGACACGCCTTCGCCCACTCGACCATCGCGGTTGGAACTCGACGTTTCACGAGTCGACTTAAAACTTCTTAAAGACCCCGAACGCGGCACACCGTCCATGGAAAATATGCGAAGAGGGCCTCGGTAATTCATGACGGAGATGGCATAGCAATCAGGCCCGGCTGCAGCGTCCGTTCACCTCCGCTTTTGCGCCCGAGTCTCTACCCCCGCGACTCTCCTTGCCTCCGCATCGGTTGAAAAACTAGGACGCGAGACATTTAAATTATGCATCCTCCTGGCGTGAGTAGGGAGTGGAAGCGATAGATAGAGGGTTGTAGCCGAAGGGTGAAATCGAGGGCGAATAGGAGAGAGGAGAGAAGGAAGCGAAGAACCAAGAGCGAGAGAGGATTGGTGGAAGGGAGTGCACCGAGTGACTGAAAGCGCAAAGAGGAAGAAGAAGGAAAGAGCGGAAGGAGAATCGGTCGAAGAGATTCGGCGAACGTGGAATCCCAGGCTGCATAAGCAAAACGCTAAGAATCGATATAGTCCCGAAGGCTAGGCCGCGCCTCCACCAATCCCATCGCCATTGCGTTTTTCTCCATAATTATGTTTAATACCTCGCTTCCGGCTTTAATACATCACGCCGATCTGATTATCCAGGCTATCAGCCCATCCTCATGATTCGTAACAAACCCTTCTACTAATTATAATATCGTAAAAGCGTAAACGTCCCATTCCGCAACGTCGAGACTTCCTGGGTTGATACAGAAGTTGGTGACCCAGTGCCGTTGGTTCGATATCCGTTCGATTCGCCACTCGCGATGCACAACGTTAACCCTCGATTTACCAACACAGAAGATTGAAGTCACCCTCGCACGTTTCTACGAACGGACAGGTTGCCTCGCATCGACCGATTATCGGCAAAACGAACCGATGCAGCATGTGCGGCGACAGACTAGAAGCTAGAAGAGATTGCGCGAAAATCCTTGGCAACCTCCACCCCCATCGGTGCTATATTCAGCCGCCATGGCAGACCCAATTCGCGCTCCTCCTGGAGTCCTACTGGCTGCTTCTCGACATCGTTATATATATAGTCTACCAATCTTGAAACGGACGTGGCGCACCCTACTTGGCCGTTCCTCGTAGTTTCACCACGTTCTGGATCATCGTACTATATACCTAAGACTCCTTCGCACACATCTCCCACCAACAACACCCGTCAACCCTCGTTCCGTTTCGCCTAGAATCCCCGGTGCAATCTCTCGGATATGTTGTCGCGATCCTGTTCCAACTTCCGTATAATACCGTTCGATTACACGAATATACACGTAGCTGGACCCGTGACTCACTTTCTTTCCATTCGCTTATCATTTTTGGAGCTTCGAAGCCAGACAAAATAAAGTTAACCAAGTGGAGATCTTATACAATTGTTCCCTTCTCACTAAACGAGATTGACCACGACCCTTCAAAATCCGCATTGATGTCGTCAAATTGATTTGCGGAACGTCACTTTCCATTTTCGAAGTTTCAATGTACGTAATCAACTACCTCTATAGCTATTCATCGGCGTAAACCCGATAGGTCTTTTTGTTTAGGTACGTGATAATTAACATGACAGAACACACCGGAAGGAAACCTCGTACGCCGCTATGAACTTCCGAGGAGGCAACAGTAATAGCTGCAGGTTCTCCTCTGGGCATGACATCGACCTGGCAACTAGAAGCGCCTTCACCTCTTTGCCCTTTCCCTTCCCTCCTTCCTGCACACCCAAACCACTAACTAGTACTAAGTGAATGACGGAGATTGGTTTACGGTCTACGACAACGTCTGGATACACATACACATGTAAATAACTACCTATACGTATACATATTGCGTCCATTCGACTAAATCACTTAAGAGCTTGTTCGCGAACTCTATGGGGCAGCGTGCAGCTTCTGCAGCGACAACGTCGACCTCTCAGGGGTCGTACGTCCTCTTGTACCACCTCAACTCCCTCGGGCATAAGTAAAGTCCACGGATCTGTTCCTGGACGGCCAAGTTCTCGGCCGAACAC
This sequence comes from Netelia virgata, assembly GCA_951802705.1. Taxonomy (NCBI): domain Eukaryota; kingdom Metazoa; phylum Arthropoda; class Insecta; order Hymenoptera; family Ichneumonidae; genus Netelia; species Netelia virgata. The sequence goes on along the minus strand of OX637867.1, from coordinate 9,601,555 downwards.
CAACGTTAAGTTAGTGTTTGGCTAACCAAAGCTCCTTGCTCAATATTTTCCATCGAGCGGGGAACCTCACGTAATGTACTTGTCGCTGGACGTTCTACAACAACTCCCCTATCGATAATATGTGAATTTTTGAGGCACGTGAATCACTGAGACTACTTTGATTTTATGATTACCGCCAGCAAATTAAAGGAACTTGGAGGGAAACTCTCGAATCGAAGGTTATTTTTTTAATTAGATAAAAACTGGCGGGTTTGAAAGTTCAAAGAGAAACTTGGGAAACGTGTTTGCAAATTAAACCTGGTTGAGCAACTTTTAAAAGTCCCTGCACAGCAAATGGACGGCCAAGGACCCGTTATATCGTGGCTAACAGATTGTCTCACTGGGCGAGTTGCTTTTTCCGAAAGCTGGAGAACGTTTACCATATCCACGTTGATACTACAAAGACACCTATACTTCCCGGCAAAAAAAAGACAGTTGGACAGACAGGAGGTACAGAAAACGCACTAATATATGGCTTCTGGTTCAATTTAAATAGGCAAACTTCATCCTATTTCTCGACACTCTCCTCGAGATTTTAAGATCTCGCCAGCTACTGAATAGAGAGGGAGAGAGAGAGAGACGTGGGAGATTTAAATGGTACGGAGGACACTCACGACCGCGCCACAAGCTGACAGAAGTGATTAATATTAAATACTCACAGCTGGGCACGAATGCGTATGAAAGGGAAACGAGGTGGCACTCGGAGTTTGCCAGAGGTGCGCGATGTCCATTCGTTCGCATATGCCAGGAGTCGGCAGTGAGAATACCACGGAATCGACGGTTAAATGGACTCGGGTATAATTTATCGAGCGATTGAAATCGCTCTTGGCCGTACGGTATACAAACTCTTTCCCTCCCTCTCTCTCTCTCTCTCTCTCTCTTTCTCTCTCTTTCTCTTTCTCTCTCTCTCTGTCTCTCTATTCTGCGCACAAACGGCAGAGTCGGTAACGCGAGCTGGAAAATTCTCGTAGTCACCTCGTTGTCGGATCCGCAATAGCCGCGTGTGCTGCCAGCAGGTTTGTGTATCCATGCGACGAGTAGCCGCAGCTTCCGTGCGTACAGCGGAGGCAAACCCCGTGGCGCGTTTTGCGGATGCGATAATATATCCTCGGGAGTACATACCTGCAATGCCCCCCCCCCCTTCAACCGACTATTTTCCAACGATGAATAGAACTCGATAGCGAGGGAATATTGTCTCGTGCGATATGGAAAATCGTTTGACCGTTCGCGAATCGAGTGAAAGATTCCGTGACGAAATATGGTTTACACCGCAGTCAATACGAACGGAAACTGTCGAAGGAAAAAACGGATCGTTGATAATACGAATTACCGCGTCTACGTGAATTGTTGTTATTACACATTGTCGCGCCCTGGTGGTTGAATATATATATATTTTTTTCAAATTATATCGAAACGGACGATGGAATTTCAAATTTGATTATCGACAGGCTTTCCGGAAGACTGAATATACTCGTGCGGGCGTTCGAGCTCGCTGCTCGCCAAAATAATTTCCTCGGCAATGCTGCAGTTTTGAACGAGAGACTATGCGGCGAAGGGGAAGCCAGGGGGCGGACCTGAGACCTTTATACCCAAAATACATATCGCCGATGCGCGCTTGCTCTATCCCTCCGCGCTGTGTTGTTTCGGTGGTCATGGTACTTGGGAATATTACGGACGGGTTTTATCGTCCGGTAATTGCGATTACTCACGTTGCCTCGTTGATGGCAAATTTCCGTTCTTTCCACTCCCCGGACTCCAACCACACGCGTACCAACCCTAAAGTGGATTCATTAAACACGGAACATTTACACGATGTAAAGAAACAACGAATAGTTTAGGCAGAAAGGTAATAATTATTATTTTGTAAATATAGCAAAAGAGAAAATATCGATTCGAAAATTAGGGTCGAGCTCGGAATAAATGTTCCCAAAGAAGCGTTGATAAGAGATATGGATGAACGTTTCAAAAATATAATCGACAGGTCGATAATGCAACGTGGCAAAACATAGATTCGTGTCGTGGACGTGGTCGTCAACGAGTTATAACGATGTAACCACACGAACGATTGCGAGGCTGAATCTAATGGAGACATTTGGTAGTACGAGACCTGATTTACAATTCGGTACGTAGAGTCTCCGGCAATAAGTTTGCCGCGGGTATTACCTGTCAAGTATGTCAGCAAGGTGATTGCCTCGCCAGCTACTTTGCCGACCTATCGATCCCGTTTGTTCTCCCACTATCGCTCCGTCTCCGTCTATCGAGCGCGGCATGTCCTCGGACGCTCCCTTAACCTCGTACATTCCATCAGCATGCAATATGCTTCGTGGCGGGCGTAGCGACAGAGAGAGAGAGAGAGAGAGAGAGAGAGAAAGAGAGCGAGTTAGAGTTCGAGGCGGACGTCTGCGAATGCAAGCAAAGTTATGCCTGTTATATCGATAACTCAGAGTCCGAATCTTACATACCGCGGCGCAGTCATTCGCGTGGGCGATGCGCGAACGAAGATGATATAATAAAACTACCGATAGCTCGGTGAACCTCTGCGAACGATCGGTTCGTCCACGCGCATTCGACTTCAAACGATAGGGTCGGCGCATGTGCGGGTAATAAATGATATACAATCGTACGTACGAATGAATGGCGAGTGAATTTCTCATTGTCAGAAAGTACAATCTCCCTTCGTAGTAACAATCGGTAAGAAAAGTTATTACATCGCGCTCGAATAGATCAAGCCACGTGATTCTACGCCGATAACACGCTTGTTAAATTTCGTTTGAACTTAAAACCCCGCGATAAATCACGAAAGTTCAAACATGATTTTTCACCGATCCTCTCATGTTCGATTAAACCCGAATGTAAACTGAGATATCGACTGTATCTATATAACAACCACTATATTATCGTGGTACATTCCAGCGTGTATCGCGCGAGCCGATCAAAGGCGATACACGGGGGTCGCGGGGTGCAACGATCGTTAATTATCGGGATTTCGTACGAGTGTGGTTTTGGTGGTTGTCGAGAGGACAGGCTCGGAGAAGAGTCGACACGCAATCTATGCGGGACGTATCGTACACGAGGGAATGTGCATTCTGGCGCTTATCGACAGAAATAGAGAGAGAGAGAGAGAGAGAGAGAGAGAGAGAGAGAGAGAGAGAGAGAGAGAGTATATAGTCGCGGGAACGCGCGATCGCGGCTTCGACGGGAAACGATAGCGGTAGTATTGCGGTAACTGTTTCGACGGCGAAACTCTCTACAGCAGGACGATCGTATTCTCTGATGTGGCTACGGCAACGTCCGACCTCTGGACTTTCGGATGTTTGAACTAACCCGCGTGATCTGGGCACATACGCACTATACGCTCATCGCAACCCTTACTCGGGGGGGTTGACTCGGGTCCATCGCGGAACCGCGCGTATACCCGGCAGCAATCGAGTGCCAAAGCATCGAGTACGTGTAGCCACGGCTGCTAAACTCGGCAGGAGGAAGACGGGGTTGAGAGGGTTGCGGCGTGTAATGTGTCACGCGCACAAGCGAGCTAAAGTGTATAGCCAACGTCGAAACTGCACTTGACAGGACACACGTGGTGACTTTCCCACATATGCTCTTGGTGCATTGATACAATATATATATAGAGAGAGAGAGAGAGAAAGATATGTATATGTATATACATAGCTTGTACAAAATCACACATCAACGTGGACGCGTGCAACTCGGTACTTAGTGGCAGCATGCTTAGGTGGGTGTGGTATAGCCCGTGACCGAAAGCTCCACGATACACGCCATGTCGCGAACTATAGACGTACTACCCTAATACTCCCCTCTTTGGTAACACCCTAATCAGACCTCGTTACGTACGGGGACCTCGATAAACGATAGCGACGACGGAGACGACGACGCGAGACAGTCAACGATAATACGGTCGATGGCTACTGCGATATTATATAATCCGTAATTGCCCACTAGTCTCGTGTTTATTTCGCAAATGCACGAGAACAAAGAGGAAACTCTTGCGATCCAAGTCGCAATGGGTCTTTGTATTAAACATTTTAAATAAGTCGAGTATTACTCCATCGATTGACGTGCTTTTCTCTCATTGATGGGGAATATTCATCAGCGAGTGCACATTCGGGAATAACTCTTTTGTGCGCCATTTCAATCGTGCACGTGAACCCGATTACTGGCTCGGTCGAGGCTTTTATAGACGATTGGAAAATGGCAAAATACTGAAAGTAGTCCGGGTTCGATAATTCGAGGAATTAAAAATGGAAGGATGAACTTTCAAGGGGATAATGCGGGAAAAGAGTCTTGAAATTCTTTCGAGATCTAAATCATTATCGTTATTAGAGCACATGAAGTATTGTTCCTTTTCAGAAGTTTGGGTTAATTAAAAAATACGAATTACAGTGGAATCTCGATAATCCGTGCCTCTAGTATCCGTTTTTCTCGGTAATCCGTGCAAAGCCCTCATTTCAAATATCCGTGCATTTCAATGTTTTGAACCCGATTAACCATGCGTATCCAGTTTTCAGCAGATTCGCTGATGCATTACTTTTATTGCTAGTACATGTATGTATAGCCGATTCACCGCTCATGTCAGTTCGGCAGGAGCCTGCACCGTTTCGGCACCAACCTTGTTTTTTTCGCCGCGTGTAGGTACACGTGAGCACCCTACACAACCCGAAAAATACACGCGATAAATTCGTTCCAGTGTGTGTATGAAACTGAACAATAAGAAGAAACAGTTGCAAATAACTGACTTTTTTCATCAATAAATAAATTTCTATATTGTTTTTCAATTTATATAGTCCATACATATGAATTCTAAATTTTCTTTTGTCTTCATAATAAACATTTCAGCATTATTATATGATTTCTAATTATCCCTGCACTTCAATTATCTGGCGACCCTCAACCGGTCATTAGCCCGGATAATCGAGTTTCCACCGTACCTTTGCACGCTATGATTTAAAAAAATATTTCGCTTCAATAAAACACATTTTTGAGATAAATGTCAACCAGGCATCGAATATTGTACTGGTGAATCTACGTGGGAACGTAGGGAGAACTACGAATTCAGGTATCTGGGAAAACTACCCTGATCGGAGTAGATGATATTTCTCACGCGCCGCGGAGCATCAGGAAACGAGAAGCATACACGCATCCAAGAAAAAAAAAAGGACAAAGGTGCCCGATAGAGATAGAGAGAGAGAGAGAGAGAGAGAGAGAGAGAGAGAGAGAGAGAGAGAGAGAGGGAGGGAGGGAGAAAGAGGGCAAGGACAGATCACGATATTGCGAGAGTGAGAGAAAAGTCCGTCGGCGAGGTTTTTGACTCCATGCCAAGAGTCAAGCTAGTCTCGCCCTCCTGGCTCTGTCTTTATCCCCGCTGGCAGAGGAGTCACGCACCCGCGGATTAGTAGCTCTCTTGCGTGTAGCAGTAGCGGAGAAGACTAGTCGGGCAAATGCTATGTGGACTACAGCCGGATGGGAAGAGAGAGTAAGAGAGAGACAGAGAGAGAGAGAGTGCCGCAGAGCTACGTCGGGATTTATGATTGAAGTTCCGCTCGGTAGCGGGAAAATGGAAAGTCGAGAAAAAACTATGGGAGATACGAGATTGCGGGCGGAAACGAGAGAAAGAAGGACAGGTTGAACAAAAAAAACAGACGAGAAGAGAATTCGGATTGGCGCACGGAGTGCGCGGTTTCCTCGTAACCACTTCTTCTACCCTGTGTGTATAACCACGCGACCGTGACTGCGGCACTGTGGATGCACTGTCGGAGGGTTGCTCGTAAAATTTGGCAAGACCCATGGTTTTGCCCGAATGTCACTCCTCCATCTCCCGATTTTCAGCTTCTCGTTTTTCCGTTTCATGGCGAAAACCAATTTAGAGTCCCTCTTGCGGTCAACAATTATTAAAGACCGGGACGGTAAATCGGCGATGTTAAAAAAAACGTGAAGAATGAATTGAAAAAATATCGAAACATTCATTTTAACAATGACATTAATGACGAATAAAATTTTGTTTAAAATTTACTTCTATCGACGAGGCCGTCCAAATATGAAATTTTTGTGTAAAAACAACCAAAAATGTTATTTCCAATTTTCATTAAATTGGATTCTTGGATCGGGGTGTAAAACGGATGAGGGTAGATTTTTTATTTTTCACAAGGTTCATTTGCCATCTTTTTGTTTTGTAAAATCATTTTCGTGTCGCGATGTCTCTTTTCCTTTATTCTTATCCGTACAGACCGTCGTAGACTCCGAAATAGATTTCCACGTTGGATATGCAACGTCGTCTTGTCCCGTGCCTTCCGCTTTGAGAAAGGGAAGGGTAAGGTGAGACGCGCGGAGTCCCCGGAGTTCCGCACTGTCTGACATCAAGTGGTCCTAGACGACGTCTTTATAGGCTTCATGGGCGCTTCTTCATCCACAGCCTCTTCTCCCACGTCTTCTTTTTTCTTCCTCCTACTTCTTTTTCTTCTTCGTCGTCTTCTTCTTCGCCACGAACGCCGCAATGCCCCCATCTTTCTCCCTGCTTCTCTCATCCCCCTTTGCTGCGAGATCTAAGGTCGCCTTTTTATCCTCGCGATTTTCTCCCGCCTGCTATCAGCCGCAAGCGCTTTTTAAATCGACCTGTGGATACTCCGAGCAACCCTTCTCACATGAACGCGTCGAGCCTCGACTCTCGATTCCTTTTTTTTCGTGAAAGCTCAAAGGGCGGCTAATACGAGATTTTCACTCGCTCGTCCACGCGTCTACCCTCGTAAGATTCTGCAACAAAAAAAGAAACGATCGGCGTATGAAAAAGAGACAAGAAATAAAAATGCCGATACAAGATCAATTCTAATACGATCGAACGTTATTAGCCGCGTTACAGAAATCCTCGCTGAATTCACAGGAACGAAGAGTCGGGTTCTTGTGACAAGTCTGCAGTTTGTACGCGCGAACATTCGCCCCGATTATCGGAAATTGATATCCGACCGGAAAATCGATTAGCAAATTGGCATAGCGTGACCCGGTTAACGTCCCTCTGTGGCAAGCCGCTGAAATAGACCATAGGGAATCCATGCAAAGTTCCACCGAAGACCTATTCACGAACTACACCACGGTCCTCGTTCACATTCGGCGATCATTTATCTAGCCGAAAGTTCGAATAATTTCGTTGCGGGAAATTACTGCGGTTTGCGGCTTTCGAGCTATCGAGGAATGTTTCGCCAGCTTCGTACCAATTATTATTTCTGGCCCGTCTCCCGGGCGCATAGAGCAATCACATTATCCAAATGCCGAAGCTCGTGTAATTTCCTACCCGACGTTTCAAGCATAATATTGCTTTTCGAAAAATGACGCAGAATTTAGAAACCAGAAATTCCTACAATGCTATACAAGAATTCCACAAATCTTTAAGACCCCTAAATAACCGAAGCGAATCTGACAAGCGTGTCGGATCAATTCAAAATTCAACTCGGACGATAAAAAAAAGGATCGTCGACGTCGCGATCTTGCGCTGTTTATAAAAATCAGGATCGGCGGTGATCTCATCGTCGCGCAATTCCCTCGGGTTGTTCTCGCGAGCAATAGAATGTTTGCTCTTCGTTGAACACGTATACCTGTCTATATATGCATATAAACGTCGAACCTCGTGCATGGACATGTCGAATACTTTGAAATTGAGTAAAATCTACGAGGCACGTGCGGCCTGTAGTTGAGAATATATCCACGTGCATTTATGTGTGCGCGTATATATCTGAATATGGTATTGGGTGCTGTACGACGCGGGGGATGCGCGAAAACGATCCTCTCGTGAATGCGAAACCCTATCGGCCGTTGCCTATATACACGAATGTAAATTTGTGTTAATTTAATTCCGAGACCGATGCGTTTTCGCGTGTAGACAGAAATGAGGGTGGATGCAAACACGTCCAGGCATAACTGTATTGACCGTGTAGCTAGAATGCATACGAGCTATATCATGATATTTTATATATATTTAGAAGTTACGAAGCGGCATATCGGTGCGATGCGCGGTAGCCGATTGGTCCTCCGACTACCGGTTTTCTTACCGTGTATTACACGGTGCTACGGTATTCGCTTCTGCTCGGCCACGTTACTCGGTTGCGATTTTTCGCGAATATTGTATCGCTACTGCGTAGTCGCTCGGTTGAGTTTAACGAGCGTTGTAAACTCGATAAGTAGAATGAAGAGGCTCATGCTCGCGATTTCTGCGCGCGCTGCCTGTTCATATTGCTGGGTATTATAGTTCGAAGGAAAGGCGCGACAAACATCGCGCATCGGTGGGTGAACACTGGAGCCTTTCTCGTGGAGCATCGGCCAACCGTATAATAAAAGGGGAGAAGGAAACGCGCAGAAGCGTTACGCCGTTCGCCCACACGAGTTTCAGGCAAATGTATTCCTGATATCAGAGGACGGAGAAACCTCTCCACCTATATGGTCAATGATAGTTGCTTTTGCCCACACGAGAGAAAACCGGTATATAAGTGGGAAATTTAAGCGACCGACCAGGTGGCCGAACGTTAGCGTGGTTCGCCTTTTCGACCGGCCCACGAGACGCTCCCACGTCTTGTGGTCGGGCATTTTACCAATAAAATTGGAAACTAATGCGAAAACGAAATACTTCACGTCGCAAAGATCTAAAAGTGGTTCAGAATTTTTTTAAAAATATTCGATACACCTAAGCGTTAGTTTAATTACATTGGATAAATATCACTCGATTTTCTCTTGTTACAGTTTAAATTACATTCAAATAAAACAAATCAACTTTTGTTGGTGCGCACGCCTGTTTTATAACCATGTGGTGTACGATAAAGATTTATATATATATATAAGCAAGGCCTTCGCATGGGGTGGACAGGGGTGAGAAGAAAAGAGTAAGAGTGGAAGCTCACAAGGTGGATACAGTTCAGCACTTTTCCACGGAGTACAAATAACAGGAAGGAATCCGAGAGGCGTCGTAAAGCATGGATCGTGAGCGAGGGTGAGTTGAAAAGAGAAGGTTGGCTTACTCGCCGACTCTTCGTTCCCTTGCAGGGTAGCATACACAAGACTTTTGCCCTCTATGTGTATGTTCGTCTATGTATTTGCGAGTGTGTATGTGAGAGGGGGGTGGGGTGTTTTCTGCTGGCAGTAGCTGAAAGAGTAAAGCACACGTACCGGATATCGATCGACCATGAGACAGCAACAGTGAGAACGAAAGAACGAAGCGGAACGAACGATAAAGAGGGACAAAGTGATATAGGAAGAGAGTAGCGATAAGAAAGAAAGAATGGGAGAGGGAGAGAGAGAGAGAGAGGGCTCTTAGGAACCCACGACACGCGTATACGCGATCCTGCCAGTTTAAAGTTTTTGAGCCAAGTTGAGCTCTATACCACGAAGAATTTTCGTTCGTAGACGCCCGTGGTCCGGAGAACCTGTAATAATGGTTCTCCGTATACGGCTGCTTTTTCCAACGAATGAACAAGCAAAGGAGTAGACGAAGGATGCCGAAAGACGGAGAGAAGTGCGAAAAGTTCGCGTCCGAGGAAGCTGGTGAAAGCAAACTCGGAGTTCGAACGAGAAAAAGAGGCGAAGATGTTTAAAATATATAACGCCGGTTAAGCGAGTAGCAAAAATATTAGCCCCTTAGTAATAAAATTCCTGGGAGTATGGATAAGTGTTTCGAAGTTTTTCTCATGAAATTCGCGAGAATATAGTGATAAGGGCTGCTCGAGACCAAAGAACCGTTCGATTATTTACCAATAAATAAGAATTCGATAAACGAATTAATAATTGGATCGTGTTGAGACGATTGGATTTAAATCGAGAAATTTTTCATACTCGCGAGTTTTTAATATATTTTCGTTATTTCTGACGTTGGATGAAATCTAAACGGTGGATCGAACGTCCAAGATAGCAACGTCACCTTTTCTTACGACTTAATGCGTCAGTGGTTCTAACCATCGTGACATTCAAGTCACCGATCGCAATTGCGTCACGTGCATACATAATTCCAACGTTTTTCCATGACGTCGTTTTTTATATATTTTTCTGTAACGTTGCATATATCGATCGTTCAACGGCGAAACAACAGACCGCGTCGATTATTCGGCCGCAAGACGCGCATTGCCGTTGAACAAATATACCCTGCGAGTCTGGAAACACCGAGTGTATACACGTTAACCAGTGGAAACAAGTTCCAGCCCCTCCCCGCGCCTCGCTTCTCGTTTCCAACGGGTGCTTCTCATTGTATATAAAAATCCCGGAGTCTGCGTTCGGCTCGGAAAGTGCAAGAATAAAAGGGTTACAAACGGACAAAAAGAATGAGAAAAAGGAGAGTGAAAGAAGAAGAAAAAAGAAACGATAAAGAGTCGAAGACACCAAATGGTGTTTGTTCGCCTCTTCTTTCCCATCTTCGCTCGTCCCCTTGGGCCTGCTCTCTTTTATCCTCTCTCATTCCAGACGCACTCAAAACCCTCTGGACCTTCTCTCGCTTCCTCGTCCGTGCGATGGCCAGCGAGAAGTGGTCCGAGCGAGAATATAACGTAGAGGTGAAAAAAGGTTCCTAAGAAAAGTGAGAAAGGGGTGAATGGGTGTAAGGAAGAGAAAAAAATCACGAAGTAGAGGAAGAAGACGAAGAAGACGAAGAAGAAGAAGAAGAAGAAGAAGGAGACCTGTAAAAAAACGAAAAGGTTACACTCGGCTGCTTGTCTCTCGGCCCGCGGCATCGATTCTATTGGCATACACACCGGCTGAAGAGGGCTCTTTCGCACTTTCGACGCCGAGACGTTCTTTTTCGACTTTGCACTCTCGCGAAGGAGAGTCCCATCCGCCCATTGTATTCAAGTCGAGAAGGCCGAGAAACGGGGCCTTCTCGAAGCCCATTTGCACGAAACGAGGCGAGAAAGGGAGTGAAAGAGACGCGACGTGAGAATATCGAACGCTGCCAGGCCGCGCGGTTCCAAACGCATATTTGGCTTCTCACACGCACGCGCGACACGCACGCACACTCTGCCCGGCGGACATTATCATAGAATATAGCGTCCGATATTTATCCCGAAGAGGAGGTGGCGAGGATGGGGGGGGGGGGGGGGGGGGGGCTTGGCGAGGCGCGAGATGAAATCGCGACTCTCGCGCCGGGTTGACCAGCCACGCCGCTTGTATCGAAACTGGTGCTGCTGGCTCTCTCCCGTAGATGCGACGCGCTCTATGTGGTCAGTCTCCCTCCCTCTTGTCCAACCCCACCTGTACCGCAGTAGATATACGCGGGAATAATTCTGCAGCAGGTTGAAAACGCGAATAAAATTCTGCCACAATGCTCCGTTCTGTTCCCATCAGCGGGCCCTCGATCGGTCCAACTCCCTCGCTCCCGTGATCCTCGGTCCGCATGCTGCGGTACCGTTTCGCCGCGAGACCTCAACCAGCCGTGTTTATTTCATACCCGACGATTTAGCCCACCGTAGGACGATCGTTTACCACCGCACGAATATACATATATCCGTCTCCGTCCAGCGACAACTCAGGCGATCCGCAAAACCCGTCATACGCCCGCGTTATACACCGCCTGGTAAACGAGGCGTTGAATTTATGATAGGGATGGTAATTCAGAGCTGGAGAAAAGCGAAATGTCGATGGGACGTTAACGCCGATAGTGTGCGTTTACGCATAATTCGCAGGAGAATATAGATAATATTATCAACAATCGGCAATCGGTTTGTCCAGTTCGAATGAAAAACTCGTCGGTTTCGGCATTAATGCGAAAATTGTGATCCAGGGTGATCAATTCATTCGAAACGTCGCAGTCTTATTTCCGAGCGAGATAATATTATCAACAATCGGCAATCGGTTTGTCCAGTTCGAATGAAAAACTCGTCGGTTTCGGCATTAATGCGAAAATTGTGATCCAGGGTGATCAATTCATTCGAAACGTCGCAGTCTTATTTCCGAGCGAGATAATATTATCAACAATCGGCAATCGGTTTGTCCAGTTCGAATGAAAAACTCGTCGGTTTCGGCATTAATGCGAAAATTGTGATCCAAGGTGATCAATTCATTCGAAACGTCGCAGTCTTATTTCCGAGCGAACAGTGGTAAAACCGTCGGGGCAATGCCCGACCTGCTGTATATTCCGCCATATATATATCGCGCGTACTCACGTATGCGCGACCTTACGAGCTGAGGAAGAGCAAAAAGAATGGGGAGGAGGTGGAAGAAGATGGTATTCCGAGTCTTTTCCCCTCCTAGGGGAAATCACGTGCCACCACAGTTTTATGAGTATTCCCACAAGTATAGCTGCGCACACACACACACACATACACAGGGGGATGTTCGTCTCTCCGCCATCTCTCCACTTGTCAAGAAAATAGTCTGGGGGGAGAATGAGAAGAAAAGAAAGAGAGCGATGGAGAGAGAGAGAGAGAGAGAGAGAGAATTTCGCCTCTTGCGATCCTCACCTCCCCTAAACTCATTGGATTTATCGCATGCATGTATGGGCGTGTATGTGTGCGCACGCGTCCCTTCCGCCCCGCTTATGGTTGCGACGGATCCTTCGGTTCTTCAACCCGTTATTCACTCTCGATCTCGAGGGAAAACGCAAAACGTTCGATTCCTTTGTCTTTGAAAATTATACGAGCGATACACCCCGAGGTTTAAGGACGACCGTGTCATCTCGTCGGTAGAAAAGGTGTTTTATGCATGCACGTGTTACACCAACACTATCGTACACTCGAACGAAAAATGTATTTGCGATATCGAACCGTCGACACCCTACAGGTTTCGATCTTTAAGAGGGAAGGCCACGTTCCAACTCCCCGGGGGTAGATACATACCAACCACGACGCGAGGTTATCGTTTCTATCGATGTCCGAGCGTATACGAGATCGGCCGACGACATGAAATTGTCATTATTAAGAAAATACGACAGAGGACATTTCTGGTTCTAACAATTTTCGACATTTTCTTGACGATATAAAATCGTCCGATAAATAGCACGAATCTTTTTATCTGATCATTTATATGTAAATGCGATAGCAACGTCGCTGAAATATTTTTCAATTTACGTCCCATCGCATTTCCATTTACCCACACTTTTTTTCGTATTATTTAATTAATCGATTGATCGATCGATCATCAAGATATGTAATAAATTTGATCATGTTGCATCATAAGTAGGTATAAAATGTCTGAACATTCCAATCGCGAAGAGGTAAATATTGGCATTGCAATTATCGATTGACATTTGGTCGATTTATTGGAGCGCAGGAGTAGAGAGAGAGAGAGAGATGGAGAGAGAGACCTACCGCGAGATTCTATGCGAAACTCACCAGCTCCAGGATCGGAAACTCGGAGGGATATTGGCGTATTTGTGTCCATGACGGTTCGTAAAAAATGTCGAAACGAAAATTGCAAACGTAGGAGATACTTTGCACAGAACTCTCATCTAATATATATATACATATATACATATATATACATATATACATATATATACATATATACATTTATATACATATATATACATATATACATATCCAAGGAGGATTCGTGTGGGTTTAGCTGTTATATGTGCAGCTATTTCGACCTAGCAACCAACGCCCGCTGCGTCCCTTCGAGTGCTATTATCTCTCCACGAACTCACCCCTTGCCAGACACCTCGCATATTTGTCCCGCGTACAGCCCTCCAAACCAAACCCCTCTTCCCGATAGACATTCCTTCCAGCTTACACTCGTAAGAATACCCTGCATGGAAGCGATACACTATATACATATATACTTATTTCCTCCCCTATCCTACCCCCGCATTCCTATGTACGTAGTTACATACAACAAATACCTATATATTACATACCATACGTGAAAAGCAATGTACTTATGAGCTTCCACTTTTTATTTCTCATGTACGTATGCGCACATACAATGGTGTAAGGTAGCTGTAAGACTCACCGTATACGCTACAACGGCCATGCATTTCCTTCCCAGCCTCTTTGTCACACTTTATTTTTCCTTCCACGTCTCGCTCGACTCGCCCCGCTATTTTCAACGTTTCCTTTATATATATATATATATATATATATATAGAGAGAGAGAGAGAGATGGGTATATATATAATCTGCATAAGAGACTGCACCGTGAGCAAGCGGTCTGGTGTGTTGAAAAAAACTCCCCCGAAACCCCACGACGAATTTAAAAAAATCTCCATCGACTTATCGAATCAATCGCTTCCAGCGGAGTTGCCCCGAGGCATAGTCGCTGCTCGTGCACGCGTTGTGGCGCACAAAAAGAACAACACAAACAAAACAGAAAAAAATACACACACAATCTCAACCCTCGTACGCGGAACACCATCGAGACACCCCCTCGTGCCACGAGCTGTCGTCATTATTTTGCACAAGGGCCAACTCTCGCTTCGTGTGTTTGTGAGGGATGCGGAAAATTCGATAGCGTCGATGTACGCCGCTGTACGTGCGTGTGCGTCTATACGTTTCGATCGAACAAACGAAAGTTTATTCGATCGAAAAACCCGTATGGAACATTACGTACTTGCGTCGCGAGGTATTTTCTGTTTGCTCGTCGAATTCATTGACTTTCGTCCGGTATAATAAGAATATTTTTAAAATAGCTATTCGAGATAAAATACAATTCGTCGAGTCGAGAAAAATATCCAATACAGGATGATACACAGTCGATACAAAAATACGTTACGGCGTAGCATTATTCGATAACATATTCGACAAAATGACAGAAAAAAAGTGATTTACTCGTACATTACGTTTTATGCGAATGGAAATGCGAAAAATCATTACTCGAATGTACGGAGCCAACGTACTTGATTCTTGTTTTATGTACAACTGCGAAACGAACGGAAATGTGAACGCAAACACACACAGATGTACAAAACGGTCTTCATGTACATACATATATATATATATATATATATCTCGTCGTGACATCTCGCCCGTCTTCCAATTTCATCGTAATAAAATCTCGAAGCCTGCTCACGTGCATTTGTGCTACTGTCATCGATATATATACGAAGCAGTAAAACGCGCGTGGCGCTCCGCGTCGGAGTCACGCTCATTCGCTTTCTCCGCTGTTTCTCTGTTTCACGTCTCGAAATAAAATTCTACCCTCGAATTTCCACCGACGACACGCGCACTTCCCCTTTTACGATTCTTTACTCTGATCGCGCATTATCGCATGCTGGCAATACGATCTAACTATACGCAGTTTGTATTCTCACTCAAGTGCATATATATATATTTATATATGTTTACATGGGATATACGCACATATGTCTATGAATTTATATATATATATATATATATATATAACATATGTATGTATGAAGGGCTCGGGAATGGAGAAAGAAGGAGGACGACGAAGCGCCCTTTTCGGTGTATACCTTGACGCATAAACCTCCACTACGTCAGAGCGCACAGGCTCATCCCCTGAGCCAATTTATAAAATCTACCGTCGGCTTATCGAATCACGTGCTTCGCGGGTGTCCTTCGCGAGATACCGGCAACGACAGAAGGAGACCACGTTCACGCCCTCATCGAAAAAAAAGTCTATATATAATATAAACTTGTGTGTGTGTGTGTGTGTATATATATATGTATAATATATAGGTGAAATCAACGTTGAGAAAACCCTCGAGGGTCTCTAGTGGCTGCCTTGGCGAAGTTATATGACATAGACGAAGTACACTATTTTATATATATTGCGTGTGTGTGTGTGTACGAAAGACGGGGTGAACAAAGGAGAAGCAGCGATGTGCGTAAACAAAGTAGCCCTCGGGGTGATCGCAATAGCTAGAAGAGAGCGAAGAAAACTGACGTGTGTGGGGGGGCTTCAAAAAATAAGACGTGTGAAAAAAAGCGAGATTCTAGTCCCGATCTAATCTCGCAGTGACTTTACGTCTGTTACTATATCTAATTCGATTGCGTCTTTTCCCCGGTGACTCGTAGAATATTCTCATATTTATGACGAAGAGGGTGTGCGGGGGACACATACGAAACGTGCACGAGTGAGGGAAAAAATTGTGACGTACGTACTCGTAATCACGCCGTCCTGGTGTATCTTATACCGTAACACGTGATACGACTCCTTAACAAGACACTCCATCCCCTCCGGGCAGCTTGCGATTCGACGCAGGCATGAAAAAGTTTCGTCGTGCGAGATAAAAATATTTCACGCACACGAGGTCTATTACATAAAAAGGGAATGTTATTTTATAAAATATTTTCACGGCTCGATCAATTCATAGAAGTATCGATAATTTTTAAATATACGTCAAGGAATATTACAAAATGTTATATATATGTTATGTTTAATTGTATATCTTATTATATTTTATTAAATTCAATAAAAACGTATATGCATATATATGTATATATATAGGGTAAGGTTGCTTGTGTCGTGCCCCCTAAGGAAATGACACTGTAATATTCACTGAACACCTATAAAATTACAAACAGTTCAGTCAGAGATCAACTTAAAACATTTTGTTTAAATTAGGTGCGAAATCAAACCTAATTACTAAGTAAATAACACATAGAAAATAAAATTATACGTTTAAAAAATTATTGCGATTGAACACATTTATTTATATTTATTACCTGATAAAAAGTTAAGTAAATTGTTAATCAATTTTCTTAATGCCTAAATCGTACCGATACGAGTAAGGAATATGTTTATATTTATTTATATTTATTTATATTTATTACCTGATAAAAAACTAAGTAAATTATTGAACAATTTTCTTAATACCTAAGTTGTAACGGTACCAGTAAGGAAGTTTACACAGGTACGACTTAAGCAACGGGATCTTCTAAGTTTTAAACTAAAACGATTGACATACCCTTAAAAAGTTCTAATGTTTGAGTATGCCTAAACGATTGCCTGATAAGCATTACAAATAGATGTTAACAAAGAAAAACGGTAAAGATCACATTCCTGCCATAAAAAGCTTACAAATGAGTGCACAATTTTAATGAATACTGCTTAAAAAACTTACTTTTTAATTATTTTTATTTCACGGAGCCAGCCAGCCATCCAAATTGTTTACGTTCGCTTACTCGACTAAACAGTTCACGTCAACGACACCAGATGGCATAATATATAAGTATCAGACGAGATATTGCCGGGGTACGAATTAGAAGGTGGTACGACTTAAGCACCCTTACCCTATGATTTATTATTATATTATTCTACAATTTTAGATTGAATATTTTATATATTTTGGTTTTATAATGAAACATCCGTATCGTGGTAGAAGTCATCAAGAAAATCTTCACTACCGCGTGAATAATTAAAAAAAAAATGTTTACCTTCGCTTTATATTTCTAACGTCGTAGTTAACGTTCTCTTGATCTTCGTTAAGTAAATGAAAGCTCGAACCCGGTAAAAGCTCGAAAGCTCAAATAGCAAAATCGCGAACCGTGATGTTCACCAGTTTTTTTATTCTCTTCCGCGTTCTTGTCCATATATATATATACCTTCGCGAGAGGGCGAGAGAAAGAGTGAAAGAGAGTGAGAGAGCGAGAAAGGGGGAGTCAGAGAGAGGAGGTAGACAGGGAGAAAGAGGGAGAACGCACGCTTTTATCGTGAATTACCCAGTTCCATAGAGTCCGGGCAATCGAAGAAAGCATTTGCAGGAAACACGCGGTAGAAAAGAACCCCCTTCTTCGCCCCGATACGAACACCGCTGTCTCCGTACGGGAAAATTTCTCACGTGCAATTTCCGGTGAGTGAAACGAACGGCGACAACGTTGGCGATAGACGATAAAGCTCAGATGCATACTTAGATGGGGTGACCCTCGTTAATAATATTTAATTACGCGAAAGCTGCGTTACATTGCACATGGAGTATGAAGAACGAACAAAGAAATAAGTGGCGTAATAAAAGCCAATGATAAATAAAAGAATAAAAAAACGTTGAAATGTGAATTCGCGACGCGTAATGTGCTCGCCGGTCTGTAGATACGAGCCACGTGGATTGGATTGTGAGGGGCATGGATTCATGCCGCAACTTTAAGTCACGAACTACCGGTAGACGAAGAACGGTGGAGATAAAGCCGTGCCCCGAATAGCTTATGATATTGTCTCCCGTCTTTCTCCGCCTCCCATATTCTGCATTTATCAGTGCTTTCTCGACTCTTCCATCGACCATTGCCTCTTCCCACATTTATACCCTACCGCTTTTATACCGAGCGACGTCGTTATTCCTTTTTCTCCCTCGATTCTATTAGTATCACTGATGAAACGAGCAATAACTTTCGGATTGGCCAACAAATAATTGCGCTTTTAATAAATGGACGTGCATAGCCATCTGTTGTAAAAAAAAAAGCAATTACTTTTTCGCCAGCCTGATATTTTATCTCCCTGTTAAAATAGCGCGGTGTCTGTGTCAAGAATTGAAATAATTCACGTAATTAAATAACTGGTAATTTTATGACGCGAAGGTAATTAAGAAATAATGAAAAAAAATGTGTGTTACGACATATATATGGGGGCGATTGTGTTTTCATTCGAATAATAGTTTTATATCGATTTTGCTTTATCATAGAATCCTTTTTTGACCCAATATATGTTACGTTGTCCACTTTACTTAACGGAATGACAGAATGAAGGACAGAAGCGTCGGCTTCCAATGGCGCCAGAAGGGTGGCACGTGTATGAGTGGACGAGAGACCAAGCGCCTCTTGCCGCTCTCGGCCAAGGTTTGGCAGAGTTGATTTAATCAACCAGCTCAGCCAGCTCCCGTTGCTCGAGCCATCAAAAGCGAATTGGTTATCCGCCACCACCCACTTCGTAGACGTACCTTCGTCGACGACATCAACCCCGACCCGTCCCAAATCCCCGCTCGCCTCCCATTCTGGACGAGTTGAATCATTATTCTAAGCTCGGCCGGCACGACTTCGTTCGTTCGTTCCAACCGCACCTAAAGCTTTTCCCCCCCATGTGGTGAAAACGCGCATAGTTAACGGAACATGGCGTCAACAACTTTCCGCTAAATCCCATCGGAATAATGTCGGCGCATATCCAACGATAAGCGAAAAAGGGTCTGGTCGTGTCTGGTAGAGAGAAAAATTCGATAAACTTTCCAAAAAAATTATATTCATATTTATTAATTTTTTGAGAAAACAAAGAAATTTCATAAAACACGTTCTAAAATATTTATTTCAAAAAGTTCTCTCGATCGATTGTGCGCTTGATCAAACGATTCTCGTGCCCAACGGTACGGAGAGGTTTGGGAAGGGGGTTGAAACTACTCGAACGTAAAGTCCGTCTGGGGTGGTTCGAGCCAGAAAAAAAATGGCGAAAAACGCGCAGTGGCTCTTGCATAGGGCAAAAATACCAACGGGGCGAAAAATATCGAGCCTCCGCGTAAAGCAGGCCGAGTGTATGTCGAGCACGTACGGGTTTCATGTCCGCAATATGACAAGAGACCCCTTTCCCCTCTTTCTCTTCTTCCACCTCGCCGCTCGCTCGGTACCCTGGTCGGATAGTTATATCCACCAAAAGCTTTCGCACAACGACGAGGTAAGTGATATCCTTTCGCCGAGCACATAGGGGAACGCCAAGAACTATGATAACGGAGAGTTATGTACTATACATGACGTTTCATAAGGGGAGAAACACCATACGCGGACACCGAAGGGGACAGACGTATCTTTGCGTACGTGCGAACATTGGATTATCGTTCTTTAACACCTTTGAGTGCAAAAAAATCGTAGAAATATTTTACCAAAAACTTTTCGTATGTTTTTCATAATTATCGAATCGAATAATCGAGTAATTATCGAGTGTAATCGATAATTCGTACGAGGGATTGACAATACTTTTTCACGATGTTTCTTTTAAGGGTGAAAAACAGACGCCATTTCGAAAATAGGAAAAAGTCGACCATGACACTCAAGGCAGAGAGAATTATCGGGTTTAAAACTGTTAAAGTGTTTCGCGTCACTTATCGAGTATAATAAATCCTCAATGTCGAGAAAAATGTCTAGATCGTATTTTGAGCTCGGCAACGAGGTCGAGGCGAGGCAATTCTAGCCAGAGACAAAAGTATTTTACCGAGAGGTCCGGCAGAGAGATGGTGGAAAATGCGGAAAAGTACGAGGGGTTGATAGATGAAGGACTTTTGGAAAAAGGTTGGAGAGTCGCGAAGCGTGTAAATGGGGCTCCTTGCTTAGAGGACTCGGGGAAAAAGCGGGGTTTTCTCGCGGGAACGAACAGGCCGTTACCAGCGTACAATGTATAGCGTTTCGTGCATGCGAGAGAGAAAGCGACAAAAGAGGTGAAAGAGAGAACGGGGCGAGAACAGAGACGCCCCGGTAGTGTGGTGCGCGAGAGCATGGTAGGGAACGAGAAAACGCGACGCTAAGTTCGTTGCGAGAATAAGATTACTGTCCCGTGAAAAGCAGTGCTTTGCATGAAATCACGTAGAGGGACCGAAAAGCAAGTGAAAGAGAGAGAGAGAGAGAGAAAGCGAGAGAAGGGAGAGAAAAGCAGTGCTGAACGTTGGCTATACGCGTTTTCTATGTCTCTTGGTGTAGGGTGTACGCGACTTCTCTTGTCTTCTATTTCGTCCGAGAAAGAGAGAGAGAGAGAGCCATGTGCTAGCACACTGGGAGAAAACCCAGGAAGAGAAACATCCCAGGCTCCCTGGCAAAGTAACATCGCAGTGCTTGTTCTCGTATCTACCGGAATTGTAATGCGCCAACCTTTGCCTTTTCCCCTTTGGTAAGTGAATTTTCGTGCGTCCCGCGCTCTCTCGTTCCTCGCCCCCTCCATTATGGTCTCGTGCATGCCCGGTAACACCGTGCCCCCTCTAGCGTGTACCATCAGACAACCTTTTTCCCGAGGGTCGATGTACCTAATGCTCCTACACGTGGGTCAAAACTCTCGTTATCGCACAGCGCTTGTCAGAAAAATGAAAATTTTCACGTTCTCTGCCGAGATTTCATCTCACCCCCTAAAAAAGGTTTTATAAATGAAAATTTGGTAAATCCGGATTAAATGTTTCTCTCGCTCGAGCTCTCCCGCAATCGTCGAATTGAAATGCCGCATTGATTTCCCTAGTGACGGAGTAAACTTCAAACCCGCCAATCTCTCGGAAACTTCGACGATGACGAAAACGGAATGAGATGAGAAAGTCAACAGCGAATCAAAAATATTGCATTATGGGGACAAAATGCGTTTGACGCGAAGAGCAAATTCACGGCGGATGTAACGACAAACTTTTCACGAAAAATGTTTCGAGGCTTGTATGCGATTTCTCGCACATAGGACGTATGAGCTTTTTCACGCGACGAAGAGACAGGAACTGTCTGTGCCTGATACACGAAGAGGCTGGCACACGTCGAGTCACAAGGCGTCTGCGGTCGACTTAGCATTTTACATTTTTCAATTTGCCACGAAATTGTCAAACTCCGTAGAATGGGGCACAGAGCAAGAGAGAGACAGAGAGAGCGATATACATATATCATATACATATATATATATATATATATATATATATATATATATATATATATATCGAGAGAGAGAGAGAGAGAGTTGTTTCTTAGCCGAAGAAGCATCAACGCCATCGGGACGGCTGTATAAGCCGATGATAAGGGTCTATCGCCTGGTGAAAGCGTAGAATAACAAGCGAAGCTGCGAGAAGGAGAGCGCGAAAGCGGGTGGTGATCCAAGTTTGAAGAGGTTGAGGGAGAGAGAATGGAAGAAACAGAAAGAGAGAGAGAGAGAGAGAGAGAGATTGAGAGATTGGGAGAAACGGAAAGTGTAAAGTGGTGGAAATTATAAAGGGAGTAAAACGACAAAACGAAGAACGATGTACAAAAAGGGCGGGTTCGCAATTTGGGAAGGTGCGAGAAAGTGCCGAGACGAATACGAAACACAAGAAGTGTAAGTGAGAGAATGGAAAGGCTGCGAAGGAAAAAGTGAAAACCGACAGGGAAGATAGAGAGAAAAAGAGACAGATGGAAAAGTGGATGAGAGGATGGAACGGAGTGGATACCGACAGGGGTATGAGAGTTTGTTAGCAAGTTTTATAGACAATCAGTCGACTCGTTAGCCGGTAACTAGAGGACTCCTTCCTGCCTCGCTCTGCCATGTTATTTCCATTCAACCCCACAGGTCCAAGAACGTCTCAACTTATCCGCAATCCTCCCAGCGCTCCCAACATCACACCCCGCCCCTCCCGACTTCTGCCTTTCTGTGAACCAACGAGCCATTGAAGACGAGGGTTGCCGAAGTCTTGAAACTCCCTCTCTTCCTCTTTCTCTCTCTCTCTCTCTCTCTCTCTCTGTCCTCACTTCTGCCTTCATGCCTGATCTTTGGCTGTTATAGAGAGATCTACGTTATGGTAATCAAGTATGCATTAGCATATCGTGAAAACAATGAACGGTGAAGGCTGACGATATAATCGTCACTCCGGGCCAAGCTACAAAAGATGTATTTTGTCGTCTATGCAAATGTCCTTTGTTCTTGAAGAAAATGTCCTATCAAGATATATCGAAGACGAATATCCTCGCATATTTTGATAAACCCCATGAAATAATTGTCTTTAAACGAATATTTTCCACATTTCGTTTTATGTTGGGATTCTTATTATTCTATCTGCTCGGTTTAGGAAATTTAATTTTTGGCTTATGGCTTATGGAATAAAAGAAGAGGGGCGGGGGGGCACCCATAGTGGGATGGAAAACGATATCGTAGCGAAAGATGATGAGCGATGCAGCGTGGTTACTATGAGGAACGCGTGGTCCGAGTAATACGAGAAGGTTGATCGAGGGTAGCGAAAACAGGGTGTGTGTTAAACCTATCCTCGGTATCTTTTGGTCGTAAAAAAAAACGATTGACTGTGAGAGATTTACCATTCGTTATTTTCCACTTTCTTCCTCTCGCTTGCATTATGGATATACATGTACGCAATGCTCGTTGGCATATCGATTTGATGCATTTTGCGCGGTTCCACATACTCCACCGTTCTCTCTGACAAAGATGAGGTAAAATAATGGCTAAAGTTCAACTAACTTGGGTGGTTATCAACTCACGTCCAACATCGTCTTTTCTCATTCCTCCTTTTTCTCTCGTTTCGAAACTTTTGACTCGAGATTATCTTCTTCCCTATTGAATTTCAGGAATGTCGAAAGAACTTTGGTTTTGTTTTCTTATCGAAGAATAATTATGATATCTTCATAAAAAAGCCGAATGCGCTGCGATTTTATTTGATCGTATCGATGATGGAACGATTCGTTGTTCGTTTCTTCTCTTTTGTTGATTTTTTGTTTCTGTGAAACGTGATAGACGTTCGCCCATTACTGTTTTCCATGCTTTCGTGAAATATCATTTATTCGACTCATCCACTCGGAAGAGGGTGGAATATGAATCACGATTTTTCGGAAGGGTGATCGAGTCGAACGTGACGTAAAAACGTGTGGCTTGATGGCTGGGGCTCGTTGGCTACGATGGCCGGGGAACAATATTCCTCGGCAAATGGATACAAATGACGTGATTGGCCCTGACCGATCCATCACGAGACATTTTCTCTCTTTCTCTTCCTCTCTCTTTCGCATCTTCTCGTTCCTACCCTTTATACTTTTTTTGCTCTTCTCTATCGTCCTTTCACGGATCCCACGTACGAAAACTTTTCCTCCCTTCGAATCCATATCCACCGAGACCTTTTTGGCCACCCTCTTGCCTGTTTCTCATGAAAGCGTCGAGGGAGGGAAGAGAGAGAGAGAGAGATGTTCACAAATAAAATTCATCAATCATTCGACGAGCTCTTTCGCGTCTCAAGAATAAAGATCCTAAACGGAGTAACGTGAACTCTCGTTCGTTCAACATTTCTGGACCTTCGTCCTAACTTTATCATCGCACAAAAAATTTCATGACGTACAAAATAGACTTTATACGCAAAGTTGTCACGACTTCCTGACGAATTAAAAAAACAATATTTGCTTTTTTATTTGTAATATTTCGAAAGAACAAATTACAATAAAGGTAATTAGGAGTATTGATTCTTAATTATGAACGGGACTTTATATGCACAGTTCTCCCGAACTCGTGTCAAATTGGTCAAAATAAAAATTGAAAAAACGAGGAATTAAGGCAATTAATTATGCTGTTGATCGATTCGACTATACCTACCGATCGGCGTCTGGTCGAGGAGTACGTCAAATAACGAATCGTCGTCTCTACGTACTGGGCACTTGGCTCGAACGTAATTGTCGACGTGGTGGTACATGAGCTACTGGATTAGGATTTGCACGAGAAATCTGATAAAGGAAGGGATAAATCATTATGAGAAAAGGGATTATGATGATGTCCTAATAGATCGAGGGAAGAGCACGAATTGCCATGTGCAGCTTGTTCGAGAAGGTACTCTCAACAGCATGTGTACAGACATTACAAACGTTCCATACGTACATTCGGAGGATCGACGTACCTACGTGTACCGTAGTGCCACGGGATGCTCCCCAAAGCTGCTGAGTAGTACCAGATATACGGCATAGCGAGAGAGTGATCTCAGCGACAGATGCACTTGTGGATTATCCTCTTCGCTCGTGCGTTATGTACGCGTATGCATACACATTGGCGATACGACGATGCCTGTGGATGTTTGAACGTTCGCTTTGGGGACTCGCTCGAGTACGGCCACTTACGCTTTGGACTTGGAATTATACACGAGAACGAGTATTTCGAAATGCCGATGGCACTTTCACTGCCAATTGCTCGTGTAATGTCCGACTGTAATTTATCGACCGACCTGTATAAAGACGAATATAAAAACGCAAACAAAAAAAAACTGTATACAAAGTGACAAACGTAAAAGTAGTGAAAATTGATGGAAAATTGTGAAAACAAATGATTTTATTGTTAATGATTGTTTTCAGTTGAGAATATTTCTTCTCTCGTGATAAATACAGATATAATTTTAACGAGATCTTGGCGAGGAACGTGCTTGTGTTTCTTTTTTCGCGAAAGCAGTAAAATGTTTCTAGTAGAAAATTACACTTGGCTGATTGGCCGAGGAATTCGACGAGTTGCTTTGAGTTAATTGGATAATTTGTAGTCGCTGCGAGAATTGGAAATGTACCATTATTATTTTCTTTTTTTTTGTAACGCCTCGAAACATCGAAGCCACATGGACACGTTGGTGGCTTGCGTTTTTTCTTCCTTTCCGCCTCTTTTCTTTGTATGGACGACGAGGAACTACCATTTTCCGACTACAGTCGAACCTGTCGATCATATGCCAAACTATGCCCGGTATACCGCACGAACATGCAAACGCCGCCCAGTTCGACGAGGAATACCCTTTCCGGCATTTATGTAAAACGTACATAGATATATATTTATATGTATATGCAACGAAAGCCAGAGGGCCGTTAAAAAGTTAACCAGAATGCGGTGTGCCATACGCAGCCGGCGCAACAGCTCGTTCCTATACCACTAATGAACCGGTACTGCGAACTCTTCGAATTCACCAGACTTTTCAAGGCACTACGCTCGTTCGTTCAATGAACTGGAAAATAAAATATTTCTGGCCACGATCGTTCGTATATTCTCCCCCTTTTTTTCTCGGTGAGCTTGTACTTTCTTTTTTCAAATTTCGATAGCTTATCTTATTCGCATACTTTTTTAATATGATAGTAAAATATTTGTTTTTAATAATTACCCCACGCGTGATTAAAATAGAAGGGAAACAATCGATAAAATGCTCGACAATACGTCCCGTGTAAAAATCCGAATCGTATAACACGTGTACCTCTAATAATAATAAATTGTATCGGGTCGTTCGAAGAAGTGGCCTGCACACGAATCGCTGCATACGTGTAAACGCTTATGTAGGTCAGGGTGTTATGAGCATTTGGAAGGAAATAGAAAAATCGTTTTGTCCGCACCGAGAGATGAGAAAATCGTGGCTGGCAACACACACCGTCCATGCGCGAGTGAAAAATATATATTGACTCCCACGGGGATTTTGCGGGATTTACGATAAAGACGACGGCCGAGAGAGCCATGCCGTAAAGCGAGAATGAAAGAGTGAGAGAGGAAGAAAAGGAGAACTATGGCAATGGTAAACACGAGTTCACTGACCTCGTAAAGCCAAAAAAGTTTAATATTCGTTCCTGGTGCTCATATGGCCCAACTGCTTCACGCGAATTCACCTTTATTCGTCTCGGAGGTAGCACGCCAGATTGCTCCTGGTGTTGTTAACCTTATGGTTTTATTTTGTTTTCGTTTTCATAAAAAGAAAGCAAAAGAATTGATATAAAAACGTTAAAGGTACGTCACGTCGAAAGACGTCCGAGCGCGGAAAGGGAAAGAATGAAACACCTGGACAATTTTGCGCTCCGAGTGATTCAACGAATTTTTCATCACCCGCCTATTCTCGGTCCCACTCTCCGTTGTCTTTCTCTAGCTTTCAAAGTATCCATAAAACACGACAGCGATCAATTCAATATTTAACAGGACGACGTTTCTTTTTTCTTGTTTTCCGCTTCTGTCTCCTAACGGCTGTTGAAACTCCCATCGAAACTTTTCTCCGAATACATTAATGACACTTTTCCCCATTTCCAATCGACTATTCTACTTCGCGCGACAATTTTCTCATCGTGAAAAGATAGCTGCGAGCGTCGTGCTAAAAGTTTACCGGGACAATGATAACCGTAAAATTCGTCGAGTTTAGTTACGCTTTAATCTTTGCGTTGATAATTAATCCCGCATTATACACAAGAGGATCGACGTTATTAAGATAAGATATATGTGCAATATATGGGATACGAGCTACTCCAGTGAGGAACCTTTTCGTTTGATTCCGTCGGAGTTTTTATTTTTATTATTATCTTTTGTTTATTTTATTTTCATCTGTGGGGTTTTGGCTCGGAGCCGCGATGCGGATGTGCTGCCAATCTTTATTAATTAACAGAAAAGCATACGTACCATCGCCACAACTAGAGTGGGAGTCGGGTGAACGAAATCGGATCAACAATTTACAGAGACGTGATGCGTGCGAGAAAGAGAAAGAGGGAACGACTCCGGCGTTACACCGGACGGAGGGATAGGTGGCAAAATGAACAGGATGTAGAGTATGGGAAGAAGATTTGCGCTATATTCATGAAACGGCAATGAAAAGAGGATTACTTTAAATGCAAAATCCATCCACATGTTTCGTGGCGCTGGTTCTGGTTGGCTATAGCCAGCGCCACTAGCGGCGGCGTCGGTAAGCGCGGGAGAGAGAAGAGCGGGCGTACTCATTTCCTCGTTACTCTTTTCATGCGTATTAAAGCTACATCGCGTTAAATAATTCTTGTTTTTATTTTTTGCATATCTGCACAATTGATAAAACCGGAGGAAATGTGAATAAAACATTTTTCGGTGTGAAATATACGTAATATATCAAATAGATTTAAATTTGATCATTTTTATGAATAAAAATCGTGTAATGGGGAACAAAAATTGACGTCAGCCGGAAAGAGTTAGAGCGTGTGTTAATGAGGCGATTTTTTATTCCAGCACACATGGCCTAAGCATGTTGATTTTTTTACGTACCAGCCTATGCTGTATGCACGTATTTAGATTTCCGTGCATGCTCTACTTCAAATTATATGGTGCGCACCAGTCGGGACGGTGTTATAAAGTATAGGAGAACACGTTTGTTACACTCCGAGGGTTCTTCTCAACACTGTCCGGGAGCCACTAAATACATAAACAGGAAACGGGGTGTCTCTGTGATGGCTGCTATGCAGAGTTTTCGTCGTGCAGATGCCGATATATATATATATATAGATATATAGATATAGCCAAGCATACTGCAACAGGGGAGCAAAAAAAGCCCGAAAACGTCATAAATGGACACTAAATATGAAAT
Source organism: Netelia virgata (assembly GCA_951802705.1). Taxonomy (NCBI): domain Eukaryota; kingdom Metazoa; phylum Arthropoda; class Insecta; order Hymenoptera; family Ichneumonidae; genus Netelia; species Netelia virgata. The sequence goes on along the minus strand of OX637867.1, from coordinate 9,573,648 downwards.
TATCAGATACTGGAGTGTAGAAAAGATGAGCGAGATTAGAAACGAGTTATCGAGTTGCAACGATAACTCAGTGAAAAATAAACTTATTCGATTGAATAAAAAATTGACCGATTTAATCAATTGAAATTGTATACAAAAATGAATTACTGATTTAAAAAAAACAGTTTCAACCGTCATTTTTCAAAATGAAGAATTAAACAGTGATATTCATTAAGTGGGTCGTAGACCCAAGTGGCAGACGTCCCGGGTGTTTCCGTAACATCGTGATTATCCGATTTTCCCAGTGGTCGTTTCGCCACCCACGACGAAGTCAAAAGTCACTGCTCCTGGTTCGGTTGCGACCTTTCAACGTTGGCGAGAGACGCGAGACCACCTAACGCCAACGAGGCAAAAAGCCCGAAGGAGAGAAACACGAACGGCGTAGGGTCGTACGAAGTGAGACTTTCCATCTACTTCACTCGTCGTTGTCGACTCTTGTTCTTTATACTCGTATTATTCTTGTTTCTTCTTCTCGTTCTTCTTTCTCTTGCCACTACGTCTCGCGACTGTCCGAGCTCCGCGAACTCTCTCGCTCTCACGGCCCGACATGCCTAATCGTCGTGTTCGTCCGTCGACACCCAACATCTCGGGGCCAACATCACCGCACTCCTGTACCACCGGTGAGGTCGTCAGTCTCACGATACCGCGAACCCCGTGGCGCCTTTTGCCTCTCATGAAATGTGTATTTTGTGTTTGTGTGTGCGTGTGCGCGCGCGTGCGAGGCGTGAACCGACGCTTTCTTGATCCCGATCGCTTGCCAAGAAGCTCGGCCCCGGACGTTCCTGTCACGAGGGAATCGAGAAAATCCACCGTGCCATTCTTGGAACCCTATATATGCACAGGCTTTGTATAATGCACTTATTTTGCACGACCTTTTGGATATGCACGTATGAATGTATTTTCGTGAAAGACAACAAAACCTTTTTTCTATGAAATAATTCACTGATTTTAGTAACGTTGAATTAATCATTATTTCCAGCGGTGTAAAAATTTGGCAATAGATAAAAGAGAGAGAGAGAGAAATAATAGCAAATTTTTATCATAATTTTTTTATCAGCATATCTTTTTAACCAGGTGGTATTAGTGAGAGCACCTATAAATGTTATAAATTTGTAATAATCCTAACGGGTCTCTATTCTCAATAAATCGCTCTGTCATATAGAGCCCTAGGCACCGACAAATTTAATAGTAGCATGTTCAACCTCGGGAGACTCTTGGCTTTTAGTAAAGTAAAAAAAATGAAACGTTTTCATGCTCTCATAAAATTTCATTCCATGGAACGAAAATATCTCTTAACGAAATCGTTCTCCCTACTTTTCCTTCCCACAATCAATATCACTTACTACTCAATGCGTAGCGAGTATTACCATACAAAAATGCTTTCGGTGTATCGTGTATAGTACCAGCAATCGGGATAAAGTGGAGATTGGATACTGATGATGATGGGTGTAGGATATCAAGCGCCGTGATATTGCAACTTCTATCTCGACAAAGTAACGGTATTGTAGGTATACGTATATTACGTGCGAGTAGGCACGTAAGATATATAAATTGATCGAACGTTCTAATAACACATACTTTTAAATAACATCACCTTGTCTCAAAAGAAATCATGAAAAAATATCTCCGTCCACAATAAAGATCATTTTTACAAAACAATACCTAAATTTTTCCTTATCATTGATAAAAATCTGTCACATCAGGCTGTATATACGTATGTGACATTGAACATCAGATGAATGTCCGCTACGTAATTTCGGATCCCTTAACGTTGTCATTCACGAATGAATAAAACCACATCGCTATAAATTAAGAAATCCGTGGACGCCTTACATGTGTATATAATATTCAATAAATAAATAAACTACGTGAAAAGTTTTAAAATCATTAAAACCCTAAAATCTAAGAGTTCTAAGCACCGATCGCAGGTGAACAAAAAATGAAAAATCATATCGTATAATTATTTAATAATTTTGTCTAGCCTTTAAAAAAATCGAGATAAAAAATAAGTCTGTCTAAAATAAAAATTGGCATTACAAACAAAATGTTTTTTTTTTCTTCTAAGTATTAATAACAGACAAAATAAAAAAATTATTTCCAATAATATTTTATTGAAAATACCCCTATCCATGTTTATATATAGTATAACATGCTTTATATGCTCAGGAGCGCACCAGAGCATGTGAATAGAGATGCACTTTGAGCACACCGAGAGTCTCATCCGAATCTCGTTCCATATCAGTAAGCGCGAAAGGACGAATTGCACACAGTGTTGAGAGACGAGGAAAGAGGGGATTCTTCGTATGCATATACGAAATGTATAGAGAAGGAGCGGCAAAGAGAGAGCGAGTGTGAGAGAGAAGGAGGGAGGGAGAGAGAGAATGAGAGAAAGAAAGAGAGAGAGAGAGAGAGAGACAGATTCAGTACGAGACCTCAAATTCCTCGAGGAATAGTGCATCACGCCACGAAGAGCATATAATCTTCGTACTGAATTTCTCTCGTATAGAAATCTCTTGGCGTCCCTTTCCCCAACCACTTTTCCTTCACTCCATTTCGCTCTCGCGGCATTATTCGCAAATGTAGGACGTGTGTCGTGTCGATCGTATACACGAGAAATAACACGTTCAACGATGCACCGAGTGCATCTCTCTACTCTTCCAACGAAAATTGATGATCTTAACGACTCCCGTATGACGTATAGGAACGTTATCTTTCATTGTTGCGAGATATAATGTACTCCGGAAAATACATTTATTTCAGCGGCTCTTGTGGTACAAAGAAAATATACGAAAGCTCTACTAAAATTCAAAGACTGCCAGGCATATATTTGCATATACATAGGTATATATATATATATATAGTAACGATAAAACATTATCCGGTGATTCTCGAATTAAAAATTATACCTATATATTCATAGACGTTGGAAAATAACCCCGATAATATATTTCCATTATATCGTCATTTTATCGTTTCACGGATGATTATATAACTCGAGAGATCTTGGATCACGTCAAATAGCTCACCTGTAAGGACGCGTATATGATCCATCGTAAAAGTCATACTTGATAATATCCGATGAAAAATGTGGAACAAAAGTGACACAACAAAAATATAAAAGCACCGTGGGCTGTCTTTTCTTGTCGATATTCGTGGACGTCGAGAAGTCGATTTACGCTTCGATAGAGGGACACATTGTCTCCGAAATATCCACCTGATCACTCCGGTGTACAGTGAGACTGTCGCATGGCCTGCTGCATCGACAAGTTCTCCCCCGTTCTGGCATTTAACTTGCGTCTCTGGGCGCGTTGCTAAATATAATGCAGTTACCCTCGCGTCTTCGTGTCGCGCCTTCTCGTCTCTCGTGTTATATAGGCGCGTTGTCCCGTACTTGACACGTGTCGGGACACTGTCGCAGGTCGTAGAAAGAGCGAAAGGCATTTCCAGCGCATATGCCTCGGAGCATAGACGATGCTAGAGCGAGGGTTATGCGTTGTCAGCAGAGGGATGATAATAAGAGGATGGAGAAAACAGGGGAGTATATTTTTCGAGAGTATTTTGTTTCGAGCGACTTGTTCTTTTTCCTTGTTATTTTTCTTCTTCTTCTCCGTCCTTTTCTTCCTCCTCTTCGCTCGTCATTCACCCATGTCGTTAATCGTCGACATTTTCCAAACGTCAACTGCTCGAGCTTTTATGGGAGACCTTTTATAAAGTTCCTCGTCCGTGGGCCCCGACCGTCTTCAAGGCCCTTCGAGCGATAAGAATCGTTGAAGCAGCGAAACAACATCGACGCGACCACACCAATTAACCGGATTTATGTACAATATCTTCGTTACGTTACCATCGTCGTTAAAAGCGTGCCTTGGAAGTCGAGAGAGAACAAGCCTGGCCGGTGTGGCGATCGACAACAACGCGCAACTCCCCGACAGCGTTGTTCCTCCTCTTATTTAGGTTATAAGTTGCACGAGAGCGGAGCTCGGGAAGCCCTTCTCCTCCGCAGTCGCTTGAACACGGGATATAATGAGATGTGAAACATAAAAGTTCGAGGAGATAATGAGTTAACTGGAGAATGCCCTAGAAACTATATATATGTACTAGATTTTATCCGCGACTTCATCCACGTGGGATTCTGCATTAATGTACTTTTGTTGGAAATATATATATGAAGTTATAGTTATTACCGTGACTTTCTTCGCGCGGAACTCATGACATCGTGGAAATGTCAAAATCTAATTGCGCTCTAGAGAATTTGCTTATAAATTCAGCCCATTATGTCCAGCTGTTTGGTCTGTGCGTTGTCTGTCGATGAGTCACAAAATTGTTTTATATGTGAAAAAAATTAAAAATGTCCCAATTTACCTCCTTAGGGATGGAATTTCAAAAAATCTTTTCTTAGCGGTTATCCATGTCATTATAGGAATGCACTGTCGAAATTTCAGCCCTTTACGCCCGGCGGTTTGGTCTGTGCGTTGTTTGTCGATCAGTCACGGAAGTGTTTTATGTATATAGATAATAAAAATTTCATATACATACATATAATATCGAAAAAGCTGGTCTTCCTACCAAATAGATAAAATAATACACGAAATCCGAAAAAAATATTTATTTTCAGATAAAACTATAGGCTGGCGGTGAAATGTATTTTTTGCGGTTTAAACATTTTTTTTGGAGCTCTTCTGAATTTGTATCCGATGGGCAATGCTTTTATTCCAAAGCTGGTAATGCTTTATGTAAGAACGTATTTTTTGTTGATGCTATTAATTTTTTTTGCTTGCGATACAATATGAAAAAAGCAGCTATTTTTGAAAAAAAAAGCGGTTAAATTCGAGTGGGAAAATATGAAAGCATGAGATCCAAACTCATGTTATTATTCCAGAGAATTACTCATATGTTAATAAAGGGGCGTTCACTTACAATTACTAGTTAAAATTAATCTTTCGTATTTTATATATGACGTTTGTTTTGGATCCGTTGACACAAAGTGGAAAGAATCCATGAGAAAGTAGGAAAACGGTGAATCCGAAAATGTAAGACATTAATTAGCCACAAATGAGCAACGAATCTGTCGAATGAGACGAAATGAATATTTATCTCGATCCCGGCAATTTAGAAACGAAAGTTGTATAAATAACGTAAACAAGTTGTTCTCAGCAACGTGCGTCATAGATGTGCTTTCATTTGTATCATACGAGAAAAAGCCACTCCGAAGAAAGCATAGAAACCGCTCGATGATAGAATTCACTCTCGCAAAAGCTGGGCAAATTCGGTTTGGCAGATTCTTTGCTCGGATTAACCCCAAAGCCCGGATTTGTGCTCGACAAATTTTCGTGCCAACGAAACCTGCTGAGATAAACGCAAATACGTAAGAAATTCACGAGAAAAAAAAACAAAATGAAAAAAGACGGACAGATTTCGTACGAGAGAGAGAGAGAAAGAGAAAGAGCAACAGAGAGAGAGATTGAGAAAGAGAGAGAGAGCAGAGAGTCGAGGCACTCGGAATAAGTCGTCTCGTCGTCGATAGCTTCAACCCATTTTCCATTTCCCCTAACTTTCATATCTCTTTCTCTCTCATATTCTCTATTTTTCTCTTTCTCTCTGATATTATACCCTCGCCTTCTTCGCGGGCCTTGCAAGGATTACCGATATGTCTTTTGTCGGGCGAGATCAGAGCGTACACTCTCGGATAGGTTGGCTCTCGATGGTAGATCTAGAGTTCTACTTCTCTCTCTTTCTCTTTCTCTTTCTCTCGGTCTCTCAATTTCCCTCTGTTCATCTCAAGAAAACTCAACGCACGCCCCAACAATTCCATTGTCTTTGTCCTACCTATATATCTCCGGAAAATGCAAAGCTTTGGGTATATAAGACCGACGAGTTACGATTCTTTTCCCTCCTATCACCGCGCTCCGTGGGTAGATCGAGGTACAATAATGGGCGTACCAATGTGAATATCCAACATATATATATATATATATATGTCTCGGCATAGACTTGCTCCCCACGATCCCTCAAAGTTCAATGTATACAACTACTACCGCGATATATACATATATATTTATCACGGTTTACCCATCATACATGGAATATTATTGGTACCTATAGGAGCTATCTCCTTGCAAAGAACTCGGAAATTCCTGCTCTCAGCGTTCGCCTCGCAATTTTTGGTTCCCTCCGGAGATACACACAGCGATAGAGTGGAAGAGTGAGAGAGAGAGAGAGTGGCGTGGCAGGAATATATCGTGAAGATAGAGCTCCGAGGCAGTAAGAATTGGATTTGCCACGGAAGCCGAGATGATGTAACTTTTCCTCTTCGTGCGCCCTCCGGGGGCTTTGGTAGCCTCTGCCAAAAAGTCGTGGAACGTCGTTATCATCGAACGGGGAAAGCACGCGCGAGCAAGGGGCTTCGGACTTCCGGATAAGCAACTTATGACTCTTCCCCTTTACCCCCCGAGAATTTCCGGTTTCCGCGATGTATAATCTGCCGGAGACGCAATGAAAATGTTCTTCGAAGCGAGATGAAAGAACTGGAACGAACGTCAGCATGCGCGTGTTGCTGGCGTCGTGATCGCAGCGCGCGCACTTGTGTTTAACGATAAGAGGATTTGGGTGTACTTGACGTATTTTATATATTTCGCACCCGAGGACATCTCTAAGGTTTTACATAAAGGTCAATTATTATTTCCTCCGAGTATACGACCTATTGTATATCTTACTCACGATCAGGGGGAAAAAAGTATGCGAGACACGATACTGACGTACGATATATGACTCGTGGTCACATCATAGGAGCGAAAATTATTCGTTTTACATCGACGAAAAAAGAAAGAAAAAATGAAAAAAATGGGGTTTTTGGCATCTTTCGTGACAAAAATAAATCTTAGACGATTAATCGCTGTAAAAACGGTAATATTTGACGAGTAAGTCGAATATACAAATGGGTAATACGAGTCTGAAAGCAAAGGTATCCTGTTCCTTGGGCATTACGTTATGATCATCGTGAACGTTTTTTCTTTCTCATTATGACAATAATGTGCTTTTTTCAAATTGAAATACAAACTCGCATCGGGTTTCCCTGGTATCATCGGGAATTCCGTGGGAATCGGTGTCAGCCGAGAGTCGAAGTTACACAAGACGAGAGGAAGAGAGACGTCGTCGTGCAAACTGTAATCGTTCGAAGAGGTTTCGAGAGTCTTTACAATCCTCTTTCTGTTCAAACCCCCGAATGGAAGAAAAGCTGCGTTGATAAAAGTCCAAACCACCCGTTGGCCCATTGAAGGGCTTGACTCGCCTTTATCTCTCGAACTAATTTGGAACTCAATTCCGTCGTCAACCAAACCACGCGCTCTCCAGGTAGACGGGAGCAAAAGAAGTAAGCATTTGCGAACATTTCGGGAATAAAAGCTTTCGTTTCCTTTTTTTTTAACGTCGTACTTCTGTAGTTTCGCGCTGATGTTCCAACCCCGCCTTTCATTACATCGTAAAACACACACAGTCGGCGTATATTCTAATACAAAGGTCCAGAAACCACAAAGAGGAAAACCAGCGTCGAGGAAGAATAAAAAGAGAATGAGAAATACAGGCGAGGAAGAATTTTTTGTTTTCAGTTTTCCGTTTCCGTCGTCGCGTCCGAGCTTCGGGTCGACGGACACAGAGGTCCGCTTCATCACACGTTTATGACGAAAAGAAGGGAAAAACGATGGATACACGGTCGTATCAAAGCTGGTGTTTTTTGTCCACTCGCGCCGTAGGTACACATCGTCGAGCACGCGTTGTCGCCTCGTTCCTCGGTCTTTTCTTTTACGGACACAATATTTTTCTCTGATGTATCTTACGCGCTCGCCCCATCGTACACGTCGCACGGTATCGCACGATGTAACCTCCGGTTTCTTTTTTTCCTTTCTGTTTCAGGTAAGTACTCTCGCGGCTTTGAAAGAGAGGAGAACCACATGAACGTAGAGAGAAAGAGGCTGTGCTCGGCCTCGTGCTGGAACATATTACGGAGGTAACCGACGGTGCGCGTTATCCACTCGCTCGACCGACTTAGCGCCGAGGACGCTCAAAGAAACCGAGACGAATGACACGGACCGCGTGTCGCACGGAGGCCACTACGTGACATTCTGGTTCGAATCTCTAGGTTTGTATCTTGTCACGGATATACTCTAGGAAGATACACGATCGCACTTTCCTTCTTCGGCGAGTCCCTTACAAAAAAAACATGAGATGTGCGAAAACTACTTAACCGTAAAAATATCGAGAGGTCGCGCAACGTCTGCAGAAGCGGGGATGAAAATGAATATTATCTCGAGAAGAAAAGTTGAGAGGGTGACATTGAAATACAGGGAATGAAAAATTGTCGACATTTTTTTACGCTTTTGGAGATTTTTTGTTTCAATGTTTTTTTTGTTCATATCGCGGGGAAGAAAAAAGAAATTATAACGCGAAGAGAATGAGTGAGAGTGAAATCGAAACGAAGGGGATGGTATACTTTCGAACGATTTTTAACCCTTTTAGGGATGTTTATTTTCAATGGTCATTTTTTGCTTGCGGGGTTGGATGTGAAAATGATAACAAGGGGGAAATGAGAGCAATGAAATAAAAGTACGAAGGATAAAACATTTGGGGAAAGGTATTTAAGGCTTCTTGAAAATTATGATATTTTTCTATTTACGTCGACCTACCGCATGTAACAACGAGCTTTTGTTACATTCGACGGGAACGATAGCAAAGTATATTAGTACTGGCACAATGTACTTCGTTGGCGAACGATAAGCAACGGGTCAGAGGCAAACGAACGACGAAGCGATTCCACGGCACGTCGCTTCAACAGCTTACTGACTCGGTATATCGAGGTTAATTCGATTGATAAGGGATAACGGAGCGATTACCCGGGTTAACGAAGCTCACAGGCTTCCTGGTTTTACCGACGTTCCGTGCAGAGACCCTCTGTCGGTCTCGCGATCGCCTCCCGGCCGTTTGCGAACTCGAACAATTTCGCACAATTCCAACGTTCGTATTGTTTTATACTTCTCAATTTCATCGGAAAAATATATATTTTCTTATTATGATTTTGCATTATATTTGTGAAAACAATCGTAAAAGCTTGAAACGTGATACTCGATGGCGCGACGATTTTTTTTTTCAACGCTAGTGCCGTCTGCTTTCGAACCTGATTCTCAGGAAAATTGGATGCGAGTCCGATAGCACGAATATCGCGTGTCGCAACTGATTATAATGCCATAAAAAAGAAACTTCCGATCGAATCCGAAAAACCAATCAAATACGTAATTCTCGTGCCGCAATCTCGAGCCTTTTATCAGTCCATGAAAATCATTGGAAAATAAATATCTCCCGATTTTTTCTTTCGCCATTTCGAGTTGTATAATTTCTTTTCCGCTGAAATCCAAAAAAGAAAACTTCGCTTTTGTCGCGAAGCCAATGAAAGCCGACGATATCGTATGGTCTTTATTCTTGCTCGTCTATTCTATCGGATCGATGGGGAAGAAAGCGGCGGAAGGTGAGCAGACCGACGCTTTCATTCTGAGAGGGATGAAGAAGGACGGAAGGGTGCCCTACCCCTTCTCTCTATCTTTCTCGCTCCTGAGTCGAAAGAAGAAACCTAAAGATCGAAGGTATAGAAAGAGTCGAAGACCCGACGGAACAGCAATTACGGGACTCTCGTCGAGTCTATCAGGCGTCAAACTATTAACTCGCGAGCGCGTCTGCTCTCATCGGCGTGTGCCTTAACCTATAGCACCCGATGGTCTTATAATACTCATCCCTCTTCAAAGTTTCACTCTGCTTCGAAGAAGAAGGGAAAAAAACCGAAGAGCACCACCGATGCTAGCTGCACCGGTCGTTTCTTCCTGCGTTCGTCATTCCGTGAAAAATCTCAAAGACTCCCCCTCCCCTCTCTCTCTCTCTCTCACTTTCTTTCCTAAATTGAACTTTTTTTTTTATTATACTCCGCGACACAAAGGAATCGTCATTCAAATAAGGATGGGAATTATTATACGGACCTATGAATTCAAAACGAAGGAAGGTTGCTCGAGATTGCAAAGAAGGATCATAATTCGTTACGGAAATATTTATAACAATTTGACGATCGTAGTTCGCACGATTGAAAGATCATCCAATTAATCAATTGGAGATATCCGAACGTTTTTCTACTTTTTCAGAATACCGCGCGGTTAGATCAAACTCCGAAAGGCCAGAAAGACAACATTGTAACGTCGATTGATGTCCGTTGGTTGATTTAGCATAAACGTAATGACTATCATTACTGAAAATGGCTTGTGATGATACTCCCGAAGGCAGGCGCATCGATATGAGCATACGGTCTTCGAAAGGTTGATGGAGTCACGCAGTAGCTTCCGGGCTATTACATATTGGCTCGACTCGACCTCGCGCATGACTCGCGCGCAGGCCTTATACCGGCAAAAGCCACTCGTGGCTGAACCATTATTGTTATCCTATCACTGAGAAAAGGTTATCTTTGCGCGGGCAACTTTGTCTCGAGATTTCAGCGCCTCTACCGGTCTAGTTCAATACGGGAGGTCAGTGGAGGTCATCCATCACTTTCAGACCAATAACTCGTACCCCGGACAAACTCGTACTACCTCTGGTTCTACGTTCTCGTCCCGAACCTAATAGTTTCGCAAGTGGCATCGAGAGTAGATCAACCACGGTTATATAAATCGAACGTGCCACGAGGATATGAGAAAACAATGATAGGACGTGCGTCTGAATCAAACTATCGATATAAAGGTGATGAAAAATATTGAACCGCGATTCGGTATATCGAGATCGATATTAACGATATTAGAATCTTAGAAACTTATCATCGAACTAATTTAACCATATCGATACGTATCGATGCAAAAATTCATTCCAGCATATACGTCCTCTCTTTCACCCCAATCCATCCGAAACTTGACCCCTCGCGTCACCGCGAGGAGTCGGCAGCCGTGCAGCAGCCCTAGGGTCATTCGGAGGAGCAAAGGCCATCGGTAGCCGATCTTCGTCATCGCTCTAGCACGGAAGAGGGGAACCTATAAACCTAAATGTCGAATATATATCCAGCGTACTGTAGTTAGAACCGAAAGAGGGGTCGATGTTGTATTGCAGTATATAGACGATGGCCTCCCGATACACTCGAGACTTAATTGAATTCCAAGCGTTGCGGGAGTAACTTCGAGTCCCTACCGCGTTTACTTAAATCACAGAGCTCTTAGCCTGTAAGTAAAGGAGGAGGGGGTGAAAGGATGGCTAGAGTGAGAGGGGGGAGGGGGGCTAAGAAGTGACGAGCGAGACAGAGCGCAGGCAGGGGGTTGGGAAGAGTTCCAACGTGTTGGGAACCGCTTTGCATCGAGAAAGGGCACTCTCTTCTCTTTCCCTCCCTGCCTTTCTCTCGCTCTCTTTATTCCTCACCCTCTCATCACCACCCATTCCATTCGATCGATGAGCCATGGCGTCGAATCGTTTCAATTTGTACGTTCTTATTAAAACGTTCGGGTAGAACGTATACGTATACCCGCGAAGGCGAACTCGCGGCCGCGCGCGCTCCTTCTCGTAGCCTGTAATAATAATCGGCACCACCTTGTAATTTAGCAGGCTTTAATGACCCGCCGCCGTGGATACGGGCCAAGCAAGCACGGTGTAGTAGGAGCTGCAACGAGAAAGTAGTAGGAAGAACGAAGTGGAGATTAATTCTACAAGAACGGTGAGCGGAAGCCACACGAGCTCGCGTACCTATACACCAACGTACTTCCAAGTTGCTTTTAAGCTCTAACTTCCATCTCTCTTTCGAGAAAACTGGGAGGAACAGAGAGAGAGAGAGAGAGAGACAGAGAGTGATCTCTTCGCTGTCTTAATGTAGCCGGTCTACGGAACCGACCGATCCTCGAGCGATCGCTGCTTGTGTCCCCCTGGACGATTAATTCTCTGCCTGGCATGATTATACGCGTAATAACCCCCGGCACATGCCTACCCAAACTCCTCGGATTTTTGTTTTATTTCATTTTATTTGCTCTCGCTTCTTCGTCCTATTAATTCTGACTGGACAGAGGATCGGGCTCTTCCAAGATCGTACGAGGGTAATATCGCTGTAATGAGTTTGCAATGAGCCGACGTTCAGCCCTGTCGAGCTTCGACGATTACGCTATGTTCGTTAAATTTCTCTTGCCCAGGACCGAGGACAAGAGGTTCGATATACCCTAAACGACGTTATACCGCTAACTTTAGTATTTTATTCGCAGTTTTCGACGAAACAGTTGGGTTTTTTTAAGTAAAATATGTTTTTTTTTATAAACTACTTCTCGTATCGAGATTTCCGCTATTGATAACAAAGGAGAGTTTTACGACCGTTCTAAACACATTTCACCATACTATTTTGCCTCGTATGTAAATTTTTGATTAGTATTCCTGATAACTCGATTTTGTCACCATTACCTTTATCCTAATCTCTAAGCTCTCTCGACACCCCCGAATTTCGTAGGTATATTCGCAGTCTTGTCATTTCCGTGCGAGGCAAGTATCGAAATCCAAGCTGTTCCAGAAGCCGGCGGAGGTTCCGTCGTCAGAGGCAACCGGAATGATCTCGACAAAACTCGAGAACTTGGACCTTCGTGGTTTCCGTAGAGGTGCTTCTTAGACGAGAGTTGCGCATAAGCCGAGCTGTTCTATTCGTACAAGCAAGCTGTTTACTCTTAGACCCGAAGCTCCAGAAGAGGGTGTCTATACACATATATAAGTGTAGATATACAATAGGGAGAAGGTGCGACTGGGGCAAACTAACATTCTTGCTAGATCGAGAGACGTCTCGAAGCTGTTTCTCTTCGACCTTATCTAAACAACTTCGAGGGTTCCGGCGGCCCATTATCAACTCCCTGTTGTGAGAATGGAAACGCTTTACATCCGTTGATAACGGTTCTACCTCGAGTGACACGCGTAAGCTACGTTCGATAACCAGAAGTTGGTCGCTCGGGGTTGTTAGGGATTCGTGGATCGATCTAGGGAATTCAGGATTGGTTTTTCCAAATCCGGTAATTTTCAATATTAATTCTAAGGTCGTCATCGATGACCCTGGACCAATTGTCAATAACAAAGAAAATCTTCTTCGCTCAACACCCCATTGAATTTCCATAAGCAAATCATTCTTATCAACGCCTACGTTTCCCGGAGGGATTAATTCCCCGTGTTTCACGGACCGACGATCAAACACAATCACCATAAGTGTCACGAGAACCGATGGTAACAACAGCTGGCCTTTCCGATCGATACAAGTGACTGCCGTTCTATCCACCATTCCCCTAACCTCGTGGCCTAATCTCTTCTCTCTCTCTCTCTCTCTCTCTCGGCCTTACTCGAAGCAGCTCCCTGCAACTGATGGCGCGTCGCTTGCATTCCGCACGTTTGACGCACTAAACGCCGCTAATCTCACACTGCAGTCCGCCCTAACCGAGCGGTTTATACGATCTCCCTGTGAGGCAACGTCCCACCGAGTCTGAGACACGCGCGAGGGTGGAGGACGATGCGTAAGGGGTGAATTTGTGCGATGCGGAGGACGCGTCTATTTGGAGGAAAGGGGAAGTTATACACGACACCGCACGACCGACGACGCGTCTCTCGGGTTTCCCATGGAGGGATCCTATGGACAGTAGTACGTGGCATATATAATTCCGGTACACATCTCCGTGCCGTTCTCCGCTCCAGTGGTGACCGACGAATACGCGTTCCGTTTCTACGGGTCCCGCAGGAGCAACGTGGGGACCGGAGGACGCGAGAGAATTTCTACGATGCCAGAAACGGATGGGACCAAGCCTATCGCGAGTTTACGACTAGCTCCTCCGCACCCTCGGGTTCTCCTGTACCGTGCGCGCGATAATTATCATCGACCGGAGCAAACACATGGCGGTGAGGCGATAGCGGGGATCTTCTTACTACCATTAACAGCGGAGATTTGTACATACGTATGTGTGTATGTATATGCGATATAGAATTTCGACCTCTCAGACAGTCTCTTGTCTCGGCTATCGATCTACGGACGTGAGTCGGAAGCGCCCAGGGCAAATTATCGCGCGCCACGACAGAGATCCGATGAGTCATCGAGATCGCATCGCTATGGGCACGGCCCTCGCGGGCGCTCCTCTAGTGTCTCTTCTCGTTGAACACTAAAACATATGTATCTATATACGAATATATAATCACGGGGTCGGACATTATAGCGTGGCGTTTGAGAAATCATCGCTTCGACGTTATTTCATCGTATTTTTTCACATCGCTTTGGTTAATTTGAACTTTGCTCGATGACAGTCTCGGCACGAGGGAGCAATTTCGTCAAAAAATAATCCTCAAAACGTTTGAGGATTATTTTTTGTTTATGCAGATATTATGAATTTTTATTTACAAGAAAATTACCAAAGTCTTGTTATTTTCATTTTTCGCATTCGTCAATAAATATATTTTTTACGAGGAAACCTTGCGCTCGATCTACTGCAGGCTTGTTTTCTTTAATTAACTCAGTGTTTCGAACGTTCATATTCCTATCGATGTGACGATACGTCCCATGATCGATGTACATCGAGCCTCCTATACGCCATACTTTAATTCATGCATAATCAAAGGGGTGACTCTTTGCGAATCCCTGTTCGCCACCGAGGTTTTTATCGTTTGACGTGCGTTGTATATCGTCCAGGAAAGACGATGGTGCACTTAGCTCGTGGTGAGGGAGGAGTAACGAGGGAGGAGTATATAGCGACGGAAGAACCATCGTCGGTGGGGCAAGAGCCCCGCGTTCGTCCATTGTGGATTTCCGAGGAGGAAGAGCAGGTGGTATCCTGTAACTAGCTATAGGCATACACACATGCACATAGACACACACATATATAGGAACACACACACACACACACACACACACACACACACACACCCGTATCACGCAAAGACCATTCCGTGCTCTCTTCTTCACTGCTGGCTATCTTTGTCTCTCCCTCTCTCTCTCTATCTCTGTGCTTACCGGTGGTGTGCTGCCAGGGGTTGCTGAGGTTGGTCGGAAGCTATCCGGTATCCTCGGAAGGAGTTGAGATACAAGTCCGATAAGTGAGAGGCGCTTAAGCGGAGCGGAACGGGGATTATCCGAAAGTCCTCCTCGCGAATCCCACGGGATCTCCTCTCGTCCTCACTGGCTCTACCGCGAGCGACCCCTTCCGCATCCAGCCGACGCGCGAGACCCAGAAGCAAACGAGGAGAAGACCCGAGTAAGAGATTGAGGGACGGAGAGGGAAAAAGAGAGAGAGCAAGACGCAAGGGTGGAAACATAGGGAGCAAAAGACGGAAAATCCATCATCGTATCGCCCTCTTTCTTTCTGTCTCTCGATTTCTCTCGCTTCCTCACTGTCTCACTTTCTCACAGAAACACACACACACACACATACGTCGTTCAAGAATCCACTAAGCATCGAAAAAGCGCGTGCGCGTGAGCATCTCCAACCCCTGTAAAAGCTCGCCCGCGTCAGTTTGCTCACAGTGGATCAGCTCAGTTTCCCGACCTCGATTGATTGAGAATTACAGGGTGGAAATAAACGAGTAAGACGAACGAAAGGATACAAATTACGCGAAATTGTTTAATTAGCAGGATCTTCTCGGAAAGATGGATTTGGGTTTGCATATTTATACGACTTGAACCTTTTTTTTCATTCGTATCACTTTTCTTTCGTTTCGAAGCAAATTTATAAATGTCAGCGACAATTGTATTCTTGTAAAAAATAAAATTATCGTTATTGTTGATGAGTGCGTTAAACAAATTTCGAGGCTAAGTCCGGAGTAAAATTCGAATAAAATCGTCGTACGAAACTCTTTCGCGGTTGTCGAGCGAACGAGACGTCGAACATTCGGGCCTGGATGAGATTGAGACGAAACCTTCGCGGTACTCGATCATCTTGGGCAGAAAACCCCAATATCCCGAAGAAATTTTTTTTACAAAGCGTTCCTCCCTCTTGCCGTCTTGATATTGCGGCCAAGGATTTATATATCATTGGGTTATATACGTGGCGAGGGCCTGGTTAGTACCGCGACGCGGCGGCAGATGAAGGAGGGGTGGAATACGTGATGGCAGCTCTCTGTCTCGTAGATCGATCGATGCCTGCATTGTTTTACAACCGAGTCGCTGGCCTCGTTGCGGTCTCTCTCTCTCTCTCTCTCTCTCTTTCTCTCTTTATCTCTATCATCGTTCTCGTCTCGTCGTATGTGGGCAATCCCCTCATTGAGAGGAGATGAAAACCCTGTAGCAAGGCGCGCGAGGTGCAATACCGTGAGAGGCCAGAGCAGACTAGTGGCGAGTGGCAGAGAGGTGAGAGAGACGACTTGGGGCGAATTGTGGACCGAGCCACGAAGAGACGAAAGAGGCACGACCGACGGAGGATCTAGGGGTGAATTAGGTTCGGGTGAAGAGGGCCGAAGAAGTAGGGGAGAGACGCTGCTGAGACAGCGCAATGCCACGAAACGCGCGGGGCGCTAACCTCTGCGCGCTGAACAAATTTACCACGTTGCAGATCTTTAAGTGCGGCTTCGAGATATCGAGCTTCCTCACTCACTCTCCCTCTCTCGCTCTCTCCCTCTCTCTCTCTCTCTCTCTCTCTCTCTCTCTCTCCTCGTTACCTATATATAACTTCTACACCGCGACCGTCGCGCTCTGGAATATCACGTAATAAAGACGAGACGTATATGTACGTTCCCACTAAACGAGACACGTATATATATATTTCTAGAAACCCGTGTACCGTTTTCTTTACGACCTTCTCCGACGTAAGGAGAAACGTATGACTCGAAAGACTTTAGTACGAAAATCTGATATCACTCATATCGATCATAATCACAATTTCAAGCAAGATTACCGACGAGTGTTCGTATAAACACGTTCGATGGAATTAAGCAAAATGTCGTTCGAGCGATACGAGACATTCATAAAATATCGAAAAAAAATATACGCTTTCGATAAATTTGGGATCATTGAAAGAAATAGCGTAAAGTACCTAACGAGAGCTCGACTTCGAGGATAAATAAACATTCGCTCGGCCTCATTTTTTTGCGATCGATCGCCACCACCTCTTCCGCGTACGCTCGCGAAACCTCGTGGAATAACATATTTTTAATTAGCCATTCTTCGGTCGAACATTCCGCTCATGCTTACCTACGTGAATATTCGCTAACGAAGGGAGAAAAAAAATAGGCTGGGGGGGGGGGGGGGTATATATGCCTACGTTATCGACAATTGGCCGTTCTCGAGTCCGTGTCGAAGTGGGCCATCACGAGAGGCCATCCAAAACTATGTACCAGAAACATATATATATATATATGACATTGCGCGGTGCACACATTTTTTGCCCACGTAGGGGGTATACCTCGACGTTACTCGTAGATTTCGTAGACCGCAGGGAAACCAAAGAACATGAAAAAAAAAAACGAAAATTGAAAAAAAATCGAAAAAAAGGAAGAGAAAAAAATACTTCGCGTCGTTTAATGTCTGGTGAATTTTACGTGTTCCGTGCTACGACCGTTCCACCGTAAAGCAATTGTACCGCGGGTTCTCTCGTCTGTGCGATCTACAGCAGAAACTCGATTGGCCAATTAATTCTGTCACCCCCTTTATTCACACGTAACTATGCATATGTCGTACATACATATATATATATATATATACACACACACATTCGCACATACGATATATCCGAAGCAGGAAAATGCTGGTCGGCGAATTCTCTGCAACATTTTTTCCAACGATATAGAGAACCCACCGCGCGCACAATCCACAGAATATTCGCGACGGAACGGTGAAATAGAAGAAGCCGAATAGAACAGTAGGCGCGTACTATAAAACAAAAAAATATTCGTTAATCCGTCTGTGAAATACTGCGACGACAGAGGCAAGAGGTTTCTATAGACGCGAATCACATGTGTATACATATATATAGGATTGATATATAGAGCCAAAGAGAAAACACCCGAAACGCACATTGAATCAATTAACGAACCACCAGTAGGCAGTAGTATGTTGTCGTTGATTAAAAAGAATACATATATATATATATTTTTTTCTCATCCCTTTTTAATGTATATATATATATATATATATATACAGACAGAGAGCGAGAGAGAGAGAGAGAAAGAGAGAGAGAGAGAAATACGTGACAATAAAAGAACTACGAGGGTTGCATAGTTCGAGGAGTAACGGTGGTGGGGTGAGAAAACAAGAGACATTTTTTAGTCGTTGGCGCGTTGTCACAAAAGAACTCTTCGTCGATTCTACCGCGGTATATATAGAGACTACCGATAGAATTCGACGTTTAGCTATATATATATATGTACATGTGTGTATGTGTGCGAGTGCAGAAAGAACACAGAGCGCGGTACGCGCCATGGGGACGCATACCGGAAACGCTTTTCTAAAGCTCCGGAGTGACGATCGTCGGATCGGTTGAATTGCTACGTTGGTACTCTCTATGCAGGTGGAAACGCAATGGAGTGGACAGATTCGAATGCCACGACCGGCGCCCAACCCTCGTCGGACCGGGACTGAAAGGGGATTGTGCGAGAGGATAAAAAGATTTGAAAAAAGTGCGACGGTCTCCCGTTTGGTACGTACCTACTACTCTACACACCGGACCCGGCTCGTCCGAGACTCTATTTTCAACTCTCTATACCACGTGACTCTGGGCCACCGATAATGTCGGCGAAAATTCCGCGTCATCGTTGGGACATGGAGAAGGATCGTTTCGTGTCAAAACGACGAACGAAAAAAGATATGAAATTTGACCGTGACACGTTCGACTTTGACACGAGGATTATTATTATACGTCGTTTGAGCAAATCGCTAAGTTCGTGTAAAGTCGGTTTTTTCGAAATAACAAATTATTTCGAAGTTCTCAAATTTTTTCATATTTGTGTTTTTTTTTCGAGCGTTTCAATTCATTATTGTTTTTTTTTATTTACGAAGAACGTCTCATCGTTCAACTTTTTAACGATTTCATATTCTCGATCGATATTAGCGCGCGATGGTCGATAACGTATTTCGTCATAAACATGCATTTTGTTTTCATAGGGAAACTCGCGAGGTCGCGTGTTATCGAAGGATTACGTTTTTACAAGGGTTTTCTTATACATATACACGATTTCCCGTGTTACGAATAGATTGTATCGCACGAGGGTCAACGGCATATTACTCGAAACTGATGTTTACCTCATTATTTTTCATTCACTTCATAACGTTTTGCATAAAATTACGTTCTATTTTTCAAAGAAAAAGAAAAATTCGTCCCGTTAGAGCGTCGCGTAGAAAATATCGAACGAGGGTTTTCGATTTTCTCAATTTCACAATGCTTAAAACACAGGATTGTAGCGATACGACCCTAGCGACTTTTCGTCATTCGTGTCTAAAGTTTCGAACAAAGTGTTTGCTTTGTTTTTGACATTATCGTCGAAAAACGCGGGTCAAAGTATGAGAAATTGAAAAAGTCCGAGACGACTTGGAGACGTCTCGTTGTCGAACGAAACGTGAGTATACGGTACAACCCCTCCTACCTTCTTCATCCCCCAATGATGTACGTACTATAAGTACGACGAAAATTCTACGAAAGCGCCAAAGTGCAGCCGAGGCCGAAGAGGATACGGGGAGGAAGATAGATCGCTGGAAAGACACGTTCGACGCGGACCGGTCGCGTCATTATTAAGACAGTGTCTCGCGTTACTCACGGGGTCGCGGGAAGAGCCATTAAAGACGCTAGCGCCATCGTTCCTCCTGTCGACGGACAGGCGAGACTTTGGCTGGCATTTACGGAAGTTCCACCATCCCACAGAGAACTCGTCTCACGTACAGAAACATACATAGAGGTATAGCAAAGAGGGAACCTCCCCCTCTTACCCCCTCACGACTCTCACTCTCTCTCTCTCTCTCTCTGTCTTTTCCTCGCTTCGGGATGTGACGATGCTCTGGTCGTCTTCGTGCCAAGCAAATTGGCCTCCGAAGATCCGCAAAAATACTCGAGACCCATTAGCCCCTTGGGTCACGGTGTAACTCCTTGATATTTCAAGCGTGACGTTGGCGCTTTGACTCAACCGACTGTCGTACCGCACGTTGTAACTTCGAGCTTAGACACGCCGTTTTGTTTTTTGTTCGATACTAAAAGTTCGTAACGAAAGAGTCTCGTCGTTTGGGTCGACAAAAAAAATCTAGACTTCGAGACAGAGCTGGTTAAAAGCTCCTAATGTCATAAAACGAAAAGATAGATCACGATGAAAAGTTAATAAAATATCTATGTATTATATATTATATGAATCTGGATTCAAATTTACGAAAGAATACAAATAAAGAATTCTCTTAAAATAGAGATTAATTAAGCGAATCGTATAATCGTTAGTCGGTTATAGATAGAACAAAGGCAAATTTTAGTTTGAGCGCCAGCGTGGAGATCCGTGAAGGCGTCCGTGAAGACTAACGTTACGTGCATGCAACTAAAACGTATAAAAAGCTCACACTCTCTACCACGTAACGACGTTCGCGATGCTCGTTAGTTCCGGAGAATTTACTCTCTTTTTGCGTTCGTTATTTTTTCTATTTTTGCTGCTTTTTTTTCATTTTTTTTTTTTTTTTGAACGCCACCCCTTACGCTACACCGAACTTGTTGATAAAGTAACGCGCGCTGAGAGATAAAAGGCCCGCTAATAGATAGCAAATTGGACAGATGGTCGACTAATTTTACGTGCCAACCACAGGACGAGGATTTGTTTCGTCGGAAGATTTTTCTTTTTATCGATTTTTTGTGTTTTTCATGTTTTTTTGCAAAACGTATATTTTGTTTTTCCTATATTCCAAGGTGTATAAGCACGTCGATGAACGCGAATGAAACGTTATCAAGATTCATGAATTTCCCTGTTTCTACTGGTTTTAGAATTCTGGTTTTCGAATTCTGGTTTGCATGAAATCTTTTATGTGTTTCCATGCAGATGGATCGAAGGTGACAAAAATAGAGAGCACTGGAAGGTTCTTCACACGCACTCACGGAGCAATCTCGTCAGATTCGCAGCCGATATTCGCTATGTACCCATTTACCAAGATATATACATTATGTGGCTTAAAGGGCACAGAGGAGAGAGGGCGAGAGAGAGAGAGAGAGAGAGATAGAGAGAGGAGGGTAAATCGAGGTGAACGCGTTTGCAAAATCGCTGAATTGACGTCTACCGCGACATTGTGCCCTCTGCAAAGTATCTCCTTCCCTCCCCCACCCCCTCTCTCACTCTCTTTTCCTTAGCTCCTTTTTCCAATGTTCCGCATGCTCGAAGCTCCCAAGAATAGGTAGAGTGCACGATGCCACGTCCAGATCGCATTTGAACCGAAAGAGAATAGAATATTTCCAGTGCAGAACGGCAGGTTTCTCTCGCTCCCTTTCTTCCTTCCTCTCGTGCACCCTCTCGCAAGCTAAAAGCGCACGAGAGAGATAAAAGGGGAGAAAAAGAGCGCGTAGTTCTTAAAGTATCTTTGCATAAATAGCTTCAACGGAAGGAAAAAGAGTGAGAGTGGGAGGCCACACTATTTTCCCAGGGGGACGCACACTCGCCTACGTAACAACCTCACAAATGGAAAACAGTTCGAGATGTGAAAACAACGAGCTATATACACGTATATATATGTGTGTGTGTGTGTGGGTGTGTAACGCGTGATAAACGTAGGCTGCATTTCGTATATGGTAGAGTATTTTATGCAACAAAAATCGAAATTATCAACAATTATAACGTTAATTATTATAAATTGAAAAAAACAGCTTTATTCGATCGGAATTTCAATTTAATTCAAATTAATTATGTTCGTACTTGCTTGAAATCAACTTCGAATAAAATAAAATATGGATCATTGGCTTCAACGAAATCGACGGAAATTATCATTATAAATAATATCATGATAATAAATTTAATTACATTTCATGCGGCTGACATAACTTCAAATCGCGTTGAAATAAAATTGATTCATATCTACATATTTAATCGAAATAAATTCGAGTAGGTAAATGACAATATTTTAATGATTTCGATAACGTCGATGCAATTTTAATTTTACGAACAAGTGGCGATCGTTATATGGAAATTAAATATTTTTCAGTATCGAACGATTAAAATAATATGTCCGAGTATTAACGTAATTGAAACGATGTTGATGATACACGCGTAGGCTTACATCAGCTTTCGTGTTTCGTGCGCGCAGATATGCCGTGTTCCTTCCGCCGTGGCGAGTGTCGAGCGAGATTAACAGAGAGTGTCGAGTACGAGACGAGTGCGACCACAACGCGAAAGGCACGCATACTGCGTTCACGGACCATGTTGTGTTCGCACGCATACGTTGCGTCGCACGCTCGTACCGACGTTGGACATCCATCATGGGCAATATCGTTCCGTTTTCGCGTTTGAACACGTATATAGATATATCTATAACCATAATTGGATGGTTATGTATATGTGCGGAAGAAGAACATGCGCGAGACAGAGAGACAACGAGAGAGAGAGAGAGAGAGAGAGAGAGAGAATAGGAGAATGCACGTCCGACACGTACGCGCAAAAGCGCGTGTCCCCTGAACTGCATTATCTCTGAAAGGGAGCGATCACGAAACGCTCGGAGGGGGGCGAAAGTGGGAGAGAGAGAGAGAAAGAGAGAGAGAGAGAGAGAGGGAGAGAGAGAGAGGATGATGCAGGAAGAGAGAGCGTCATTGAGTGCACACACGTCAAAGCCAGGAGACAGCCATCAATAGCCTGCATCGCTGTGATGCATTGAGTCACTTTGATCCCCCTCACCCCCCGGTCGCCCCGCGACCAGCCACCCCCTCCACCATCCAAATCCACCAACGACAGAATCCAGCTACGTACGCTGCGTGATATTTCTACGCGCGCGATATACGGGACATTCATCGTCAAATCAGCTCGAAATTCTTCAACGTTCGCGAATTAAAAATGGATTTTCAATTTTTTAGTATACATTTGATCAAATGAAAATTAAAAATTCGATCATTTTCAAACGTAAATGAGTAACGGCAATTTCGTTCTCGTGTTCGACGAACGGAGGCGACTGATATAAAAAGAAAAATCGAACACGAAGATCCAATAAATGCATTAATTATCCTGGTTCGGTGAAAAATACCCGCGCTTCCGTAAATAATGAAATTCCACGCGTCTTTGATGACGCCCGGCATAGTCTTCCAACATCGCCGTAGCGAATGTCGAATGAAAATTCCAATTAATGGTGTACCTCGGAGTCTTGAAAAATGAAAAAAATTGCGCAAACGATCAGAAATTCGCAATCAATTATTTTAAACAGAATATGATCGCTTTGGCACGAGAGATGGCCTGCATTCTCCTTCGCCCGCTCGCTTTCATGAAAGAACGCGATAGAGATAAGGTACCTCGAAGAAATTGTCGAGAATTCAGAGTTAGATATTGGTTGTAGGTATCGGTGAAGCGAACGAGCGAGAGAGAGAAAGAGAAAGAGAGAGAGAGAGAGAGAGAGAGAGAGAGAGAGAGAGAGAGAGAGAGAGAGAGAGAGAGAGAGAGAGAGAGAGAGAGAGAGAGAGAGCGAGAGAGAGAGAGACAACGAGAAAAGGAAGGTGGATAAGAAGAGATCAAGAAGATGAAGAGACGTGCTATATCCGATCATAGCGACGTCGCTGTGCGCGTGCGCATGTGTGTCTGTATGAGAGAGAGGTGGCTTACGTCGAGGGGTCGATTGCGTCGTCGAGTTTCGGTGTCCCATCGCGAAGGTGAGACCGCAACGAATACTGAATACGTATATATTGCATAAAAATACAATGATCGGCCGTCTATCAGTGATTGGCCATCTAACGATTGTCACAGGAAGCGCCAGGGAAATTCGAGAGAATTCGATAACGATACCGGCCAATCACTATCACTATCGCAAAATGCCAATGTCTGTGCGAATTATTTACGACGCTACCGCAGAGAGCCACTCGTCGATCTGTATGCCGACATTGCCGAGGCGATAGCGGGCGATCGATCCTACCGATCGATCTAATGGGTTTCGCCTCTTCTCGACGAGCCAAGACGGCGTCCCCGTGTGCCGGTGAGGAATCTCCGTTATCGAGAGAGAAACTCACCGTATCTAGCACACATTTTGCTCCCAAATATATATATATATATATATATATATACTTATATGTACGTATGTGCGAGTGTGCGTGTACGTAATTCGCGATGAGAGACGAGGATACGTGTGTGGTTAGATTGGAAGTGTGCGAAGAAAAGGTGGTTCGGAACGGGGTGAGATGATCCGTGAAAGATTCAACGCGGTGCGCTGCGGTGAAGCAAAAGTGATCGGGTTCGCCTCTCTGTGTTAGGTGCAAAATGAAATTCCACGGATTACGCTCGCTATAACGCGCCGTTAACGTCTCATCGCTGTAACCTTATACATATATATGGATACGGGCCATTTCGTGCTGACTTGGCCAAAGTCCGATTCACTAAAGTCTCGTTTACGATTGTTTTTTATCGTTTCAAATTTACGCTTAGAAATTGGGGATACTTTTTGTACGATTCTTCATTCGGTTGTGATTTAATGGGATTGAAAAAATTACTCGATTGAGAGATTTGCACAAATACTTGGAGGTTCGAGAGACTCGAGTCTGCATGGAACGGCCCTCATACGCGTTGGTGGCGTAATGGAATCGCGCTGTAGCTTCTTCGCTGGCTTCATTTCTCACTCTCCTCCATCCAACTCTGACTCTCTATCTCTCTCGCTCTCTCTCTCTCTCCCTCTCTCATTTTCTCTCTCGGGTAACACTCGGTCGAACACAACACTCTATCAAATACCCCCTGGAAGATTCCTTGGAAAAATACCGCTTAACGAATAATCCAGGAAGCGGAGGAGTCAAGATGCCGCTCGTTGGTGCCTTTTTGCCACGTTCGCGAAACCTGCGCGCTGAGTTATACATCAGCATCCCTCGAGCGATCACATTTCTCTCGCTGGGAGAAAGTGGAGAGGGAGACAGGTATGGGCAAAGAACGAAAAATTAATTTTGTCTTTATTCCAGGTACGATAGAATTATTTCCATACTGTCCTTTAGATGGTTTATAAGATTTCGATCTCCAAAGATCAAGAAAAAAAAAAAGAGAAAGTCTCGGTCCCTGCCAAGCAATGACGCGGATGAAGATCTCTCTCTCTCTTCCCCTGTTTCTCGAAATTCACTTTTTTCTGTTTCCGTCCCGAACAAAAAAAATTTCATCCCATAACTCGTAAAAGTCAGATCATTAATTACAAAGAAGAAGAATAAAAAAGGAAGGGTCTGCCTTCACGAATACTTGACACGACGCACGAGCGAGCCGGAGAGTAGGACGATACGAATAAAGCGGACGAGAGAAAGAGAGACGAAGAACCCTTATTTTTCCCTTCTTCGCGCAACCGAGATCTCGATAACTCGCCGAACGATACCCAGCCACGTACGAATCCGCTTCTGCCCTTAACTGGATAAACGTGATTCGAATAAATGGTGCGATACGCGTAGGAGGAAAAAAAACAAAAAAAGGAAGAATAAGGACGAGGGAAAGGGATATGAGGAGGGAATTGTTAAAAAAAAATAAACTCGGAAATATACATTCCCCACCCTCTCTCTACTGTGCATTTTCTTTACTTCTCCTGGGGCAGAATGGGAAAACGAAGGAACGTTCGATCTCAAATGCTCACTTTTTTTCCCTATACGTCCCTATACTTTTCTTTTCTTTATTCATCCATATCTCCATATATGTATACATATATTGATGTATATGTATAAATAAATATAAAAACCTATCGAGCTTTTTTCCTATACGTCCCTATACTTTCCTTTTATTTATTTATCCATATGTCTATATATGTGTACATATATTTATGTATATGTATAAATAAATATAAAAACCTATCAAGCGATACGGAAATATACAGATACGAATACGAGAAAAATACCATGGCTAAAAGTTGCCTATGCGAATGCACCACGAGATTCTCCCGTCTGATATGCTCACTTCTTCTGTTGGCTTCCACGAGGTTGCCCCCCTGCTGTGGCAAATCTGCTATACCACTCGGTTGCTTCATACATACATACATACATGACACTGTATCTATCTACTCGCGTTTCTATATATGTGTATATATATATATATAGATGGAAGCGAAAGGATAGAAGATGAAAGGACGATAGAAAGAAAAATATCGAAGAGGCAGAAACGTGGAAGGCGCCTTCGACAAACGGTTTCTAGCATTCCCCGTGAATATTAGCGCTATCGTATGACGAAAGAGCATCGCTGCATCTCCGTTTTAACGATGGTAGTCGTATTTGAATGAAATACCGATTAAAAAAACACATTTTTTTAAAGAAATCATTATAAAAATATTCTCGATCGTTCGAAACGGAAATGATTATTTGTTTTGTTATCATCAAAAAACACGGTAGGTAATAAATAACGATTGACAATAATTTTTAATATTTAGCAACGATCGTTGGTTAAGACGATGTCTAGTAAGCAAATTATTCGAGTCTTCTTCCCACGCGCAAAGTTTTCGTTTTACTGAATTACACGCGTGTTTTACCCAAAGCGTAATTTTTCCATCTTATTTTCAACACGGACTCGGGGCTGTCCGACACGCCTATCGTCCGTGTAACCAGTCATTTAATAGCTACCGTATGCGGAAGCATATTATAAGCCGGCAATTGGCTCTATGTGTGCGTATAATGCGGGATACACAAGCGGTGGCCAAGGAGGTGGAGGATCGAGGTAGAGGGCAAAGAAAGCAAAAAGCTATAAAGAAAAAGGATGAAAAGAGTAGGAGGAAGAAGGAAAAATGAAGAAGATACGAGGAAAGACGGAGAAGTAAGCTGCTGGTTACTCGCACCGCCGTTGCCTATGGAACATCGAAATGCTTGCAGGTACGAGATGAAACTCGCCGCGCCGTTCTAACTCTCGAGAGTGGATAGTCCGGCCTGTACGAGAATACGGAAGGTATAGGTACGCGAAACAGTTACACGTGTGCGTATACGCTTCGACCGGTAAGATTATAACCCACGTTTGATTCTCTCGCACCGTGAAACACACGTTGGTGCATAATAACTCGAATAAAACGCGGAAGAGGCTCGACTCGACGCAGATTCGTATACGAAAAAATTAAAACCTACAATTTCCGTGCAAAATAATTGAAAATAAATTCAATCGGCACTTCAATTTGTTTCGATTTTTATTTTTATTTCATGTACCTACACTCGCTTAATTTTATATTATTACATTGATACGCAATTATTTTCAATTATTACGTTTTTTTTCATCCAATTTACATATCGATTCCTACCCTCGTTACTTTTATTGTGCATCTTTACCGTTCTAAACCTATCGACATTTTCATTCGATCAATCGCACACGTGGAATCAATATTTTTCATCTTGATGCAACAGATTCAACTTCGCTGTTAACGATCGAAAAGAAAAACAATGTATACCGTTCCAGGGTCAAAGTTCGCGCCTCCCTAGGACCATAAGCGTCGTCTCCAGTTCCCTGAATCTCGTTATCACGGTGGAGATTGACTCGAGAGGGCAAGAATCTCGTGGTACGAACCTTCGACATTTGCGTATTTCCCATATGCAATGTCAAATATATAGATACGCTCTGTACGCCGCAGCGGTGAACAAAGCGTGGCCAGAAGGGACGAGGAGTCCAGACAGGCATGTGCGCGAGCTCGTGCATGTTTCCCTGCTCTTCGCGATCTGTGAATCCGGAGACGAGATTTGAACTAGACGGACGTACGCATAGACAGCCACACAAACACACACACGTACAGATATGAGCATACAATATATACAGATATGCTTAAGGGTCCACACTGCATCGTTGAGTCAGACTCCTGTTCGCGCTGTCCGATGCGATTAGGGCTTGACAATGAGCACTGACTATCCCGCGTTTCTCGACGCCAGTTAACCGGCACAATAGTCCTGCACGACGAAGAGCGTTGAGTATACGGTAGAGGGTAGATATGTATGTATAGGTGAGTTAGTGCATCACGGGGTTATATATATTCATGCCAGTGTATACATAGGCATACCCCCGTGTATGAAGGGAGGAAGACAAGGGAGAGAGACGATGGGTGGTTTATGCTGGGTTCCAGCGAAATAAACATTCGACAGCATATGTCCGATTATCAGGGAATAGCGAGAGAGAGAGAGAGAGAGAGAGGGGGAGAGAGTGAAAACGCGGGACACCCCTTGCGATGTTCGCGTGCTTGTTATACGAGGGGTGGAGTATTGCCCCCGAGAGTCCCGTGCGCCATTATTGTCGATCCACCTGATCTCTCTTGCTATCGAGGAAAATGGCACGAGTGAACCGAGACAAGGGCGAGAGAGTGAGAGAAAGCTAGAGGGTATGGGAGTGTACAACCCCTCGTGTCCACACATCACCCACTCCTCAGACTCAGCTACATATAGGAGTCGTACGACGAGATAGAGAGCGACTGAAAACCGTCCGTCCAGATCGGTCATGTTGGAATAAATGCGTGTATGCAGCTATACACGCATTTATATATATATATATATATAGACAACGCGACGTGCTGACGGATTCAACCCCGCGTATGCGTTACGCTTTTCGCTTTCCCGGATAATCGACTCGACAGCTCGTGTACTAATCGCGCATTCGCTGCTCTCTTGTAGAATATATATATATATATATATATGTGTGTGTGTATGTACGTATGTAGGAACAACTAGAAGGGCATATACGTTGAGGTATATTTATATATATGTATATATGAGGGTGCAGCATCGCACACGACTAGAAGAGATAATTAATCGGCATAATTAATTGCTCGCGTCGTCGTCGTTCTCCGCTATCTCTGGGACGAGGAACCCTCCCTACCCCCAGGAAGCACAAGCTGTGTGTGCTCTTTACACCAGAATAGTATAGCAACCACCTCGTGCATTACTCCCAGTCTATCTTCGTGTGTTTATACCACGCCGACGATATATGTAGGTATATGTGTATGGTACCTACGTGTGTATATCGAAACGGCAGCTGGCCAACGCGGAAATCTATCGCGTAGAATGAATGTAATTAGCCTAGCATTTTGTTCCGTGGTAAGCTTAACAATTAACACGAATGACTCGATATAGGGAGGGTGGATGGACATAGGGAATTACACTAATGCAATTGAAGCGAGGTTAATGAACTGTAAAGTTCTGTTTTTTTTTGTTTTTTTTTTCTTGTAAACATCGTATATTCAAAAGTCCATCGATGCAGTTCGATTTATAGTTTTGTTTTTTGTTAGTTATTTCGAAACGACGAATTAAAAACAAATAAAAAACAAGATCCGAAACGTTGTTTGGACGATTGTTTTCGTTTTCATTGTTACTAAGTATATAAAAGAAAAAATAAATTACATTGCTTGCACGATATAAGGTGGGAATGCGATTGTAAATAATGTGATTCTTCCCGTGGAGACGAGGTGTTTCGGCTCTCGGCGTAGCGCGAGCCGAAGGCGGCACACCAGAAGCGCACTCGCCACGCGCGTTTGTTATTTCTTCGCACGTGTGTGGGCCCGTTGCCGAATGCAAATCGAGCTTTCTACCTCGTTCTCTCGTACTCTTGTATACGCATATATATATATATATATATATATATAACGTGACGCGGGCGGTATAATATTCACGCGTGAATCGCAGGTGCGGACGCTATGCCCCGACTGCGAAATAACGCGGCTGAGAAAGACGGTGAACTCGAAGGCCGCGAAGAGTCGAGAAGAAAGAAGGAAGGAAGGAAATAAAAAGAGCCCGCCGAGAGTTTCGGCTGTTGGGCAAGGGGGAAACGTGCGAACGGAACGAAAGAAACGAAGCGTGGAACTCGTAATATACGCGCTCGGCATAATTCAAGGAGGCCGCGAAGAGCTTTTTCAATGGCTCTACCACCAACGTATATTTATATATATATACTATATATACGTATATATAGTTTGTGTTTTTTTTTTTTTTTCATTGCCTCGCCGTAACATATACGTTTATCAACCCCTCGTATCTCGTCCGCTTTCCCCCCTTTATTTCTCGTTTCGAGCAAGGATAAAGAAATTCATAAGGATAGATAACCGGGTCGCGATAGTAACGCGCACGCACCACCGTCGAGTTACGACTTTCAAAACTATCCCATAATATAAGCTCCGGCCCATTTACGCTAAACGTACGATTTCGTTTTTTTTTTTTTGTTTTGCTTTCCTTCGTTTTTTCGTGCGTCCGTTCGTTTTGCGATTCAGATAGAACGACGTATTTTCGTTTCCAAAGTACGACGTAAAAGAGACACATTATAGATGGCCCCTGGGACGTTTACGATAAAAAAACATTTCACCTGTGATATACGAGTTTTTGTTTTGCTTGAGCCCCCCCGTAGCGATTCGTGCGTATTATTATTTTCGTGGAGAGCGCGATAGGCTCGTTTTGAAATCGGGAGTGGGACGAATTTTGGCGAAATCGAGGAAAGTCTCAGAGGATCAAGAACACACTGGTTGGAGGAAAAAGAAATATAGCGAGAATTTCTTGAACTACTTTTTTTTTTAATTTCCGTTATTTAACGTTAGGTAATAAGTTCTCGTTAGAAAAATCAAGACCAAAAGTTAGAAGTCGTCGATAAAACGAAACGTGTTGGAAATTCTCGATAAAACGAGACGTTGGAAATTCTCGATTAAACGAAACGTTAGAAATTCTCGATAAAACGACACGTCAGAATTCGATGAAAATAACTTGAAACCGTCGCGACGCGAGAATCGCTCTTATCAGCGACAAATTATACTTATTTCGTTGATGTAAAACGGGCGTTAAAAAAAATTAATTCCACCTGTCATAGAAATAAATCTACCCACCCGCCAAGTTTTCAACGCCATCCGTTCGACTCTTCATAGATTCCAGCGAGCGTTAAAGCCGTGGGAGAGCAGGAAGGAGGTGAATATAACTCGGTATTGGGCTCGAGTACGTTACGTAAAAGAGTTGAGACCCGAGTCTCGGGAAATCGGAACGAGAACATTTTTTTACGAGTGAATATTTAATTGTTAAGGACGATGGAATGCAAGAGAGAGAGAGAGAGAGACAGGCAAAGAAGGAAAAGAGATCGATAGGAAATCGACGCGTCGTCTGCAGCGAGCATGGACTCTCCCCGCGTTCTTCACTCACTCTCTCTCTCTCTCTCTCTCTCCCACTCCTTCTTAGTGATGGAAGAAAACGCTCGTGAGAACGCGCGAGTATTAGCTTCTGGCGTTAATTGAATTACGTCAGCTCTCTCGCTCCATGCCCCAAACGAAGTTGTTCCGGACGAAAGTTTAACGTGCTATAACTACTGCGTACTCGTCGGTAGTAAACCTCCCCCGTGCGCGAGAGGGTAAACGCGTTCGAGAGAGAGAGAGAGAGAGAGAGAGAGAGAGAGAGAGAGAGAGAGAGAGAAAGCAAGCGAGAGAGAAAGGAAGAGAACGAAGGGAAAGAACATTCTTTGCGCGGCGGCAGCGACGACGGGATAACGTCGGCTTGCCGGCTGCAATATTTCTTCCAGCAACGAGAAATGCTTCAGGCAGTTGACGAAACTTTATTTATCGGCGTTCGAGCAAGAATTGTTCCGTTCGCCTCTCTCTCTCTCTCTCTCTCTCTCTCTCTCTCTCTATCTCTCTCTCCTGCAGCGAGAACGGCTCGCCCTTACTCTCGTTTATCCCTTCGTGTACGTTGCTCCCTCCATCTGGCGAACGTGAACAATGACAATGATTATTACGTAGGCATTGACGCCGCTGAATTACTAACAACGTCACCCAACAAAAAAATAAATAAAAAAAACGAAACCTGATGCAAAATTCGATTACCATTTCCATTGCCGTAAAACGAGAAAACTTCGTACATGAATCGAATGACAAAATTATTGGGAAACAGTCCAACGCACGTCCCATGCCCTCGTTGCAACGATTAAAACAACCCCGTTGTAAAACTTGGTTGGGATAAATGACACACGCTCGTTCGGTGCGTGTTTCGCGTATTTGTGTTTGAATCCGAGAGAGAGAGAGAGAGAGAGAGAGAGAGAGAGAGAGATGGCTCCTTTCCTATCATTCGTTCATTCTCTGTCGTCAAATAATATTAGTAGCGTACCGGTGCGTGTCGTACGCGCGTATTCGACAAAACGCGCGAGATATTCGAGGTTACAGCATCGAGTTTCTCGCCCTATCTCATTTCGGTGCCCTGCAGCATAGAACACGTTACGTGCCAACAAAACGCTCGTACCACTGCCCCACATTATACGAGACGTTCGATGTGTGCGCATGCGCGAGAAGCGCCTAGCGTTTCCGACCTCCAGCAGTGAGAGCGGGGGGATAAACCCTCCGCTGTACATATTACATTTTGTACATAATGGCCAAAGCTAATATGTACGAACACTTCTCTCTATATATATATATATATATATATATAAGTGTGCGTGTAATATATTGCATTCAGTACACGAAGGTACAGTATCGCTTTTAATCGCGTTGCCGCATCTGCTCGGACGGACTTCCGTAATAACGGATGATATCGAAAGGGAGAAATGAATAACGTGTATTTATATATAACGAGGGCTCAAGGGCGGATACTTCGTGTCACGACTAAAAGTCTCCCGATGCGTGAGCGATACCGACGAAATTCGTTGATATCCCGTGAAAAGGGCATGTCACGTCAATTCTATAATAACTATATTTATTTACAGTATATACATATATGTATGCGTGTATACATATATTTGTAGTTCTCCGGGCTTAGCGTGAATATCATAATAATTATACGACACGCGTATAATTTTGAGAACCGTGAGCGAGAGCGAGCGAGAGGGGGGAGATTCGGTATGAAAATCAAATTTCTGTAAATGGCGGCATATTTTTTAATGTCAAATTACGGTAAAATTGGAATTGGACGATTTGGTTATCTTCTACTGCTGATGAGGCAATGTTATGTATATATTTATGTATTTTATATATAATATATACATATATTTTATATATAAGCTATAATAATAAGCTGGTGGAAAAGGATTCATGGAGAGAAGAGACGTAAAACTTTGTACTTTGAAAATGAAAAGAACCTCGTTGAATTTTCATCACCGAAGTATTAAGAGCTTCGGGTATATTCGATACGGTTGTACGTATATTATGTATATTTGCATTTAAAAGTGAAATAGTTTAGCGAGCTTTCCGCAACGTTTAAAAAATTAATGAAAGTCAATAAAGCAGCAGTGATGGAGCCGACGAGCCTTCGTGCATTGGCGACTGTAAAATATCGAACTTTACTGTAAGAGAGGCTATTTTGCGAAGGTTGAAAAATCTTCTTCGTTACTCTATACAGCGTAATACGAATTATATGTTTAAAACTGATACGTACGTATAAATATATATTTTACTGAATATTATATTATGGATTTGTAAAAAACGCGGGATGGAAAAACGACCCGCAGCATGTGATCCTATCGAACAGGTAAAACGAAAGAGGGGGAGAGAAGCAACAAACGGTCTGTGTGGACAACTCCAGGGGAGAGAGGCACGATTCGTGACTGGAGCCATCGAAAAACCCTCGCTCGCTGACTCGCCACAGTCAGAAATGTTAACCTGCATCGTTAAGATCGTACGATAGCCGCACAATATGATGCGAATCCGGATATATAACTTCTTTCTGTTATATATATATACGATTCGTGCATGTTTACCGCTCGGTAGTTTGAGCATGACTATACGATAAATTTATTCTCGCAGTAAAAACGATAAATTATCAAAAAATATGTCTCATTTGCCGTAGGTAATTACCAGCAACTCGTCACACGTTTAAGATATTATATTCGTTCCAATAAAATTTCACTGTCGCTGAAACTAAATTTGTAATGTTTATTATATAGAAATTATATTCGAATAGGATAAAATCCTATTCTTCTCGGAGTCAAATTATTAAAAAATTACAATTATATTCGAATAGTTTAATTTCATTTATTGTCACGTTCGAATTATATTTCCAAATTCTTATCAAATTAAAATTGCATTTTAATAATATTTTTAATTATATTTCAATAATTGAAATGATAAAAATGTGAAGCATTCGAGTACTTATCGTTAATTGTTTTATTTAGAACGAAATAGCCATTGTAGTGTTATTTTAGCACGGTTATTCGGCTCTCAAAAGATGGAAATCGATCCGAGCTTAAACGTAACGTGTTCGAGTGCGGCTTAGTACGCATTACGCGTAACAATTTCGTTGGTTGAAATTATGAGCGGAGATCGTTAACGAAAATGGCCGACCATACGCTGCGCAAGTCCATACATATTCTCTCTCTATACTCTCTCTCTCTCTCTCTCTCTCTCTCACTATGTTCCGCTTCATGTACATGAGCTATTTCGAGACACGATAGGCTAGGCATAATACGAAACTTGGTGAACCTTCGTAAAACTCGCAGCCGGTGCTCGCGCGTTGAATTACGAATAAACGGGTAAAGCAGCAGTTGCAACGGTGTTGGATGAGCACACACACGCGCAGGCACACATATTCGCACGAATATACATGCACATGTACATATATATATATAGCATGACCACCATTATACCGTCTTATATAAGTTTCGTGCTTCATAGCCGGCTTGGACCTTAATATTTCACGAGCCAAAGCAGCCGGAGCACCCCATCGGATGTATAAGTGAGATTCGAGCTGGTATAGCCAACTTATACGTATCAGAAAGAGGGCTGTGGGAGGCTTAGTCACGGAGCCGCGCATTCCTAGCTCGCTGAGTGAACGGAGGACAGCAACGAGAGAAAGAGAGGGAGTTCGATACAACCCCCAGCCCCTCTTTCTTTCTCGAACAACCAGGGTGCGCCGCCACGTTATAAGACTTGCGGGACATGAGGTCAGCTTAGCTTTCTTCCTTTATCCGTTATCCGCACGCGATTTCTTTTCTCAGAATCGTCTCGTTCGGTAGGGCTTGTAACACGGAGGGGTGCATTTGTGTAATGCGTCCGTGTGGCCGAGAGGGTTGTCCTTTAGGTATAGGCGAGAACCTGTCGTAACCACGGAATCGACATTAATCGTCCGTCATTTGTCGGCCCTCTACCCCGTTTTGCCGACGACGAAGGAGGTGGGAGGAGTCTCGTTGAATTTTTTTTTCGATTCGCACTCGCCGTTTTGGAAACCCTCGCGAATGTATTTATCGCACTCGCAATAATCGTTCTGTGTCCGGTAATAATGAAATTTCAAGAGATATGACACTATGTTTTTATTTTTATTTTTATTTTTACACAGAGAACATCAATTCTTGTTTTTTTGTTCTTAAGAAGACTCGAGATCGACGAACTTTGATGGAACGAGGAGAAAATCACGAAGGACGTAGATGGATTGTGAAAACGCTGGCTCGGAAGAATTATCGAGTGTCGTTTGCTCTTACCGAAAGAGAGGAAGTCCTAAGTGGGAGAGTCAATGAGACAGGGGGCAAAGAACGGAGTCTGTATTTACGAAATCCGAAAAATACGCCGGGACGGCAGCAGTTGAAACGCGTTTGAGAAACGAGCCTTTTTTACGTGTCGGGCTTTTGTATTATCCGCATGAGCATATATGTATATTTATATATATATATATGATGTAGAAGAGATATATCATAGCTACGTAGAATATGGTAAGTATATAAGTATAAGAGGTGAACGCAGGACATATATAGTAAGCGTCTGAACGAGGACATCAATTCACGCCTCGAAAGTGCTGCTCCTGTCGCGTCTCGTTCAAATTTTTCACCGGGCTAGGATTTTATATTTGCACAGAGACTTTTTTACTTCTTTGTTCGCCTTTCTATGCTCGCTGCACTTCTAACTCACCCTCCTCGCTCTTTTTCGCACTCTCTCGCTCGCTTGCTCGCTTTCTCTCTTTCGTGACTGTTCATCGGAGTTATTATTTAATGCGATATTTGCCGGAACTTCGAGTTCCATTTAACGGCTCGAAGTTTGAACTTTTCATAAGTAAAAAAGGCGAAGAATTTGAGTGTGGTTTACGGACGATTACGCGTCGAGGTCATATGGAAGAAAATTAAGGCGAGAGAAAAATTGCGCCAGCCCCTTGGCGCTGGGTTGGCCAACGTTCTCAAAGATCGATTTTGTTTAAGTTTTTTACCAGTATTGCCATATTTTTATCCCTAAAATTGTGTCACGTTGTTGAAACTGAGAAAACGTGTTTTTGAAAATACTTCAAAACGTACATAAATCCACTGTTCTCGATCAAATTTTCGCGAGAGAATTAACGGAGAAAATCTTCATCGCCTTCGTACAAAAAAATTAAGGAAAAAAGGGGTCGAACACAGAATACAGCAGCCATCGACGTCGCAGTCTCTGCATTGTCCAGTTTTCAAACTTCCGGGCTGCAAACGAATCTAATGGGAGAGATGGAAAAAGAGAGAGAAAGAGCGAGAGAGAGAGAGAGAGAGAGGAAAGCGCGAATGAAAGGAGAGAGGGAATGTACTACACACGGTACGTAGAACGTTCGAGTCTGTTGCTAAGCTGAAAGATACGGCTTGGAGCCAAGTTGGACTCTGGTAGAAACGAAAAGCGTCGAATGAAAGAAGCCGCGAGAGACAGAGAGGTAGAGAAAGAGAGAGAGAGAGAGAGAGAACGAGCGAGGAGAAAAAAAAGAAGAAAACCATGGCGCGAAAAGCAAAGAGAACAAAAGGAAGTTAGAGACGGGGAAAATGTGAGAGACACGGCAGAAACGAAGGGTGTAGCGCGAGACAAAACGAGACAGACAGGGGAGTGGGGCTAAAATGTGCGAGTGAGAAATATTAGCGAGAGTAAGAAGGAGGGTTGAAAAGAGGAAAAGAATGAAACGGGAAGGAAGCTACGGGGTTGGAAAGGTCCGAGGATTAGCGGTCTTAGCCTTACAGTTTTATGCTTCCCTTGCGTTTTATTGGCTTAGCCGCCTTCTTCTCTCCCACCCACCCCTTCAAGCAACGACAGTCCTACTTCCGAGCACCGAGCACACGCGAGCCCCGCGCTCACACGGAAAAACAATTGAAAGCCACGGAAAAACTTGGCTCGTCTGAAACCAAACGACGACCAAGAGGAAAAGAAAAAACAGAAAGAAAAGGAAAAAACCAAAAAAAAACAAAAAAACAAAAAAAGAAAGAGAAAAGATCGGGGAACGAAATAGAGATCCGGAACTTTTACACCCGTTCTTTTTTCACTCGCCGGGCGTGAGACACACGGAAATTCAGCCGACATTTCGACAATAGAATATAACGAAAGTGCGGTATTCTCTTTCGACCGCGGAGCCCCACAAATTCCATTCGCCAAAAGCTTTCGAGAAAAAATCTCAAACCCTGTGGATTTTTAGACTTTTTTCTTCGTAACCCCCCCCCCCCCCCCCCCCTCTCTATCCCTCTTTTCCTCTCTGTCTCTCTCTCTCTCTCACTGCCAGAGAAAGAGAGAATAACAGATACGGAAGCGAGCCAACGCAGAAAACCGCACGACGTGGCTCTCAAAATCGTAACGTTGCTACCAACATAGTAAAAAAGTAGATATATATATAAAGAGAGAGAGAAACAGAGAGAGAGAGAGAGAGAGAGAGAGAAAGAGAGACTGCATATAGGTAACAGTAAACTCTTGTAGTCTTTTTGTCCTCGTTCTTCTTCGCTTCTCCCGTCGTTTTTCAACGAGCAAAATTTTCTCTCCCGGTCTTTCGTTTCACTTCGCGAGATACAACGAGGCGAACACTTTTCTCATTGTTTTCCCTCCCAGCCTCCCACCCAATTCGCTTTCGACTATCTTTTCCGCCGCTCTTTTCCGTTCGCGCTTCCTATATCTCTTTTTCTTTGCTCCATTTCCCTGCTACGTCACTTGGCAATCGATCCGTAACCAACCGCACAGTCCGATTCCGGCATAAATCCCGAGCTCTGTCGCCCGTCTTCTTCGACAATGCAAACCGGAAATCCAATTTCCTCGGGGAACATTGGATCTTACAATTCGCGCGAAATCGAAACGTCATTTGGAAGGAGGAAGCGACGAACAAAATTACGAGCTCGTTTTGTTTTTTATATTTTTGAATTTTCTTCAATTTTTCGAACGACTTAACGTTTATTATCTCAACGAGAAACTCCGCAAATTTGATTAAATTACGCGAACTCTTTTTTGTTTCCTTAAAAGAAAGAAAAATAAACATTTTTTTAATGTTTTCTATATTTTTGATAGATTTTTTTCTGTCTTTGACAAAATCAAGATTATTTTTTCATTTCGTTTGAATAAAAATCACGAGGTATATCTACGCGAGGTAAGATTTCACTGTAAACTAGACGTTGAACGCTGTAGGAACAGCTTCTCTTGGTCCATTACATTCCGAACGCTGTGTTCGATTCCTCCCTTGGAATAAAGTGTCGAAAACGACCGAGAGCAGGAGAGGCCGCTCGCGCGCTGGAACACGATGTACCTAAAACCTCCGCGAAAGTCGCCGCTCTTGCTTTTGCCTCTGACTTATGACTATCACAAATCTCGGGACGATAGGGAGACGATGCTGCACCATCGCCATGGGGACGATGAATATCGAAATCGAACGACCGAGCCACCGTGCATCTTCGCCATCGATGCGACGGTAAGAAATCGAAGTGTGGCCGCGTACGGGTACGTCCGTGACATTCCTGGTTCGGACTCTCGATCACGGATATCAACTATTCGCCTGCAAACTTTTTCGTACGAAAAAGAATAGTAATCATAAATTTACCTGTATCGAAATCAATAAACAATGATAATAATAATTAATGAAAATGATTTAAATAAATCGTTGATATTTCGCTGTTAAACTTATCCCATTGAGATAACAGGATGTGATATTTCAAGATAAAATTAGTAGATTCTGCAAATAATCTCCGTTGACCCTTATCACTCTTCTAAATATAATGAAAAGTTCACGATATCGCTAGGGATCGACGTGATATTTTCTTTTAT
The DNA here is from genome assembly GCA_951802705.1 of Netelia virgata. NCBI lineage: Eukaryota > Metazoa > Arthropoda > Insecta > Hymenoptera > Ichneumonidae > Netelia > Netelia virgata. The sequence goes on along the minus strand of OX637867.1, from coordinate 9,534,617 downwards.
AAAAAATGTATTTAAAACCTATTTGAAATTATCATCGAGTAGATTACGCAACTATCCTTTCATCAAACCCGCCCGATTCAAAAGAGCGTCTAACATATCGCCAGAGGCTGAACTATTATCAAAAATGCCCGAAATATCAGTTTTTTCTTTGGAAACGATAATTCGCAGAATCTTGCAAAATTCTTTTGTTACAATCGGCCATTATAATTCTTTCTCGAAAAGAACCAAACCATCCCAGACGATTCTTGTCGTCAGAACGATGTCCGCGCTCGAACGATCTTGAATTTACGAGGAATTACGCATATGGGAGTCGAGTTCGAAAAGTCACGAGGAAACATTGTGACATGTTACCGTGGTATCTGGCAACGTAGGTATAAAGTGAAGGGACAAAAGTGCGTTTTCATACGAGGTCTCATGATGCATAACACGAGAGTAGGTACACCAAGAGCCTAGTCACGGACTGGTCCTGCGTACATCGTACATACGACGATGGCCGGAGTCGTACGTATAAATACGTACCTGCGGCGCAACCTTACCTCGTATACGTATATATCCGAGAATGTAATACGAGTACGCGAGGAGTGCATTGAGACCGGTGAGAGCCGCGCGGACACTTTTATACGCGCAATAATACAAGAATCTTAGACACTCGTATGATAAAGTGGACTTTGAGCAGGCCTCTCTCTCTCTCTCTCTCTCTCTCTCTCCCTATTTCTCTTTTTTTCTCTCTCGCAAGCAAGAGAAGAGTTACAAGTCGTTCTGTCAGTGCTCTCTTCTTACATCTACAATAATACTATCTGACCATATCGTTGAATATATCCTGCCGAGTCTCTCGATCTCGAACCGAGCTATGGCCTATCATACGTACGATACGACACCAGGGGTTGTTTATGGCACGCGTGAGTCTCTCTTGCACTTTGCACTTCCGCCTTGGGACATGCACGTACGGTGGTACTTCGAGCTTTAAAAAATTCATCTCGCTATCACGGTACAAACTCCTATCTTTTATTTATCATTCGCTTACACCACTTTTGGTCCGCTTCGTCTTACTGGGTGACGTCGATGTTTTTCCCCCTCTCCTCGGTTCCATTTGTATTCATCGCTCCGTGTCACTCTCCGTCTTTCGTTTTTTCTCCAACAGTTCCACCTGCGTTTAAATTTGTTCACATTTTCTTAAGTGGTTTCGCGTCGATAAACAAAAAATTGCTGAAAACAAGTAATAAAAACGTTCGAGACTCGGAAATTATAAAATGACGGGTATAACGCTGTGAACTCGAGGAATATTTGGAAACGATGAAAAAAAATGAGGTCGTTTCGATCGAAAAATGCTGGATACTCATAAACACGAGGGTAAGAGAAAAATAATGGAATGTCACCGTTCGCGATTCGATTCATCCCTTGCGCATAAACTACTCGCTTTCCGTACGTGTATAGTCATTGGTAGGTATCATTCACGGATGTACGCGATACCCGAGAATCTACAACCGCACTTCGACGCTGGTACTTTTCTACCACACGCGAATATACGTCGTTCGAAAAAAAGAGCGCGAGCGCGAGTGCAGTCGTGTTGACTCGACGCATAAATCGCGTTCACCGTCGTTTTCTCTCTCTCTCTCTCTCTCTCTCTCTCTCTCTCTCTTTCTGTTTCGGTGTCTCTCACCCGCACCCGCGAACGCCGGCGACGACGACGCGACGCGGGCTACTCTAAATAATGGAGGCGCGGTCCCCGTTCACCCAAGCACATTCATATATTCTCCATTCCTTCCATGTTACACAAATACACACACAGAGAGGGTCCTATACGTACGTGCATATATATATATATATGCATATGATTTATAACATATATAAAAGCAGAAAGTACGTTGCGTGTCGGACGTACGCACGAAAGAGAGCGAGAGAGAATAGATCTGCATTACGTTGATGCAACGTAGTACAAACGAAGCAACGGCTGGGCGAAGGCTCGCTGCATTGCGTTTCACGATCGTACGTCTACCGTGGAACAAGCGTCGTGTCGTGCCTCCCTTTAAATATGCTCGGTACGCTTGGCAGCGACTTACTATCGCGCCATTTTGTGCTGCACTTTCTCTCTCTCTCTCTCTCTCTCTCTCTGTTTCTGACGCTTGTTCCCCCGCGAGGCATTCCAGGCGAATGCGAATGACTACAACGCGAGAAAGGAAGATTGAATGTGTGAAAATGACCTCTCGCGACGGCGAAACTACCGCGCATGCGCGGTAACATTCGCGTCGTATCGCCCGTCAACGAACGTCGTCGGCTTAATTATCAGACACTGTCGCGTCGCCGCGCTACGGCGGTCCGCCATTTTGTCGACGGCTACCAAATGGCGGAGTCGCGTCGGTGAAGAAGAAAACTTTCTTTATTCGTCCGGGTAAATTTCTCATTTATCTCGTTAAATAGATTGAAAGTTTGGTTCGAAGTATAACGACTCTCTAACTTTCATATCGAATGAAAATTGATTATTCTCTTCGATAAAGTGTGAATTGTACAAAAAATTTATGCGTCTTGTTATCTCGTACCGTTTTCTCTTTACCCCCTGACAAGAGTAGGTCGACGATATTGCAGACTGCGCGAAAGATCTAAGGAACGGAGAATATATATATATATATATATATATATATATATATGGGTCTATAGTATGAAATAGGACGAGAAAGGGAAGTCCTCGTCGTCGTAGACCCGACACCCGAGGAGCGCGGTCTCTTTCGCACAAGAGGTAAGGATGGAACTACCGCACGAGCTTCAGCCCAAGTTTCGCTCTCAGTACACGCGGGTTACGCTAATGAGTGGGTTCGGCTTGCTCCGGATCGTGGTCGATGACGATGACAACGACGGCGACGAAAACGACGAAGACGACGACGACGACGACGAGTAAGACGTCTTTCCAACCTACCAAGAACGGAAACTCGCCTATACAGATGTGTAACGAGAAACTGGAAAGCGAGGAATGAGATAGGAAGACAGAGGCGTGATATCGAGGCTGAACGCGAGAAGGATGGGCATAACAAGTACTCGGAGTGAGAGAATGTATGGAAGAACGAAGAGAAGCAGAGAGAGAGAGAGAGAGAGAGAGAGAGAGAGAGAGAGTGAAATCCAAAGGAAGACGGGAATCTAGTTAGTCTGAAGACTCTAACTACCAAGCGGCTATATATCGTACCGGAAACACCTCTTGGTTAGTCAGCGATGTGGCTTAAGAAACGGGTTGGGATCTGAGCGTTCCAGGGTCTTCGCCCTCCCCAAACTGTCCTGCGGCTCCTGAAAACGATGAAGGACACCGGAGGCAGTGGTCGAAACTTCGATACTATATAATCGGACTTAGCACTTCGATGATTCGGGACTCGTTGATGACCACGTTAACATAGAATTGAGCGAGTTGAAACTAAATACGAGCGTCGTGTTTTAGTGGTGAAAAAATATTGATCTTTGATCTACTTGAACAATTCCCCACAGTTACAGCTAAAAATAATTTCCTGGTCCATGTTTTAAGATGAAAAAATTATATTTGTTCGTGTCGATCGATTATCGCATTTTTAAATAACTGTTTAATTAATGAGTGACCAGCTTATACCGCAGCTAAATCGTCGCGATTTAATTTACATTAAAAAAAATAAAATTATCGTTTCGTGCTAATCGGTTATGGAATCTCTATAGGTATTACTGTTTAATTGCTCGATGAACGTGTTTGATTTAGCAAGCGATTGGCGCATTGTTAAATGATTTTTCAATTACCACTATTTTAAACTTCGCTCCATCACTGCACGAATTGAAGCCCGATTTGGAAATAATTCAAACTCGGCGTTATGATTACGCGTCATTTACGCGTAATCATCGAAATTCAATAGCCTTCTATCGGTCCTAACTCGATACACCAGTCGATCGTGTATCATATTCCTCATTACACGGATTATTCTTCGACGCATACGTTATAATAACATATCGCGATGTCTGGTCGAGCGAATCGTTCGCGAGACGTATACACGCCCGTGACACGGATCGAGCGAGAGACGCGATTACGAGGACGTAGATATGATAGACCGAGCGTGAGGTAGGTGAAGTGGAAAAGAATTTTAAAAAAAGAAGAAGACGAGAAAAGATAGCGAAGCGGCTTTATAAGCGGCTCTGCGACGCTCGCGGGCTGTCCGCTGCCATACACGAGTGCGGAAAAGCTCTTGACGGGCTTGAGCTTTGCCGAGTACGGCAGTCGCGAGAGAGGCGCGAAGCCAACTGGACGGCCGGTCGAAAGAGCGAGACGAGACGAAAAGTCGCAAAGGCAGTCAGCAATGGATGGAGAGAGAGAGAGAGAGAGAGAGAGAGAGAGAGAGAGAGAGAGAGAGAGAGAGAGAGAGAGAGAGAGAGAGAGAGAGAGAGAAAGACGGGGAAAAAGATCACTTTCTATCTCGCTCTTGAGACGAGACACGCGTGGCGAAACCGCTCGTGCGGAAGCGTGTCCGTGTCTGGAGGAAACGAGAGAGGGAAGAGGGATATACCAAGTAACCATGACGGCTGAAGCGTGACAGAGCGTAAAAAGAGAAAGAGAGAGAGAGAGAGAGAGAGAGAGAGAGAGAGAGAGAGAGAGAGAGTGAGAGAGAGGATGAAGGGAGTGAAAGAAGAGAGACGGCACACACAGAGGCGTCCGAGAGAAGTAACGGGAGCGGATAGAAAATGCGAGCGCGTACGAAAGAAGACGGAACGAGCGAGGAAGAGAGATAGAGAAAGCGAGAGTTGCAGCACTCACAGAGCATTCTGCTAAAACGGACGATGTTAAAACGTCAAATTAAGCTCTCGAGTGAGTGAGACGTCGCTGCACCGTGGCAGAGCGACCGAGGGGGACCTATACGGCCTTTCAGTATTGGAAGCGAAGCGCCGCTCCGCGTATCAGCCACGGCGAAGAACGAATGGAACATTGATTTATGAGTGACTTCACATTTCCGTACGAACACGCTTACGACAGCATATTAACGAAACGATATGTGAAAACGTGCAGGATGTGTGTTGCATTCGAGAAGCTTACACGTTTTGCCTAATGGCGATAATACCGGAACGAAAACAAAAATTATGCCGTATGCGACATTTTTTGAACTCTTGATCGAAATTTTGTTCGAATTGAAAAGCGAAAAATGACGAGGGAGCACGGAATATTGTCTTTCGTAGATCATTGAAAAATTCTCTATTTTCATTGATAAAAATTATGTGCAAAATTTCAATAAAAAATGAAAATAAAATTAACAAGCAAAATTATTAATAAATTATGAATTATTTTATTGATTTCGGTCATTTTTATTGAAACGTTATGAGTGCTGAAAACAATAATTTCGTGAAGTGCCGGCTGAATTTTTTTGTTTATGATTCAAGTATTTGCTGGAGTTTGTGGGTTGGACCTGCCGTTGATAATTCTCCACGCGTTTCGTAGCGTCGCGGTTTGGCTCGAAAGAAATCGAGAACAGACTGCAAGAAAGTGAAAGAGTCTAAGAAGAGAGAGGAAAGAGCAAACCGCGTTGGTGGCTATTCTCCGTTGGTTTCTCTCTCTCTCGCAGCCCGTCGAGACGGAATCATCAATCCTTCTAATTGCCACTCCGGAGTCACGCCAGAGAGCAAGGCGCTTCGGCTGTCTCTTCGCAAGAGACCGTTTGCTCTCGCGCCTTTCTTTACTCTCCTTGCGTTACTTTATTTCTCTCTCTCTCTCTCTCTCTCTCTCTCGCCCTCCCTCTCTCTCACTCTTCTTTCTACTGTCTAGGGCGACTGTTCTCTACTCGCGTCCTCCCTTTTGCACTCGTTCACTTCCACTTTGTCCCTTTTTCGATGTGGGAAGAGGAAGAAACGGAGGAAAAGAGAAAAAAGCGTGAATGACGCGGAAAAAGAAGGGGTTCGCGGAGAAAAGATCTCGCGAACTGGCAGAGAGCAGCCAGCAGTGCACACGGTAAAAAAGATTTCATTCCTTCCCTCCCTCTCTCTCTCTCTCTCTCTCTGTCTCTCGGCATATCGGTGTAAAAGAGAGACCGAAAAAGCAGCGTAAATACTCTCTGGACTTTGATGGCGCGGCAACTGTGCACAAGAGAAAGAGAGAGAGACAGAGAGAGACAGAGAAAAACGAGATGAGCAAAGACGAGAAACGCGCCCTCTTTATCCTCTCGAACGCACTCGAAGCTCGACAGATGTCGGATTATTTATTCGATTAGTGGGGCTATTAATCAGGTCGTCGGGTACGCGAGAGCAACTCTTTCCTTAGTGGTACATAGCGCTGCTCTATCTTCTTCTCTCTCACTGTACTTCTCCTTCTCTCTCTCACTTTCTTTCTCGTACTTCTCCTGTCTTTCTTACACACTTCCTCTTTCTCCCTCTTTCTCGCTATCTATGCTTGATATCTCGTCTGGAAAATCACGAGAAAGAGAACGGGGCAACTAAAACATCCAGTTGAGGAAAGAAACTCCTAGATACTCTAACGAACTCTTCGTTTTTATCCGTCTCGAAAATTGTTTGTACATTCTTTTTATCTCATGACTCTATTGCAGGTGCAATTATGGAAATTAAACATTGGATAATTTCTGATGAGAAAGTAATTGCATAAGAAAAGAATACTTCTTTTGTGAAGTATTCGCAGTTATTGTCATCCAACCTTTCTTCTTTTTTGTACACTATTGATTAATTTTGTTGAGAATTGATTTGACTTGAGGAAACAGGTGTAGAAAGTCGTTTCAATGGTTCGAGAATTCGACATTAATAACTGAAAACGGCATGCTCGAAAAAAAAGATCTGGGAATTTGTTTTTTCTCACGCATGATTTTAAAAGGGCTCCTCTTCAAAAAATGCAAATATCTCCTCAGCAAATTGCAAAGGGCCCTATTCGATCAGAATATTTTAGCTGACGAAAAATAGTGCATTGTTTTTTCGGATATCTCAAAATCTCTGAATAAAAAACACAAAATACTGAAATTACATTTTTTTCCATTACGGCCGATAAATTCTTAAAATTCAAAAAGAAAAAACTTGATTTTCTTGAGACATTTGATCGGCCATCGCAAAATGGCCGTCCGTCACAAAATTGCCCAACAAACGTTTTAAAGCCCGTCACTTTTAATTCTTCATTCGTCATTTTCCTTGATTTCATCGGCCAGTTTTTTTACCACGTTTTTTGTTTTAAATCTATTTCCACGTGGTCACTATGGCCCGACAATTAATCGATGCAACCAGCGTGACGAGCATTTGACCCAGGGACACAGAAATAGTGGCGCGAAGGGTATTTTTTCCGTTTTTCACCTTTTAGTTTTTATTTTTTTTTATATTTTTCACCAAACAGCCAGTGAACAAGTGGAATCAATATCGATTTGTTGAAATTGCAATATCGACGTGCCCAAGTGACTAACAAGCAACGCGAGGCAGTCGGTATTTTCGGTGTTTGAAATACAACTGAGAGGGCGCGTCCGAATTCAACCCCCTTCCTTGTCTCCCTCACGTCAATATCGCCCGACTCTCTCGCATCTCCACACTCGTGGTTCGAGCGAGAATTCGTTGACAATATGGGCGAGCGAAGCCTGAATAATGAGAAAAATGGCCACCGAGAAAAAAAACAACGGCGTATATTCAAAAAAGGGTCGTAAAATCTTTCACAATAATAATAATGTTATATCGAGTGAATTTTTACAACCGCACTGGAGAAAAGAGAATCCCGAAATTATCCAAGCCTCACCGGATCCTCGACTTTACGTCTATCTTTTGTCGCAAGGGCGACACCTCGGTCGTAAAAAAAAAAAGAGAGAAAAAAGAAGAGAGCAGGGTGAATACGACGCTGACTTAGCAAGGGTGAATATTGAGAGGTCCGGAAAGAATAAGGAAAATGCGAAATGGGTTCTTGAAATATGAAAGGTTGGTACACACGAAAGGGCGAGGAAGCGGAGTGTGGCTGACCGTACGCAATCTTCATTGCCGCAAAAGAGGGCGAGGGAAAGGACGAAATAGGGGAGAACGGCTGAAAGTGGATCGGTGCAAGCTCGCGGAAAAAGGCAGCTAGCTCGTTTTTTTTTCGATCATATTTGTCGTACCTTTTATATCCAGGTTTTACTATCTCCCATATCCTGATTATTTCCCGATCGTAATATTTTTCGATTCCATCGTAATTGTACCTACGATCTTTTCAAATTCATTTTTCTCATTTACGATATTGACATTTTCCTCGAACAAAACGTAACATATATAAAAATTCGACAAAACGCTGGCCCACAAAATATATTTTTCGAATTATGACAATTAATTTACGTCTTTCTTAATTCCTAATTATTGTCTACGTCATTAATCTTTTTTTTCCCGATGAAAAAAAAAAATCCAAATTCTGTTCGTTTAATCAATTGTCGTGATCACAAAGCTTCTAAAATTAATTGCCACCTCGCAATTAGAAATAATATTATCCTCCTTATCCCATAAAAATAGAAATCTTATTTCTATTTCATCCGAAAAGTTAGTCGCATTTTTTAAAAATTCTTTCAACACGTACGATTTTACCGTTACACGTCCGTGTAACACGTTCGTCATTGAAATTTATCTCGGGGTAGTCCACGCTTGTGTTCGAGAGATCACAAAAGTACGAGAGAGGGTAAGATCGGATGGTTGGCCAACCACGACTATAGGTTGACTGGTGGCGCGAAAGGGGTGTGTTCTATGGCAAGGGAGATCCAGACACAAAGAACCCCGGAACGTCGGTGGTTAATGAGTCGTCTATCCCTCCACAACCTTGGCTCATTCGCACACGGTGCCTGTACGGGAAAGCTGAAGCACTTTCTCTCTCTCTCTCTCTCTCTCTCTCTCTCTCTCTCTCTCTCTCTCTCTCTCTCTCTCTCTCTCTCTCTCTCTCTCTTTCTCCCTCTTGCTCCCTTTTGCTCTCTATATCTCTCGCGTCGTCGTCTACCGCGTGCTTTAGCCACAAGGCACCTGTGCTGCTAGTGGCACACACGAGCAGACACATCGTTATCGGACATTTCGAGAACGTCTACAAATGTGTCCGTGTGAGAAGGAAATAGTGAGTTACTATATATATAGATATATATATATATAAAGAGAGAACACGTTACCAAGAGTGAGAGGGAGATGGCGCAAGCCTCTGAACTCCCCGAGGCTTATGTATCTGCCGGAACTAATTGTCCCATAATTCACTCTCGATGCCCGTATACTCTCGTAGCCAACGTTTGCTTCTCTCGGTACAACTGCAACGTAGAGACGACGCGTTTTCCTCCACGCTTATCCCCTATCCATACAATTTATTCTCCGATTTCAACCGAACCTCTTATTCTTCTTGTTTTGCTACGCTACGAGCTTAAACTCGTCGTATCCGCGTGAAAAATATACGAAGAATTTACTTTTATCACACGGCGACACGGTACATAGCGAAACGAAGAAAAGTGTAGCTAAACCTAGGAATAAGAGAGAACGAGAGACAGAGAGAGAGAGAGAGAGAGAGAGAGAGAGAGGGAGGGAGATAAAATGACAGAGAGAAAGAGAGATCGAGTGTCTTTCGCGTGTGAAGAATCGGCTAGCCAGATAATAGTCGCCACGTAGCATCGTCGTGTGTCGTTTCCGGCTTATATTCATGAAGCCTAAACCGTCGTGCCATATGCAACTTGGACTTTCTCGCTTGACGTACCAGAACCGTCGTCGTATCGCGTCGCGAAAAACTTTACCGTTCGTCTTATATATAAATATAGCCGTAGGTTTCTTTCGTGCACGCAAAGACCAGATATAGCGGAGACGTACGAGCGAGACGAATGACGGAAGAAGAAAAAACGTGGAGCACGGGCCAGGGGAATGCGGAGTTGAAATAAAAGTCTCGAGGTCGAGGGTACCTACTGGAGGTTCGTCGGGTGGCCAAGACAGATATCCATCGCTCATCCAAGACGTATGAATAACGTACAAGTTTGCCGTTCGGTATACGGGAAACCATCTACCCCCTAGCTTCCTCTGCCGCTAGTAGGGGTGGGAAATGGCAAAATGTGAAAGGGCCAATGTGACTAGATCCGGAAGTTGGAAAACAGAACGCGAAAAAAAATGGGGAAGAAGTTGCAGCGAAGTAGAAGAAGAAGAAGAAGAAGAAGAAGAAGAAGAAAAAGCACCGAGGGGGTGAAGGACGAACCCACGTGGTGTGTCTGCGCCCATACGCCATTTTCATACATAAATAAGTCGACCACGACTGACCCTCGAGGTCGATGGTAGCTTCAGTTTGCGCTCAACTTTTTTTCCCTTTCTTTTTCTTCTCGGATAAACTCACCCTCTCTCAGAAACCATCGAAAAACAGTCGGTTAATATAACTCCTGACATTCGTTACAAACAGAGATTAAATTCATCTATCGCGTTCGAGATTTGCAACCGCACTTACAATGATTCACATCCCCCAGCTTCGAACATACAAAAATCAGCTGTTTTTTGTCTCAAACACGAATCAGTCATTATCAAAATTCCTAACTATTTAAATTATATTCGCGCTCATATTTCTTCTTCCGCATCTGTCACGAATCGCTGCGATATTTCTCGATATTCACTAAATACGAAGCTGTGTTAAGCCAAAATTCGATCCGCCATTGTCTATCGGAGAGAATTCGATTATACGAAACTTTCTCCATCTCTCTCTCTCTCACACACACACACACACGTGCACAAGGTGCAAAGTTAGTCGAACAATGTGCATATTCCGCCTTGGCCTCCGCCGTTAGGTGAATTCCGTTAAGCCCTTCGACTTCCATCACGTACGAGCGTCCTCGCCTCTAACACGCATACGTATTATCTATAATATACGCATTCGCGAAACTCTCTCGTGAACTTCTCTCGCGATGCTATGCGCCCTCTTTATACGTACTCGCGTACATAGATACATACATTACCCGGCTATATACATATTTATCCGGGTAACGTATGTGTCCGTGCTGTAACGAGCGTATGTACATCGCGCCCGAGAGTCACGCGGAAAATTCATACGTGCCTTCCAGCCTCCCCACCCCCTCCTCCTCGCCCTCCTCCTTGATCCACCACATTTATACATCGCGAAGCATTCGCCGTAAACGCCTGTACGCGAGAAACGAAGGGGTGGGGGGGAAACAAGGAAGCAGCGGGCCTGGTGACTGGTGCATAATGGACGCGTACACGTTAGAAGTCTCGACGCGAAGCTTCGAGACACGTGTGAGTGCGTTACGCCCGTGTACGTGTATTGCACTCATGCCCTCGAGTACGCGTGCAGCTAGCAGGTTAGTTTGGCACAGACGAAGTTGCCCGAAGACAATGGGATTAATGTTTGTTCTATCTATGCCATCCGTCTGTCTTCGTGAAGTTCCACGGCCCCGCGGTATCCAAAGCGAAGCCCGAGACTGTCGAGGGGTCTCGGGTGTCGGATGAATTTGGCCTCCGGAGTGCAGTTCGTGATATACTCGGTACCTAATACACTACGGGATACCACCGGTTGGTGGTGCCCTTAATACTTCGTAATGCGCGAAATCCTTCGTCTTCGGCTCGTGAAACATTTCCTACGACGAACACGTCGCGTATTTCATTGTTACGACGGTCGCGAGAAACGTATATCGGCGTGATACAAATTTATTTTTCCGCGTTGTATTTTTTTTTATGTTTGGCTTTTTCTTTTTTTACTCAACGTGGGTGTATTTCGTGGAAAGTACAATTAATTTGTTCGATCTAGAAAATGATGTTTGTTTTATCGTCGACGGGAAGGATTTATTTTTTTTTTGTTCGAGGATTGTAATTTTATTTCGGATGTATGAAAATATTTCGAAGGGACGGTAGAAAATAATTTTGAAAAACTATTTCAGGATGGAATATCGATCGCTGAAGATTATTAACCTTATACGTGACAAGGATGAAAATAGCCCTGGCTTCTTTTTTTCCTTGGAATCCGCACAACTATTCGCCTAACTGAAGTGAGATGCTCGGCATATGCTGTACACGCAGTACTTTACTTATATATATAGGATATATACGGTAAATATAAAGTTTTTCCTTCGACTTTCACCAAGTATAGCAAAAGAAAAACGCCTTACGACGTTTATTCACAATTTTTTGTTACTTATTTTTTTCTCGATCGAAACGTTCTTTTTGCTTCTCTCGCTCATCGCTTCCAAAAGTTGAAGTCAAGGAGGTTCTGTAGGTTGGACGGGTTTGATCCCTCTTGCTTCTCCGTAAGATAGACGTATATATATATACAACATTACGAGGAACTTTTTCGTTAATCTCCGAAGAAACGAGCCAGAGCTCGTAGCTCTCTCCCTGTATACTAGCACACCCAGCATCCGTCAATTATCCTTCTTATCGTTGCTAAACACGTTCTCTGTCCGCGCGCGATCCATCCAACTCCCCCCCTGTCTCTTTTCCCCACACCACCGATCCTCCTACCTGACTCGCCTGTCGTCCTCGAGTCGTCGCCCCTTTCTCTCTCCTCCTGTCTCCCTCGACTCGAAAGGACCGCCTTGGAGAAGCCGCTGGGCACCTGGAATATATCTACTGCGATCCAGAGCGAACGACAGGCACCCCTGGGTTACTCGATAATGGAGTCGTGCGCGGGAGCAAAGATTCCGCGAACCGTGGGCGAGATCGGTGGCTTGTTATAAAGACCGAACGTCGAGTTTGTACGAAAGTTCTTTATAGATCGGAGGACCATCTAGATACCTCGACTCGACATTTCCAACGTTTATTTTCATCGAAAAACATAAATTTTCAAATATATTATTCACGATTGATCGTCAATTTTGTTTTCTTTCGTAGATTGTTTGTTTATATATTTTAACTGGAAGATTGCTTGGAAACAGAAACGAGGTTGTTATACCTATTCGATGATGATATTCTTTTACCTGGATTTTAGCCATTTATTGGTCAAAAGTTCGGAAAAAAACGTTTCTTCCTATTTTTAGTTTAACTCTACACCGGCAAATTGAGAAAAAATAAAGAACGAGGATATCGTATTCGAAATATATGGAAAATTTACAATGGAGATAGATTTTCATGAAGTAATTCTTGCAAAAACAAAAGCAAAAATGTTTTGAAGTGTATAAATTCTTTAAAACGTTAAAGGAATTTCCAATTCGAATCGATTTCTATGCCGCCGTATCAGTTGCACAGTATTATCTCAGTAAGCACATCCTTCCTTTTTTTCAATCACGCATCGCTTTAACGATAAGTCGTTGGACTATAGGCGAGTAAAATAGCTTCGAGCTTGAGTATGCGAACTCTCGAAGTGGAAAGAAGATCGTGTGAACGCGATTGAGGCAGTGACGAGGTTACAGAGAGAGAGAGAGAGAGAGAGATAGGAGAGAGAAAGAGCGACAAAGTAAGAGTAGAGAGGGGAAGACTGTGAATACTTCGTTGAAGATTAGAGTCCGGAAGTTATCGAGGCGTGCATAAGTTGGTCGTTCGTAGGCGCTCTTCGATAAGGAGCTTCGGTCTCTGTTCGCGAGAAGAACACTCGAAACTGGGAGAGAAGGGCGAGGGCTGCGTAGCCGTTTTGCTTTTTTTCATTTTTTTTTCATCCTTCCCTCACACTCGAACTACTTTTCTTACCCTCGGCAGCGAGAAGATTTTTACGCTGGAGAAGAATGGTACGTTGTGGTAAAACAGTATGCGGTGTCATGAAGATACAACTACGACGAGCGAGCAAAACAAAAAATAAAAAGTAAAAAATCAAAATATTCGTCTGCGAGTGAAAATTGCAAAAATTATTTTAATTAATCGACTCGTTTCACTCGAAAACATTTCTTACATATGTTTCTTCCATAGAGTCGAAGAAATTCCTTTAAAACTTGTTTCTAGTTTACCTTTCGATTTATGCCACGATCGAATCGTTTGACGAAGTTTACAACATATCTCGACCTATATTGAACGACATTCGAGACTATTTGTAAATAAAGCAATGAAAAGAACGAACTGCGGGAATTGCAAAAAGAAAGGTCAGTACGATGAAATAGAAGGTGGATAAAAACAGGTACGCAAGTGCGCGAATCGGTGAATAAATAGACGGATGGTACGCAACATTCAAAGAGTAACGTTGAAAGAAGGAAGGAAAAGAAGGCGAGCATAAAGAGGTCTTGGTAGAGAAGAAGGCCCTTTAAGTTTCTCGTCGCGTCTCAGTGCGTTTGTAAGGAGATCGGGGAGACGGTCTTTCGTAAAGACAATCTCGTGAGAAATAGCGCGCCACGTCGCACCATTGCGCCTGGCTCTTGCCTCCCTTGTACGGGCTCTCTGCTATCCTTTCGCTTCCTTCGCTCCGTCTGTCGCCTTAAACTCCTTCTCGTCCTTTCCACAAATTTCCCTTGTCGTTCTGCCTTGTGCTTTGTCCCCGTGTCTTCGCTTTTCCGAAATCACGAAACCGGAAATCTTCTTGCCAACATCCGGCAAAATGGTAAAGAAATTTATGTTAGAACCTCGCTGCTCCTGTCCTATCAAGCGCACCGCCGATCGTAATACTCTCCGTATTCTGCGTCCTCGCTTTGACACGAGGATCGCAGATACTCGGGAGGATTATGTTCTATAAATTTGATAAATTGTAATGAATAAAGATGGAAAGGATTTGTTTTTCATTCGACGAAATCATCGAGAATAATTGTCATCGAGATATGTTGACTTCATAATATTTTAGACGATTAACAATAGTCACGTCATGATGACTATTGATCCCGTTTTTAAATAATGAATTGATAATTTTCGATGAAAAAAAACAAATTCGAATTTACAAGGTTTTTTTAAATGGATTGGTTTAAAATTAATTGCGTTTCTCATACATGAACTCATGAATGAGAAAAAAAACTTACTTATTAGCCAAACGAAAATTTCGAGTAAAAATTATTTCGAACGATCGTGACATTTGAACGTTGACTATCATCCACAACGCTATAGCCACATCACGCATCTACTTAATGGTTTATAATCGCCATTAAGACGAGATAGATATACGTTTCACGAGCCTCGTTTCGTATCGCTGTCCATCTTATAGTAATAGAGAAGAAAATCGATACGTCCTAATCTCGAAATCCCATCGCGAGTCTCTCACCTTTCGATATCTCCTCAATAAGGGATATTTCCAACACATAAAACGAAGAGGGCACAAGGTACGAATCGAAGAAAGAACTCGGTCCCAAAAGGGTCTCAATGATTCAAAGGACCCGCACGTTGGCACGACGGTAGCCGGAAGGCATGCGACAATTTTACATCGTGTTCGCGTTTATACAGTGGCCCTAGCTTCTCCATTATGTTCTCACCGAGGGTAAGTGAGAGAGTATAAGAGAGATCGAGAGAGAGAGAGAGAGAGAGAGAGCGCCGTCCAGACGCGCCATTCCTGCAGGTTATACTACATCGTCGTCGTCGTCGTCGTCGTCGTCGTCGTCATGATCGTTTTCGTCGTCTACGTCGTGACGACATACACGGATGGTATCTCGTTTACACGCACCCCATTCGTGTATATACATGTACACACACGAAAGAGAGAGAGAGAGAGAGAGAGAGAGAGAGAGAGTGCGGCTATATATATATATATATATATATATATATATATATATATATGCAGTTCGATACCCTCATCAATACACGCTCCGTGTAATATAGTACCGGTAATGATATTAGTGTACCGTCGGCAGGGGAAGAGTAAGAGGTAATGGAAGGAGGCGTGTAGTACAATAGCCAACTATATGTATACACAGTGAAGAAAGCTTGACGTCTCTAATAACCGATCGTTATAATACCAACCCGAGAGGCTGCTCTCGACTACTGAGCTTTCGCGATATCGAATCTCGTTACCGAGCATATAGCTTACAAGAGGAGAATAGCGAGGCTATAGCTGTATATATATATATGAGCTACCATCGTGGGGACAGAGATATCTCTGTTCGTTAAGCCCCCTGTGGTAACTTGGAATTTGCCACGAATTCGTGCCACACACGACGTCATTGGCTCGTCGCAATTAAGAATGGAAATTTCGTACGATCGTTTCAGCTCTACGGATAGAACACGAAGGTAACGAGGATCAGGCGTTCGATGTATCGAGAGATGTGCGATAAAGATATTCGGTGCAAACGTGAATTTGAATTGTTAAATGTCTCGAAGTGGTCAAACTGATGAACCGTAATCAGAAACATCGTTGAGTTTAACGAATCGTTGAAATTCTATCGATTAACGAACAATTGTTAACTTCACTTTTATCCTCGAGAAAAAAAAGTCTTATCGGTCGCTTCGAACATTTGCTGGCGAGACTCTTAAAAATCTTATTCTCCATTCCGATCGAACGCTAAATGGCGCGTCGTATATCGAATCGTACAAAAAAAATTCTCGTTCCTTTCGATCCAACGTTTGCTCCTTTGATCGTTATCGAATCTTAGAAAAAGATCTTATATAACTCGGTCTTCTCAAATTTTATCTTGAAAATAAATCTGCCTAACTAACAATAAACCTTTTCATCGAAACAATTATATGCACGCGAAAAAAATTATCGTAACGATCGTTACTTCTTTCGCACGATTAAAGTATTAAAAGAAAAAGATAGATTTTTAAAAATAAAATAAGAACAGCACAAATTGATTCTTAGCTTCGAATTTCTGAACTCCTGAGTAAGAGAATTAGATCCTCGTTGGCTGCTGTACACATACACACACACACCCATATATATATAGTTATAACTCCACCGTTAGTTTGGTTAAGGGAAATCTGCGAGGTTATGGGTTCTATATGGAGCTTACATGGCTCGACGGACGTTCTACAACTCAACGAGAGGGAGTGAGAGCGAGATAGAGAGAGAGAGTGAATATCGTCGTTCCCAGCTCGACCCGGGGGCTTCCTATACGGCCCAAAGGTCCACCGGTCTGCCTACGTATATGTGTAACCTCATGCATGCATACATACGTTCATAAACCTCTCTCGCCTATACATAGAACACAGAGGACGACATATAACCGTATATATATATATATATATATACGGTTCTGTAGATACGTGGGTAATAACCGGTCGTTCGACAGGCCTTAGGCGGATCTTAGAGGCGAACCGACAACGAGAGGAACCAAGAGAGAACGAGAGAGACACAGAGAGAGATCGCGGTCTGGTCCCATCGGACCGCAAAATGCTGCTGCATCTTCGACCCCTCCCCCCTCCATATCGAAGCTAGCTTACGATCCGCAGGTGCAAGAGAACTCACCATTCGCTGTCTTTCGTTTATCCGCTCGTCGTCTGCTCTTTCGTATATAGTGCGTGTATATATATATATATATATATATATATATACGTGTGTGTATGTATAAAACCGAAGGCATGATCGTAGTCACCGCCATGGGCTCGAAACTTTATCGATTTCTCAACTTAAGTGCGGAACCATACACGGGACATCGTCGTCGTCGTCGTCGTAACGCAGCGGGAGGTTCCACGAGAGTGAGCTCACGAGGGAAGATCCTATCGGCGAGCGAATCTATGCGCAAAGACGAGTCTCCAAGAATCGTTATCATCGTTTCGACTCTCCCTCCTTCTCGGCATCTATCCCTCTGTGTATACTCCTTTGGTTATACTGCCGGATCGTGCGACTCTCGTAAAAGACTTTCGTTCCGGCTGGTACCTACGTGAAAGTCCAAAATTGTGTTCACCACGAATCGTTGAAAGACTCGTACGAGAATAAATCGAACGTGGATAATAAAACATATTTTGTGTTTTGGTAATTTTACAAAGGGTATAAAATTTTACCGAGATATCTTGAGATTTTGCTGAACGATTTTCGATCGAAGCTGTAAGCTTTTCGAGTAAATTTAGAAATATATTTTCCTGCCATTTTCCAGCTGGTTAAAGAGTTTAATAATCGATAGCGTTAATACGTGGCAAAGAAACAAAACAATTATGTAAACGTATACCGTAAGCGAGAATCAAACGATGTTTACTTTTCACACATCGTTTATTTCTTTTTTATCCAATTATTTTTTCTTTATAAATTCACGTTAATTGGACGTATCTAGAAAATGCGCGAAAAGGTACGAGTCAACGGTAACTGATCAGGCCTAGAGCGAGATCGATAATGCTGACAGTCTTTTGAGATTGGAATAATTTAATTCAAAGCTAACATCGGATAACGCGGCCGGGTCCATTTCTCTGGCAGTTGTACAGTTTGTTAGATAAACTTCGATGTAAACGGACGTGTAAATGATGTACACAAAATACAAACCGGCGAAACAACGTTCGAGTTTCGAATGTACATTCGTCTCGTGCACTCTCGTTTCTCTCTCTCTCTCTCTCTACCTCTTTTTTCATGGTGTTTGCGCGTACGCACCGTCGTGTTTTGCGCGTTTGCGCGCGCATCGTGTGTACGTGTGTGCGTGTGTGTGAGTGACCGAGTTCTGGTTTTGTTTACATACTCAAACACGCTCGGTAAATGATGTAAAAGGGATTTCGAGAGTGCCACAGAGACAACATGTAGTCTCGCCTCGTTTTATCGTGTGAGTTCCAGAACGATCCCCGACACCGTGTATACGGGCATTTGTGCAAAACTTTGCGAATAATCCTTTGCGCGAGCGGCATAGTTTGGTTGAAAAAAGCGAGGAAGTGTGAATGGCACGAACGAGACTGGGAGAATGAGACATTCAGGGATAATCTTTGGAGTCGATGAACTCAAACTCAGAAACAGGCTGTTATCAAGAAGTATCGACTAATCGATCGAACTGAGTGGCAATTTTTTAAAAAGTAATATTGAGTTTTAATTAGTCTAATTCTAAATCAAATTATGCTGATTAATAGATTATTTGAATTATTAAATTTTCCATTTGCATATTTTCAATTGTCGTTCGAAGAAACACTCGAATTTTGAAAATTGATTATTTAAAAAACTAAGTGCATATATTTCGAGTTGTACGATTTGCATTGAATTGGAATTGCGATTATTTCGAATCATGAACTTTTTCGACTTTCGTAGTACGAATTTTTACAACGAATATTGAAATTACGAAATAAACTTCTCGAACAACTATATCTTTCCAATCATTCGATTTTAATGGATTTCTAATCACGATTATTTCAATGATTTATGTCGATTCTCAGATTATGAATTCTCTAATTTTCAATTTACGAAATTCTTATTTTCAACGTTTTATTCGTTTCGATCATTTGAATATTAATTGAATCGATTGATCAATTTCAAGGATCCTAGCCAATTAGAAAAAATGTCAATATTCCCAATCGATTGAACAGAAAATTTATCGTAATTCTCAAATCATACGAGCTATAATACTGAACTACGCATCGTTATCAACGATTATTCAATTTCACCAAAATAAACAAAAATCATCGATATCTAGCCCTTATTTATTGCCCATAGCTATTTACATGTATATTTCATCAATTTATATAATTTATCTTTTCGGCCCGTGTGATCGAAAACTGCGTAATTTCGACGACAAAAAAAACGAAAAAAAAAAGTACGAAAGATACGAGTGGAGATGTTGGTAAATCAGGGAGAAGAGCTAAGTGACTGCGGGACTTATGGTCATTGGTGTCATTATAACGAAGCCGACACAGAGGCACAGCCGTGAAACAAACACGACACGTAAGAGTGCGCGTGTTTGTGTGTGCGTGAAACCGAAAGCTAGCCACTCATCGGGATACGTTTATGCCCGTGTATCACCGTTACCCGATCCCTCTTCTCGTTTTATCTTTCTCTTTCTCTCTCTCTCTCTCTCTCTCGCTACTTCATAAAGACATTAACACGCGAGGCCGGTAATTACGAGAAGAGGAGCGGCGCGCGCGGCGTCCGACAGTTAACCCGGCTCGCTAGGCCGGCGCGCGTACTAGCTCTGGGCGTCCCGTTTTCCATTCCTATACGCAAGCCGAGTCGGCGCTTCTATACGGTAGTGCGCTCTCGCTTATATGTATATTCACGCAAACATACAGGTATAACGCGTATAGTTATAGTCGCGCGATATAATACACGAGGATCTCGAGAAGAACCGCCATGAGAGGCGGGGAAGGAACACCGCGCTTGTGTCGGACGAAACCTCCGGATGTGTGTGAGAAAAGACTCAGATTCGTTCTCATGGCCCGCTGCGTTTGGGCCTCGTGCCACATACCGGCTCTCTCTCTCTCTCTCTCTCTCTCTCTCTCTTTCTCTCTCTCTCTCTCTCTCTCTCTTTCTCTCTCTCTCTCTCTCTCTCTCTCTCTCGGTCTTTTTTTTCATATATTTACGAAATATACATGTCTAAGTCACATTCACACCCGGAACGAAATCTGGAGAGCTCAAGCCGACAACGTCATGCGTCTTGACGCATTATATCTTACGTTCGTTACTAGTCGCACCCCCTTTGCCTCTGTGTGTCGGACACGACATTTTTTCCTTCTGACTCTACTCGTACACGCGTTTTTAAAGCGTTCTCGAGAAGGGACATACGAGAATCACGATGTCAAGGCAAAGTATCGCATTCTAGAGAATTTCTCGCATCGAGATTAAATATGAAGGAGTGGCTTGTAAGAAAATTAACAATAATTAAGAATGATTTGGGTTTTTTAAAAAATATTAATATTTATTTGGAGGATTCATCAATTTTTCGCAAAAATATTATGATCCATAGTTTTTTTCATCGTATGTGTTGTCAGTAGGGAACTAGGCTAGAGTCACGAGAAGTCAATTAATTCTAACGACAGAAAAAAAATTAATAGATTAAACGCATGCTGCGAGCCTGTGTGCTATTTTTCATGCGTAGAAGCAATTTTTCTCACTCCTCTTTTTTCAAGCGATATGAACGTTCGAAAGAAATATTAGAATATTATATTACTTATAAAAAACAAAAAAAATGAATTCGATCCTAAATAATCCGTAATTTCGTTGCAAATAACGTTTTTATTTTTCTCAATGAAAAAAATTCTCTGAAATGTGAGACTTTGTTTGGCAGGCAAATTTGTATATTCGCGTATTCAGAAGCTTTACGTATGTACAGTTATATATATATATATACATATTGTGTGATACGAAGAGGAGTTGCCAATTTACGAAATAGTCTCCCTCGCCCATCGACACATAAGAATAATCCTTTTTTTCTTGCGCGACACACGATATCAATATTTCTCGTTCCTTTTATATCAAGAGCCCGGAACCAGTTTGACCAATCTTGAGCTTCGTACACACACTTACGAACACGGACACTCCAATCCATATGGGGGGAAGTGAGGAAGTCGTCTCGGACCGGTCTCTCGGATTTTATTTCGTGAGCGTTTGTCTTCCGCTCGGATTATCTTTCACGGCTCACTCTCCTCTTCCTTCTCTCTCTGTCTTGCAGTCCTTCTCTTTATTTCTCGCTTCCACGAGTGTATAAGCGAGAGATAAGATTGGAAGAGTCCGCGAGCCTCTTCTCTATATCCCATCAACCCTCCTCCCCCTCCTACTCTCCTTTTCCATCCCCCGCGTGACATATGGCGGGCGTGCGAGGTCCGTAGCTTCACTCTTACGACAGGGGGCTCTCCTTGCTCCGTTTCTTCACATTTCACCTTCATCACGCCGTCCTGGTAGCGAAAGAGCATTTTGCGCTTGTGTGTGCGCGCGCGCGCGATCTTGCTCCTTCCGTCTCCGTTACACCGAAGCGCGTCCGGCCCGAAGCCACGGGAGATCTCGTCCGGACCCACAGATGGACGCTCTCGCGTTGCCACTACTGCACATGCTCGTCCAAACGATCGGAAGGAACCTCGCTCGATTTACCGCGCGAGCTGTGCGCAACACATTTTTTATCGTTTTTTCCTGTTTACAATTTTGTTTCTTTATTTTTCCATTTTATTAACCAAAGGGAGTTCATTAAAGTGGATGCGCGTAGGTGCGATATACTGGCGGAAGCGGGACGTACGGCCGAGCAGACTTTCATTTTACGCAAAAACTTGTCCCGAGAACCCGCCGATCGTTGTCATCGGTAATATAAACTAGACGATAGAAATGAATGACACACACGTGAATCGCTCAAACGTGATTTACGCGCTTATACGTAATTCAATCCGAGAATATATTATATAAATTAGGCTGTGTAATTTTTGGGCAAATTTTATTCCGTCCTGTAAAGAGGCTTTAAACTTGCAGGAAAGTAAAAAAAGAAGCCTTTCCAAATTTCAGCTTTTAATGTTAATATTTAGAAGTAGCTAAAACTTTTATGTATTTCCCATTTAAATAACACAGGGAAAATGTGTTTTTATGTTTGGAATTTTATACCACGGTGATGGTATATTACAGAAATAAGCTCCTGGCATATTCTTATAGAGAATTGAATGTTGTACAAAAAAGATACATTATACTTTTTTGATAAACTTAGCCATTCAAATAATATTCGAGTTCAAAGTTTAAAATGTATGAAAATTCGTGGTTTTTTTTAAATATTACAGCGAACTATTGACCCTATTAAAAACCATCAAATGACTTTTGTGTAGATTATTAAATTTACTATCAAAATTCTTTAATTTTATAACTTATAAATATTGATAGATGGTTTTTTTAAGACTTTAGAACCTTACTTTTTGTCAGAAAACTGGTTCTGATAAGCTAGTACTTGTTGCAATATCTGTACAAAAAATGGACAAAATACTCACGTATCATTCTTTATTCCCAATAACCGTGAACAAAATTGTTACATCTAATTTCATTTAATCCGTTTACATACATATATATATATATATATATATATATATATATATGTATGTATACATATCTGATAACGATACTTCAGTGGGGATAATGAGAGAGAGAGTCGTTAGTGACGCATCGTAAAATACTTTGCCTTCCGGGATTTCACTCCGTGTGCCTCTGTTTATTAATTGTTCATTGTAATTTTCTGAGAATTGTGGAATCTTGGATTACGACGAGAAGGCGGGCTGTCTCGCGATTCTATACAGGATATTCTCGGAAAAATAACAAAGACGTCGGAAATTCTTGAAAATTGAGCGACTCAAATTTCTTTAAATTAATTCTTCGAGCTAATCATCTTTTTTCTAAATGAAACATTAGAACAAAAATAAGGTAGAAATTGACCAGATTTAAAGAGATTTTATTTCGTTGCACGTTAAAAAAAACAGTCGAAAAAATGGTATCTCGATAAATTTTAGTGCCACGAGTTTGGTTTTGACGTTAGAATTAATACAAATTTCCACGGAGTAGGTACAATGAAAAAAACAGATTTTAAGCGTCGCAGGGAATTGTGTTTTTTTTTCTTTAGTATCGTAATAATACAGCAAGTGAGACCGCACCGTTCTCAGATCATAGAAAACGGGCTTTGCGCACTCGTTAATTTCCCCCACCCCTCCCTCATCGTCTTCGCGCTCTCGCGTGCGATTAGCGGGCCATTATTTTTTTTCGTTTGTTCAAAGAGACTCGAAAACCGTGGCTAATGAGCTTCCTGCCTTCCAGGTATAATAATCAGCGCACGGTCATTACACGGCATAATATTTTTCAAACTACCGGATACTTTTTGTCCGCTCTTGCATTTAAATTTAAATGTCCGGAGAGCGAGCTCGAGGGCTTCTTAGTGGAATTGAAAATTATCAGAACGTTCCTCTCTTATCGCCGTCGTGAATGCCGGGGGGAACAATTCCCTGGATTCCTCGGGCGATAAGACGTACGAGTATAACGGACCGAGAATTTGTCGCGTGTTGAGTA
Organism: Netelia virgata; assembly: GCA_951802705.1. Classification (NCBI taxonomy): domain Eukaryota; kingdom Metazoa; phylum Arthropoda; class Insecta; order Hymenoptera; family Ichneumonidae; genus Netelia; species Netelia virgata. The sequence continues at coordinate 9,510,988 of OX637867.1, read as the reverse complement.
AAGTTAAAAGGACGGGGCAAGATATTTTAAATGGTACGTGATAAAAATCGTACAAGACTCGAAGAATATTTACGAACGAAAATAAACGAAATTCACGATGAAGATTGATGAAGAATAAAGAAAGAAATATATCACAATATATCGTACATGATACTGTTCAATTTACGAATTAGATTAAAGAATTATTTAATTCATTTCCATTACGCGCAATTTTATCCGCTTTTTATTTAATTACTCAATTATATCCATTTTCCTTTTTCTATCGAAATAACAATTTAATGATTTTTATCAATTTATCGATTTATTCGTATGTTGACTCATTCGTGAAAGAATTTATTTATCGGTCGAATTAAAAGAAATTGAATAAGCAAATTTTGGCCTACCTGTACGACTAACCAGCGATGGAGAAAACCCGAAAGAATAAAGAGCAATAAACTCCGGTACATGGGAAGAGTGCGTTACATAACTCACGGAGAGACTTAACGTACGAGCGAACCCTTATATTACGGACGATGGAATATTTCACTCGGTTGGAGGCTCAACAATATCCTCCATCCTTTTTTCAACGATACGTACGAGAGGAGTGAAAAAACCTCCGTCGCATATGCACGGCACACATATTATAAAATTCTACACGTATATATCTCTATATACATAAATAATACGAGGCCTGGATAAAAGAAGCGTACCGCCCTTCGCAAAGCCTCCAGACTACCAACTTGTCTGAATCGTCAGTTATGAAAATTTCAATTTCACCGTCACAAAACGTGTACACTACTCGCGCGAATATATCCCGAAGTCAATAGTACGGGCGCGAATGTAAATTCGCGTCGTTCAGAAATCATCCACGGACGATAGAGATATATTTCCGTGTGCGGACTCTCGCCCTCTTCCTGCTACATGACAAGTTAATTTCACGGGGATATCGGAAAGAATATACCCATCGTCGATAGCGTACGGGAGGCGTACCTACGTAGGATTTCATCGTCGAGACTCAATCAAGACGGTGCAAACATGCGAGATATGTGTAAACGCGTTACGTATATCCATTTTTCGTCACGTACGAGACGAATATCGACGTAAGCATATCTGTATATGGACTATGTTCAGTGGTTATCCATGTAGAAGGTGCCCAAGAGAAATAATATGTCATAGCTATATTGTATACTTGTGTTTGTGTGTATATATATAAGAATACATATCGAACCTAGGCGAGACCGGATGCATACGTACGTGAACGTGCCTCAACGTCCGGTTCGAGAATTATCGGTTCGCTCAAGTGCTGGCTCGTGTTATACTCTACACGATCTATACATTTATACATATATATATATATATGTGTGTGTGTGTATGTGTGATTCATAGTTCTATATATATATATATATAAAACTATTGATTAATTAATTAATATTTGTGTTACAACGAAAATTTAAAAAAAAATCCTTTTTCCGCTTAGTCGTTCGATTATGATCAATTATAATATATATTCACGTGTATTTTTCGGTGAGTTTATACGTGTGTAATATACCTAGTGTGGGCATAACTCGGGGACTTCCGCGTGTACGCTACCGTCACTCAGGCGGTCATACAAAGTCCTCGGCGAAGCTTCTGCGGACAAACGTACGAACCGTTTCATCTCTCTCTCTCTCTGCTGTGGAGTTATCGTTCACGACATCCGGGAACAAGAGCATGGCTTCGCACGTGCGAGACGTCTGTCGTCAATATGGTCTGTTTTCCTTTGCATTTTTATACTTTGGCAGGTATAATATTCTGGTTTATTGTAACGCTCGTCTCATTTGTTCGATCGATTTTTAAAATTCTATTGTTATTGTTAATATTATTATTATTATTATTATTCGTTATTTCCCTTATTTCCACCCGACTCCGTTATTCTTTAATTAAAAATATTCATCGAAGAAACCATCAATATTC